>JAWWLV010000179.1:59353912-59416575 GCA_035041135.1 Platyrinchus mystaceus
ATTTGCACTTATGTACTTGATACCGAATGCAGAAATAAATGTTACTAAATGTAAAAAGTTCTCCCTCTTGTTGCCACTGGGTTTATCTTGATGTTTGCAAGCTGGACACATGCTGTGCAAAAAGGAGCATTTTCTCTCTCTATCTCTCCCCTGGACATGTGGAAACACTTTGCCCTGACCACAGTGGTGCTGTCCAACAAGTAGTACATGCATAGTGGTATGTAGCTCATCTAATATTTTCACTGCTTGATGAGTACAGCAATAAAAGAAGTATCTTAGCACATATTTTGGGTTTTTCTGGTGTAGAAAGTATCAGAATAAATATCTCTTCCTCCACTGCAGGCTGTGCAAATCGTGAGTAGCACAATATGCAGTCATCAGCACAACACACAGGACTTTTCAGTTTCCTTATCACCAAGTAACTCTCTTTTCCAAAGCTGTTTTTTGAAATCTGCTTTAAACTGTGGAATCAATACCGAATCCAGAGTCTGGGGACCGAAATAAACATTTACTCTTGTTCAAAGGCGAAGGTTTTTAAAAATCGGTGTTTGGTGTTTGAGAACCATCAGACGAGAGAAACAGCTGTTGAACATTACCCAGTGCTTCAAAACAAACAGTTGGTGAAGTGTTGGGTTTGTCCATTTGTGGAACACACCTGTGGATTTTTTTTTTTTGCATAATAATGCAAACATCAAAATATTTTCAGCCAAATCACTGTTTTTCTCTTCTTCTGTCACAAAAGTTTTTATGCAAAACTTTTTTTTTCCTACAAAGAACTAGATCTTTAAACACTTAAACCCAGCTTTTTGAATTTCAAGTCTTTCCTTAGATTCATTCATTAATTCACCATCTCAGTTACACATGGACATGGTGATATCTGTCCTAGGTCAGGCTGCAGTTCTGCTTGGATGTAAAAGCACAATCCAAATGCTCATGAGGAGTTTTTAGAAAGAGTGGTATGGCTGTGGGGTAGTTAATTATTGTGATGACTCAAATAATCTTATTTTCAGTTAGGCTTTATATAAAAATCAATCTTATTTCATATTTAAAAATACTGGGCCATCTTTTAAATGTCACCTGCAGCTAGACAGGACCATTTTTCCTCAATGAAAAAACGCCAGCAGCTATACAGGAACATTTTGCCATGATATAAAACTGAGTGCCTCGAAGGGGCAGACGTTGCTTTTGATCAAAAGGAATACGTTTGTTTTAGCATGTGCAGTTTGCAACCAGGAGTGAAAATTCAACACATACCCCCAGCTTTTACTGCCTAAGAGTTCCCTGTGTCTCTGAGGAAGATAGCACAGACCATACAAGCATCCTTGAGGATAAAGAATGACATCCAGAATTCTTCTTCAGATGAGTATGTGGGGCCCACATGTTGATTTTGAAAATAAGACCATTTAGCGTCCCATCCCACTGGTCCCAGAAGTGTTTTCTTCCCTCAAACCAAGTCATATCCAAGACTGGCCTTTTGCAATGCTCAACCCTAAACATGGTTTAAAGGCTATATCTTCTGCATACTCGGAAATAAAGCAAAATAAAACCTTCTGGCAGAGTACAAATATTCTTAAGTGCCTAAGTCAATAGAGTCCAAGAACCCCGTTCTTATTTCCTCCAGCATCACCTTCTCTTAAACCCCACAGTCCTGCAGTCCAAGCCCTCATCACTTTGACTGTACACACACCTCTCAAACCCATACACTTTACTTTTGTCTCTTCTCATATCCCACCTCGCCAAGCCAGCTCCCAAACTTCCTCATAGCCCCTCTGACTTCCCATATATTTGGCAGTAACAACCTGCAAGTGCTGCTGAGCAGCTGGGGTGGGTTAATCTGGTGGGTGGAACCAACTGGAAACCCATTCTGGGATGTGGGAAAAACAGAGGGCTTCAGCCAGGGTTTGGCTTGCTCATGTTGCCACTATTTCCTTACTGGGATCACAGCAGCACGTTTCATGATACCTTTGAACATGGAATCTGGAGAAAGCCAACCTCTACCAACTCCTGGTCCTGCTACACAGCTTGCAATCACAGAGTCCCTGTGCATAAGGGGAGTGAAAGCTTGTTATACCCTGGTAGGTCTTGTTCATAGAGCAGCACCTGGGGAGGGGTTTCACATCCATCTCTCTCGGTTTTCAAACAAGTGAGGGGGAAAATGACTAACAGTGAGCCCTAATTTTTAAAATATTTTAGTGTGATTACAGTAGGTAGCTGAAGGCAGCAGAATGACACACATTTATGAGCTGAGATGTTTTCTGAGGTGCAGAGGCTGTAAAGCCATTTCTGATCTGCATTTGCAATCAAATCGAAGAACAATAGCAGACGAGCTTGCATAGTAAAATCAGCAAACTTGTGAGGGTTTCTAGGCAGGTGAAACCTGGGAAGCAGCTTGCTCTGCCTGATTAAAATGCAGAGGAGGATATTAAACCATTCTTTTCACTTCAAAATGTTCCTTACCTGAGGAGCCTGGACATCACAGCACATCACTGGTGATTCAGGAGTCAGCTTGTCCTCCTGGTTCAAAGGCTGCTTTAATGAGATAAGCAAGTGATGGATGTTTTGAAGACACCCCACCCCCCAACCAAGTGAGATTGTTCAGGTGGTTGGAGTTAGGTGTGTGCTAAATACCTGGCCCAAGCTGTGCCTCTCATCCTCATCTCTGGAGAGTTTGCAATGCTGATGTTCCCTTTCTGGAGAGGAAGGTAAGAGGTCTGTCTCTGAGGTGGATGACACAGCTGGGAGGCTTGTTTAGATGCAGGGATATTTTGTTTGTTTAGATTCAGGTACAGACCAGGCCTTTCTATGGCTGGGAACTGGCTGGCTAATATAAACAAAGCTGCACTTAGATCTGCTCAACATGGTGCTGCCTTTCAAGGAAGACAACAGGTCTGCCTGCTGAGCCGACCTTTGAAAGCCAGCCCAAATGACTGTGCTAATTTGAGCTGAAACTAGTTTATCTCTGGCTTGGGGATATGAAATCAGGAATGGCTGGAGTGCTGGCAGGAGACAAAATTTTGTTAGAACATCTACATGTGTCTTTTTTTATGCTCTATGGCTTTAAAATATCTTCTCCACAAATTCACTTGTACCTTCCAGGAACTTTATAAGCCTGGTCCTAACCTGCTGCCTGTAAAAAAGAGGTTCAATGGTTATTTAAGAGTTCTGTCAGAGCTTTTTATCACTTGAATGTCTGTCCTTGTACCTTGAAATGAATACTCCATTGGTAGTTTGATGTGAAATTTGAATAGTCTCTAAGATCATTTGTTTTGATTCCCTGCTTCTTGGTCCCTCAGCAGTATTCTACTATTCTTTTAGCCTTTGTATTTGCCTCTGAGCTTTTACTGATTTCTTTTTTGCTCCCTCTGCTCTTTAATACTAATCTAGTGATAGTAGGATCATAAAACACATAAGTGTCAGGAAAGCCCTGGAATTGGGAGAAGATAAGAATGATATAATATTCTGTGAGCTGCTAATCCAGTTACAGAGAGTCTGCTTCCCCATAGCTTTTGCTGTCTCCCTGCATGTTTTCAGATGGCACCTGGCTCCCATCCCTGTCCTGGTGGGCTACAAATCAGTCAACTATGAGCTTATCAGCCTTTCCCTCTCCATATGGACCTGGGGAAATGTGTGGCAAGCTTGTGCCCAGTGTTTGCTCTTTGAGAAAAGAGCAGCTTTGAGAAAACCAAGTGTGATGTATTTTTTCCTAGCTCCTCTTAATATATTTTTTTTTCTTAGGTCCAGAATTAAAAGATGCTCCATTAGGGAGCTTGCATACAAGCTTCCTGGAGTGCTGGGAATCAGGGGAGTGAGGCTGCTGGCATGAGGGAGCCTGGTAAGACTGGCTGGCACATGCAGCCACTGTGGGACATATGGTATTTGGATAGGGGTGAGATACGTCCACTGATAAGAGTCAATAGCTGCAGTGCCTGAAATGGCAGGAGGAATGGGCTCTGTTCATTCCTGCCAGGTTTCCTTGCTGCTCAGCACCTGCACAGGAGAGAGTGGCAATGCCTTGCTCTCTGACACAACAGGAGGAAAGATGCTGAGCGTGGGTGGCCCTTCCCCACAGGAGCACAGGGAAATGAGAGTTGACTTTAAGTAGGTAAGTGGGCTTGACCTGCTTCTCCCTTTGATCTGAGCTGTTCATTTTCTTATCTTTGGTGTTTGCTCACAAGGGAACAGCCAGCTCACCGTCTGTTGGAGCTCCCCCCTGGTCAGCATCTGATCCAAGTAACTGCCAGCTATCCTCACCGCTTCTGTAGCTCCCCTAGAAAGTGCTAAACCTACAGGTATGACAGCTTTATAATTTGGGGACATCACCACGTGTGTGCAGGGCAAGGCAGGTATGTGGGTAGACTGTGCTGTCCAGCACTCAGGCAAGCTCTCTGTAACTGGGCTGTGCTCATCTCTGCATTGCCTGTGTTCTCATCTTCCCTTTCACTCCTGCTCTGCCTCAGCCAAAACACCGGGAGATGCTGCAGGGACCAGGGTCAGGATAAGAGGATGGATAGAGCTGCACAAGGAGTCTGTCTAAGAAAACCAAAAGACCAAACATTACTGTGCTGGCATGGTTTCATTGCTTCTCCCTCCTCTCTGCTCCTTAACCAGCAAGTCAGGCTCATTTCTTGTGTTCGTTGAATATCAAAGTATTTCAGCCTCAAGGTTGCAATTTATGCCTCCTCATGGGTCTTTTTGTTTTAGTTGAAAAAATAATTCAGTCCAGTGAAACTAACTGTCATTCACAGTAAGGTCCCTCTGCATATATTTCCCTTTATGAGGGAGCTGTAAAGATGATTTAGATACATTTTTATTTCTTTTGTACAGCCTTCTAATTTAGGTGAAGTGATGTAAAGTAGCCCAGACCAGTAAAAAAAAACAAAAATGAAGAATCAGAGAATCCCAGAATGTTTTGGGTTGGAAGGGACCTTAAAGACCATCTTGTTCCAACCCCCTCCCATGGGCAATGACACCTTCCACTAGACCAGGTTGCTCAAAGTGACTCCAGCCTGTCCTTGAACACTCACAGAGATGGGGAAGCCACGGCTTCTCTGGGCAGCCTGTGCCAGGACCTCACCACCCTCACAGACAAGAATTTCTTCCAAAGATCTAATCTAACCCTGCCCTCTTGTCAGTGTGAAGCCATTCCCTCTTGTTCTGTCACTCCAGACCTTGTCCAAAGTCCCTCTCCAGCTCTCTTGGAGCCCCTTCAGGTACTGGAAGGGACTCTGAGGTCTCCCCAGAGCCTTCTCTTCTCCAGACAGAACAACTGCAGCTGTCTCAATCTGTCTCCATAGCAGAGGTGCTCCAGCCCTCTGAATACCTTCATCACCTCCTCTGGACTCACTCCAACAGGTCTATGATCCACAGTATCATCAAAAATTACTGTAATGTTTTATAGATGTGACCAGAAAAAAAAAAAAAAAGAGGATATATAACATTCAGGCAATGGAGTGACTTGAATAGCAGATGTCTTCACACAAAATATTCTCCATTTGCCAAGTTAGACATGAGGCCTAATTTAATTTCTCTTAATTCCACAGATGCTTGCTTGGAGAAACCGCAATCCACACAATTGTTAGGCTGAGTAAAAAACTATCACTTTTGGCACAGACTGAACATAATTACTGAACCATTATCAGCAGAACATCAGCTTAATTTGTCAGCTATCCGCAAATTTTGAGGCACTTAATTAGGAAGAGGTGGGCTGCAACCTTCACAGAAGAACCTGTCTGGGGAAGCACCTCTTGTATGCCTTCTTGGAAAGTCCTGAAGTCCTGGAAACCTTCTTCACATCTCTCCCCCCAAAAAACCTAAACAATTTACTATTTTCCCAGCTGAAGTATAGAGATGTGATTATCTACGGAGAGCAAAACTGTCAAAATGTATTCTCCAAGTTTTCATGTGCCAGCTTAAAAAAAAAAACAAAACACTTAAGGACTATAAAATTCTGATACTACTACTGTCACTTTTAAACACCAGACTTCCAGGAAATCAGCTTAAATTTTAATTCTGACATCATCATATAACCAAGAATCTCTCTTCGTCTCAAGTGTTTTATCTCGCCCACTTTCCCCGCAGCAATCACAAGTCTGTGACTCACATACTATACCAATAGTGCAAATTAAAAGAAAACATTGTTCCTGCTGCCGTTTAGCCAAAGTACTCCTACAGCTCTCCAGTCACAAGAGACTTGAGTAAGTCGGTCTTCCAGAGGGAAAGGCGGTGGTCTCTGTTATTCAGGATGAATTACAGTCTCATACCTTTAGTTTTACCAAAAAAACAAACAAACCAAACAAACAAGCAGAGAAGCCGCTCTAGGGTCATGTGCCTGGAGCTGTGGTATCATGGGTACGGTGCCATGAGAGAAATTATGAGTGAAGCAGATAAAACTTCAATTAATAGAAGAATTTAAGGAGATCTTCAGAAGATGGTAATTGGTAGCCTTAAAACTGAGAGGTCTGTACTGAAGTTTCCCAAATATCAGCCATATTTCAATTTTTCCCACATAAAATGAAAATAAAGAAGCTACTGAGCTTTGTTAAAGATAAGAAGTGGTGAAATATAAGGAGGAGACCATTGGGATGCCATATGGGAAGAAGCCGGATAATCTTAGAGCCCACGAGCAGTAAAAAGCAGGTGATGTTTTGCATCACAGGGTTCTGTCCCGGGCTGATAACAGAAAATTCCCTGTTGGTCAGAAGATTGGTGGTTAGAAACAAACATTGATGAGAAAACTGATCAAACACAGTAGGAATGTCTCAGTGAGGAAGAGAAGTGCTTTTAGGGGTATCCAAGGGAATGCGAGGGCCATAGCAGGAGTGGAGTCCAGAAGAGTTCAGCTTCCTTCCTGTAGCAAACTAAAGGCTGGGAAAGGGGGATACCATTGCTCTTTACATATGTACTGGGCATAAAAACGAGGCAGGCTAAAATCTGTTTAAGCTGGTGCCTAATTAAGCTGCTATATGATGACACAGGGGAAAAAAATTGCATTCCAAGGTTTTGGTTTGTAAATTAAAATTTATTATTGGTTGGGGAAGTTAACATTTGCTCCAAAATAGGAGTTAGAAACAAGCACTGTGAATCCTTGAGTCATTTCAGGTGGGAAATAGAGTATGTACAATGCTGAGTGTCTTGTTGATAACATAAGCAGGTGGCAATTCCCCCATGTGAGAACTGAGTTTACAAAAAGTAAGTTTACAAGAGAAGGGAATCACACACATTTTCTTTCCCCACAGCAATTATTGCACCAGTGCATTAACCATCAGAGAGTCTCTGTGTATGTTTATCAGGAAAAGGATATTACATGGATATGGACAAGCAGACCTGCTGAAGTCAGAGAAGCTCTCTCCAGGTCACATGAATTCAAAATTTGACCATTGTCTTTGGGAAGAAAAAATTACCTTTGCCAATTATTATTCACTGGTAGTCTTTGTGATCCCAAGAAGGGTATTCCAGGCTCAGCAGAGACATCCAGGCACCGGTGATGCCATCCTTAGGCTTGTGACAAACTTTAAAAGCTTCTCAATTCTTATGAACGCAGGTGGGACTTCATGCCTCCTTTTGTTTCCTGAGAGTTAGCAAGATGCTGTGAAGAAAGACTGGTCCATGTCTCCCTCTGTGAATCCTGTTTGCTCTGACATCATTTTATTTGCAGGGAAAAGGGTAACCAGATTAGATTCAGGCTGTGATGGATAGGTTAATAGGAATGAGTGCAAACAAACCCAAAGGGGTTTTTCGGCATAAGTAAATAAAAGTGGAAAAAATATACTAGAATTCCCTTCTTAGCTTTTACTCTAATAAACCTGTCAGGAAGCAGATGATATATGAGAGATGTAAATTTTCATTTACGTTGAACATGCATTTGTTTTATCGATGTTCAGACTGTGAGTTGTAGGACAAGGAAGGAGAGAGCAGACCCTCCTAGACAAAATTACCTCTGCTTACTCAGGCCTAACCTCCTGGTGGCTCTTTTAGCTGGTGCTGCACTGCCCAGCTACTCTCACCTTAAGGCTGGGCAGGGATTTGTCTGTCCCCATTTGATGATCGTTGCAGCTAAATTTATGTCAGATACAGGGTGGCAATAAATTCCTAGAAGTCTGGGGCCAGAAATCAAAGTATTTCTTAGGTTAAGTGTCCTGCAGCAATAGTAAAACTATCCCAATTCATGACTTATCCTTTGCTTATGCTCTTCATGTGTCTGTACCTCGTTTACTGCCCTGATCTTTGAAAGGAGTTTGAAAGCAACACCTGCAGATAAGGTTTTATTCGACTTGCAGAGGCAGCATGATGGCAATGGAAAAGGTTTGCCTCTAGGAGAGCAAAGAGCCCTGTGGAGGGCCTTTTGTGTAGGAGTCACTAGACATCTTCATTTAGGTGTTAAAGGGCTTGAAGTCCTTTGTAACTCTGCAGAAGTGTTTTAAGTTCTAGTGAAGCCCTGGCTTGAAATATCTGCTGGAAGAAAAAGTTACTATTTCACATCAGAAGTCCTATTTTGAGGCGCTTTTTTTCAGGAAAATAAAAGGTTATATAGTTCATAAAGAAAAAGGAAAATTACTATTTTTCTCCATTAAAATCTGCAATTCCAGTGATACATTTTTGCAAAGCTCTATGTGCCACCACAACAGCAGGACCATAATACATCCAAAAATACCCGGTGGGTAAGTTTTCTACCTAGAAATGCTTTATTGTTTAAAAAGGAAACAACCTATAGTTCTTTCTCAAGTGGGATTTCCAGCTGTGGGGCTAAACTCACCAGGAAAATTAAGCATTTGCCCCCAGTACTTTGGTATTATATTTCTGAGTTAATGGTTGGGCTTGATGATCTTAGAGGTCTTTTCCAGCCTTAAAGATTCTATGATGCTGAATCAATATTTACTTGGCCCAGATGTGCCTGAATTTCAGTCAGGTACAAAACTGCAACCACCAAGCTCATTGAGGCCTGAGTCTTGCTTCAGACTTAAAAAGATATTCAGAAGAAGAGGGCCCTTCCATTCTTCCTAGCAAAGCTTTAACTTGTAGTTACCAAATTGGCTGTCATACAATGACTTTTTTTTTTCTTTAATCAGGTAGGATAGGTTTTTCACTAGTCCAGGTCTATGGGCAGGTCTTCTACTAGCCCAGGGATTTTATATTCACCCAGATAATGTTAAGGGATTACTATTTTCACCCAGATAATGATATTCTGCCTGCAGGGACATGAAGACATCTATTTTTGTGGGTGAACTGGAGGCATTTTGCACATTGATACTGCAGAAGAGCATTACTACAGTCTACAAGGCAGTGGACACCGATTTCCCTCATCTCTTGCAAACATCAGGAGGAGGGATGGGAGGGTGCTCACCTGGCTAGGGATCCGGTCCCGTGTGTGTGCCCCTCATAAAGGTTTAACAGCAAATTGTTTAACATGTGGCTGTTCTTGGCACAGTTCAATTTCCAAAGCAATTTCTTGGAGTGCTGGAGGTGAAGGATGGCACCACCTTTCCTGATTGTCCCTTGCTGAGCTGTAAATTGATACTGATCAGGAACAAAGGTCTCCAGGAATAGCTTGGCAAGGTTGCAGCAGCCATAAATATGATGTAAAGAAAGGGACCCATCTCCTGTCAAGCTGGTTGTCTCCAGAGGAAAGCTGCAGCAACATTTCCTTAGGCTTTTTTAGATAATTAAAAAGAGGTGATGCTATCCTGCTGATTCTTTGTCTCTACAATCTTATTTCACACAGAAATAATCAACAGTGCCACCTGATATTCCCTCATAGAATCACTGTCCTATCTACCATTTTGAATAGAGAGTATCTGTTCTTAGACCCCCTGTTTTTACCATGATAAATGTAAAACACAGGTGACTTCATTTAAACAAATCCGTGGGAAAGCTTTAAAATGCAACTCAACTGCAATATGCGGGCTTGGAAAAGAAAATAATCTTTATAATTTGTATTTTTAAATCTTGCATGTTTTGAAAGGTTGGGATGCCACCATTGTCTCCAGAGCCAGAAATTATTTCATTTAACTGGTAGAATCTAGAAGTACTGTATGCACCGAGTTTTGTAAGATGATAATTTCCTTGTATTGTAGGTATTTTCGAATGTGGGGATGTGTGGAGCCAAAGATTAATAGGGAAAATTAGTATTATTTTGACTTTTTTTTTTTTTTGCCATTTTAAATAGCTGCCTGAGAAAATTTGGCAAACATTATCCCCATGGCTACTGTGGCCATGGACTGTTTTTTCCTGTTTACTGGGCTTGATGTTGAAGATGTAAAATCCAAAGGGAAGGGTCACTGTGAGTGTTTGGTGGGGAAGGGCCCATGTGGAGGCCATGTGTTTCTAATGAGATGGCTGCCATGGTTATTAATGCATTTCTTCCTTGTCTTTTTGGTTTTACTATCACATATGGGGCCATCTGGTTCCTCTGTGGGACTCCCAAGACTTTTTGGCAAGCACATACGTGAAGATGTCTGGGGTTTTTCCTCTTCAAGCCTTTCTACTACATCTTATTTCTGGAAACCCTGATTTAAAAAGTGCTTTCACGGGCAGCTGCAGCTTCTACCTGTGACACAAACCTCTCTGTCACCAGTGTTGACGTTGTAGGGCAGCACTGAGAAAAATTCTCCTTCACCTACAAGTCTGGTTGCACGTTAAGGAAGCGACTGCACCTCACACGGCGGTTCAGGTGCTGTGGCAGGTGGTGCAAGACAGATGCTCGTTGTCCCCTCTGCCTCTGAGGTGAGCATGTGGCGTGGGATCTGCAGGCAGGAGGAAATTTAAAACATGCTCCAAGCACAAAGTCATTCTTTTCAGGTCTCGAGAGGTTGGAAGCTCTTGAACTGTCTTGAATGTTAATTTCTTTTTCTTCCTTGCACCGTATCAGACAAGAACCTGCTTATGGAGCTGTTGGGCTTTCTTGGAAGATAAATGTGACCTATAAAATCACATTTATCACTGTGACTCCTGTAAGAAATACAGCCTGCTGTCAGGGTACCTGGATGGATTACACGGATGCCAAACTGGAACACTTCACAATCAGCAACTCGGTGTGAAGGCCTTCATGAAGGAGATGAGGTAATGGCTAAAAACAGAATAAATTTGTTTTGGAAGGCAAGATTAATCATCATGCAGAAGAAGGATTGCTTTGAGTGTAAGCAAGGAAATTGTACTATGAGTAATAAAGTTGCCCTGAGAAAAACCACCAAATAAACTAAGTACCAGGAGACACATTTCAAACAAGTTTTATCTGGCTCTAAAATGCTCTTCTTTGAGATGTAGAGACAGATGTGCATTATGACTGAACAGTCTCGAGGGATGGATTCCACACTGCCTCTGGTTATCATTCCAAGTTGTCCAATTTCAGAACATTCAAGACTTTCCATCGCTGTCAAATCTGCTTAACTGTAGTGGGAAGTTATTCTTGTCCAACAAAACTAGTTTCTTACAAATTGTGAGGATTGGGTGCAGTTTGTGCTTATAGATGTGTATGACAAAATATTCACTTCTAGGGCTGTCAGATTAAGGAATGTGTGGAATGAGGGCCTGAGCTTCCCTGTTGCCTTTGGGATGGATTGCAGGGCACTATCTCACCAGCTCGATTTCAAATGTTGTACATTTGTAGCATCCCTCAAAAAGCTTATAACCAGGAGGTCAGAAATAGGCATTCACAGATGAGACAAATGGCTTGGGGTGACATGAGCTGTTTTATGAGATCTAAGATGGTGTGGAAACACTTCACCAGTAAATGTCCATGATCTCAGCACTCTATCCTCCTGGCCACTGTCAGGCTGCAGCTCATCCCATGCCCAAAGGAGCCAGGGGGGGAGGAGGAGGAGGAAGGATTTCAAGTGGGACGAAGCAGTGACTCTGTTGTGTCCATGACAGTGATGCCAGTGATCAGGCTGCCCAGGGAAGTGATGGAGTCAACAACCCTGCAGGGATTTAAAAGATGTGTAGATGTGGCACTCAGGGACGTGGTTTATTGGTGGGCCTGGCAGTGCTGGTGGAACCACTGCATTTGATGATCTTAAGGGTGTTTTCCAACCAAAATGATTTCATAGTACTAAGAATGTGACATGCAAACTGTGCAGAGAACTGATGCTGTTCTGAAGCCAGAAGTTTGTGCCTGTGGCACTGAGTGAGAGAGTCCATGAGGGATGGAAAAGGAACTTTTTTTTTTTGCATATCACCTTGGTTTTTGTGCCACTTTTAAAAGGCTTAAAGGTTTGATCAGGAGAAAAACTTTGGCAGTGAGGAGATAGGGATAAAAAGCTGGCTGGATTTTCGAGTAAGATGCAGGGGAAAATGGCAAGACTTTTAGGAGGAATATTTTTTTTTTAATAGAAACCCTGCATTTGGGAAACCTATACTTCACTAATGTTAGTTTACATCTGGCATTTAGTTTTGGCTTAATAACAGATAGAAATAAACAAAAAAAATACCTGAATGCTTTGTCTCAGGGGTTTTTTTTGTTTGTTTGTTTGTTTGTGGGGTTTTTTTTGTTTTGTTTTTTTGTGGTTTTTGGGTTTTTTTTTTGTTTGTTTTTTTTGTTGTTGTTTTTTTTTGTTTTGTTTTTTTGTTTTGTTTTGTTTTTTTTCTGAAGGAGAACGTTTCCTCTGGGAAATATAGATTTTTGTGAGAGAAAATGTTAGTACAAAAGAGGAGGAAATAATCAAACAGATAAAAAGAAATCAAGAGGGACCATGGAAGAGAGACAACCTAAAGGACTGGAAAAAGAGTCTTCACAAGCAGAACTTAGATTTTAACATGGATTTTCATTTATGCACAATATGTCTTAAATTTTAGTTTCTGAGTAAAACAGCTCATAGTTCTGCTGATTTGAAGGTGGTAAAAATCTGTGATTTCAGATTGCTGTCGTTAGAAAGAATTGCCTGGAATTGCTACGAATTGGTGAAACTGCTGAAATTCTGCCCTTGCAGAACAGTAACTCTGCTCTTACAGAACACCCACTCTGCTGTTTGCTGCTTATCCGGGCTTGTTTTCCACCTCTCCTGGTGACAGTTCACAGAAAATGCCGTGCTGGTAGGTGGGCACTGTCAGGGATGAGGAGGGGCAGGTGGAGCTGAGGCAGTGGCTGCTGCTGTCCTCCGTTCCCACCACCTCTGGATAAAGATCCCAGTGAAATGGGACAGCTGCTACTTTTCAAACAAGTTAGTAGGTCGGATTAAAACCAGATCTCAAATCTCAGCTGGCTGAGTGCCTCATCTCCACTACAAATTTGCTTATTCATGGATTACAAATTTTCTTTTTCCCCCTCCTGGGAGGATTTAGATTCTGCTACAAAATCAGGGTATAAAAAAATTTCATGCCGCTGTAACAGGTACAATAATCTTTTGGATGAATTGAAATCCTTGCAATTATTATTCCAGCTCAAGCAAAATTGAAATTTACAACACAAAGAGTAGCTTCTGGAGTAACGTAAATCTCACTCCAGGCTTTGATGAATCCGGATTAGTATTTTTGGTTGGAAAGAGACATAATGAAGACATGACTGCTTGGAAAAATTCAAAAGATTAGCTATACCCTGCTTAAAGGGAAATTATTTTGATCCACATCTTTTACTTCAGTTTAATAACCTCTGTAAACTTCTCTGAGTGACTATTTTAAAAGATTGATTTGGCAGAATTTTAGTTGCAAGCATTTTGTGTCCAAAAATTTTACCAGTTCCCGTGGACTTCAAAGGCCACTTGTGCATCTGCCTTTTCTGTGCACCAAAGGATGAGGAGCGTGAAAGATACTGACCTACTTTAGAACAAGGGAAAACAGCTTTAGCAACTAATTAAAAAAATAAATCCTCTTTCAGAATAATTCTTGCAGAACAATGGAGCAATATTTGACACTTAAAAACCATACATTCTAATTTCACTGTATTTTTCATTTAGAAGAACATTTGGAAAATGAAAGCTCTGCGTTCAGTGGGGAAATTGTGCAGTGTCTTGAAGATACAATTGCTTCTATTAAGAAATTGGTAAGGAAAATTTAATATTTAGTTTCAAATATATGGGAATGAATTAGTTGGAAACCGTGGAATTAATCTTTCACGGTTGTGCTATTAAAAATGGTCTCTTGTGTGAGTTATATTCTCCCTGCAGAGCGAGAGATGCAGTTTTGGATGAAGGTGGTGGGGGTGCTTGCACACACTTTGCTGCCTGCAGAAGTTTGGCTGTAACAGGACAAGCCAGCCTGACTAGTGTAGGTCACAGGACTGATCCAAGCTTTAATTCAGCTCCTGGGGTTTGGGGGGGGGGGATGGGACAGTAAGTGCCATTTAAGCAAAGGGTAGAGAAATTTGAGGAGTGCCCAGACCTTTGTCAGAATAGAAAGAGGAAAGTTCTTATAGTCAACAAATTGGGACTCAGGGTTGAAGTTCTCAACTCCATAGGGTCTTCATGGTTTACTTTTGTGCTCTGAATCTACAGCAACTTAGCAGAAGCATCACAGAAATCACCTGAAGGCAAAGATCCACTTGTGTAGAGCTTTTTACATTGTAAGGATCTTAATGCTGTCGGTGCAAGGGAGCAAATCAACACTTCCCTCTCTCAGGGCTGCTGTGAGGATTCGCCCACTGATGTTAGTGGGTTCTGCAGGTGCACAGAGTTCAGCAGGTGGGTGGTCTGCCCTATGACTGGGTTTTCCTTGAAGCATTTGTGTTGTGTGGATCATAAATTAATAGAATCATAGAATACCTGGAGTTGGAAGGGACCCACAAGGATCATTGAGTTCAACTCAATGATTTGCACAGGGCAAACCCAAGAATCCCACCATGTGCCTGAGAGTGTTGTCTCAATGCCTCTTGAACTGTGGCAGGCTTGATAATAAAAGACCTGACAGCAATTAAGAGCTGATTCACAGGTAACTGCTGTAGGACCTCTGAAGCCATTAAAGCTAGAATGGCTTCAAACTGAAGGTGTTTTAAAAGCATCTCCATAATGTATTTATCTAGGTAGGTGTAAATCTGCTAAAACTTTCCTTTTTCCTTCAGTAGGTCTCTAAATCATCTATTTCAGACTGCATTAGTCTATCAGGTGAGTGTTTTATGTAATGTGCTGAAATCATAAAGCTGTTTTCTTTTTCAGTGCTTCAGCTAATTGAGGATGTAACTCTTAGGAAATTAAAACCCTTTACACATTTATTTTACACCTCTAAATATTTCACCTTCCCAAGGAAATGAGAGTAATTTATATGCCTGCATACAGAACTGGCTCTGTAGACAGCAAAGTTCAGCAGTATCATTTCTTCCCACAGTGTCTCAGCAGGTGATTGTAACTGCCAGGAAACTGAAGGAGAAAGATTGGATTGGATTTATACATAAATTGTGATGCCTTAAAGACCAGTTCTAACCTAGTCCCAGCCCTCTACCATGGGCAAGGACACCTTCCACTAGACCAAGTTGCTCAAAGCCCCATCCAGTCTGACCTTGAACACCTCCAGGGATGGGACAGCCACAGCTTTTCTGGGCAGTTGAGCAAGAATAACAAGGGGAATGACATGGAAAATATCCAGTAACAACTAAGTTAAAAAAAAAAATTATCTAGTATGGAAAACTTGGTTTTTTCATCAGTTGTATTATGCCATTCTCATTTGTGGATTTTTTAATTGTCATGAATAAATTCGAAGTCATACATTTGAATGTCTAGAAGAGACTATAAATAACAGCAATCTTTGCTTCAGAATGCAGATTTTTCCAGGAGAGATTATTGCAGAAATGACAGGTAGTATTAACTTAACCAGCCCTGATAAAAAAGAAAAAAAAATCCCAAACCACAAGAGAATTGAATTTTATATGTATTTAAAGAATTTGAAGTATTCTATAAAATCTTACTGCTGAAAATAAATAGCTTCCAATATTAACTTATTAATGGAAGAAGATAGGAGTTTGCTGATGATATTACTGTGAGGGGTTATTCTCTCACCTGAGAGTGGAAATGAGAGAAATCTTCACTGAAGACCATGCACAAGCAGTAGAGGAATGACTGGATAACTGCAGCACTCTGTTCTGATCCCAGCACTTGAGTGCTCTGTGCTGCAAGTTCCCTCTCTGTGAAGGGGGAATAATAATACTTATCTGATCTGACATTGCTTCTGGGTGGGGTTCACCTGACCAAAAAATTGTCAACTGTCTCCTTTAGACAGTGAAGGGAAAGAGGCACTTCTAGACATCCTTCATCACAGAATAGATGTTTAAAGCAAGTCACAAGAATCACAGAGTCACTTAGGTTGGAAAAGACCTCAAGATCAAGTCCAACCACTAACCCAGCGCTTCCAAGCCCACCACTGAACTGTGTCCTCAAGTGTCACATCTACACATCTTTTAAATATTTCCGAGGATGGTGAATCTAACACTTCCCATGGCAGACTGTGCCAGTGCCTGACAACCCTTTCAATGAAGAAAATTTCCCCTAATATCAAATCTAAACCTCCCCTGGTACAACTTGAGGCCATTTCCTCTTTTCCTGTCCCTTACTATCCGGGAGAAAAAAACAACCCCCACCCGGCTACAGCCTCCTGTCAGGGAGTTGCAGAGAGTTTTAAGATCCCCCCTGAGCCCCTTCTTCTCTGGGCTGGAGCTCATAGTGAGCTGGAATTTCCTCTTCCTCTCCACTGGCTATGATGGGAGGCTAAAGCTTTAGCTCAAATGTAGATAACCAGATGAAATAAGGTTTGAGCTCTATTTCTCTTTTTTCTCAAGTGTGTCATGACTTCTAAGATGACCAAGGCATATTCTGCCACCACCCTTCTCTTTGCACTGTAGTCACAAACCAAATTTTTCAGGGAGCTGATCTAGATAAAAGAAATGTCAGGGTTTCTTTGTCTTGGGAGAAGCAAGGGAGTTGGAATTCTTAATCGAGTTAACCATGAGGGTGCATGACTGTTAGTGGTGGCACAAGAGGAGGGAAGGGAATGTGGCTGGGCAGCCAGGGAGGGTGGGACTGCTCTTTTTGGAGTTAGAGATCAGCTTTAAGTTCATCAAGAAGAGACAACCAGATCTTTCCTTTTTTTTCTCTCTCTCTCTTTTTTTTTTTCTCTTTGTCCTCCCAGCTGCATTTTGTGTTTGTTGTTTGCTTCCTTACAGGCAGTTCCCTCCCTCACCTCTCTCTGCCCGCAGCAGAGTGGCTGCTTTGCTGTCAGCCGGTTGTTTGTACTTGCTGCTCCCATCCTGCACTCCCAAAGTGTTTTTGCAGGGTTCATGCACCCTGAGGAGACTCTTATCTCCAAGGCTGAAGAGATGCTGTAGTACAATGCCCTTACACAGGGGAGCTTCATCCCCAGTGCCTCCATACAGGCTCTTCCCTTCCACACAGCAGTGGCTCTTCTGGGAGAAAAAACACTGAATTCCAAGAAGCCATGTGATCCTGCTCCTTGTCTCTGGCCTCAAGAGCTGGTTGTGCAGAAGATTTTTTTTTTTAGGGAGAGGAGTAATTTTTATTGGTTTACTATACGTCTAGAGAGTTCCTTAGATAAACAGTATGAAAAAGAGCAGTTGTTCAGTGAGGACACAGCTGGCTTCTTCTCACTGATAAATGCAGATGACTCGGGAAAAATGTGGTAGGACTAAACTGCTGAAATAAGTGTGTGATTTCAGGTATGTTGATGTCTTAGAATCACAGCTATCCCTTACCAGCTGACAGCACCAATAGTAGAGAATTAAAGATTATGAATCAATCCCTTAATGCTTTATCTTATATATTTATACAGCTTTTTATAACTAAAAAGCTTCTGCGTGTTTTGCCTTTATTTTTTAGCCCTCACTACTTCTGCTCATGAATCCAGTGTGGCTGAGATGGATCAGCTGCAGCCTGCATTGGGAAGCATTGCTTGTGGAATTGAGTTCCTGCAGGAGAATCAGAGAAACCCTTTGGAAAGACAGAATGCTGCATCGTGGTACGTATGGAAAATCATACTGGTGAGATTACAAGGAAAACAGAAACGTTATCAAAACACGGCGAGCAGTGCTTGGCCCTCACCCCTGCAGGTAGCCAGTGATGTTCCTAGGCAACTCTCTGTTGCAGCAGCAAACCACATTTTTAGGATCTTTTTTTCTCTGGAACAGCAGAGCCTGCTGGTGCTGCCTGCCCTCTGCAGCTCTGCTGAGCTCGCTTAGGGAAAACTGTCTGCAGCTTTGCTGCTCACACTGGCAGGGAGAGTTTTCCCTTTCAACCTTTAATTTTAAGGACCCGCCACAGACAAAGATCACAGAAATGTGGGATCTTCAAGGCTGGAAAAGCCCTCCAAGATTATTGAGTCTAACCATTAACCCAGCACTGCCAAGCCCACCTCTAACTCATGTCCCTAAATGCCACATCTCCATGTCTTTTAAACCCCTCCAGGGATGGTGACTCCACCACTGCCCTGAGCTGCCTGTTCCAGTGCCTGAACACCCTTTCAGTGAAGAAATTTTTCCTAATATCCAAGCTAAACCTCCCCTGGCACAACTTGAGGCCATTTCATCATCAAAAATCATAGTTTTCAGTTAAAAATAAGGTCAGTAGACAAATTCTGAATCAGTAACTGCTCCAGAGATCCATCTTCCTCTTCAAGAGCTGGTCCAACAGAGACTTGGGAGAGATTTGTTTTCTCCCTGCCAGATTTCATGTTACTGTCACCTTCTGCCATTCTGCTAGAGCTGTTCAAAAATAAATCACAATGCCCATTCTTCAGGGAAGACTGCTCCTGCTTGCTTTGTTCTTCCAGTGCTTGCAAGCAGCCCTTCCATTTTTAATGAAACCAGTGGAAAATAACCATACCAGAAAAAAAGTAAAGCTTTGAAAAAGTTATAATAGAAATAACCAAAAGATTCTTCCTTGGAATGCAAGGCCTTAGATAAACCTGAGTTAATTTTGCAGTGAGGGTCCCTTAATGGCAGATTTCTTATTTTTTTTACATCTCTTTTCATTACCAAGCTGCACTGATTATTTTTTTTAAATTCTTTTAATGATTACATACAATAAAATACACCCTTAACCACTGTTCCTCAGTATTCTTTCTTTGTAGGCTGTAGTTTTTGTAATTTTTATAATTTTAACTGTGAAATCTCAGAGAGGTTAGAAAATGATAGTCTCATGCAAATGTTATGAAATCTTAAAAAAAACCAAAACACCACTGGCAATACACGGATTCATTATCTGCTGATTTGGAAATTTCATTTGTTTTGACATAGCCTGTTTCATTTTTATAGGCTATAGTTAATGAGGAAATTCTCATAGCAAGACTGAAAGATAGAAGCAAGCAACTGGAAAAAAAGAAAGGAATTTAAAATGACAGACACTGGCATTCTCAGAAAAGAAGTGAGGATCACTAGGCTATTTGGTTTGATCTTTTTGCATCAGTGTTTTCTGAGGCAGTTTATCCCAATATTTAAGAAGAACCAGGCAAATTCTATAAGGTATGTCAAATATATGATGGAACTCTTTTTATTGGCTTCAGTGGGCACGTGATATAGTCTCAGATGACACCTGGAGTTAATGTGAATTAGCTGTCAGGGAACAAATATTCACAACCAGTGCCCTTTGGACTAGAATTTTATTGATGTTCCAGCAGTCTGCGTGGTAGGAAAGTCAGTCATTTCTCCCTGCACATGCTCCCATCATCCTATCAGCTGGAATACTTAGAAAATCATTTAGGTTGGAAAAGAACTCCAAGATCATCCAGTCCAACTGTTAAACCAGCACTGCCAAGCCCACCACTGACCCATGTCCCCAAGTGCCACACCTACACATCTTTTAAATCCCTCCAAGGATGGTGGCTGCACCACTGCCTTGGGCTGCCTGTGCTAAGTCTTGACAACCCTTTCAGGGAATAAATTTTTCCTGATATTCAATGTTAAGCTCTAGAATGTATCAAAAGTTACCAAATAAATTGTACCTTGGTGGTACTTTTGCTGTGGCACAGAGATTCTTCTCTGTGTTGTCTGGGATGAAAAGCATTAAAAGTTATATGAAAAAAAACCACAACAAAATAATCCAAATATTCTGTGGGCTTGTCTGTGTTACACTTATGGTATTCTATGTGGAGGTCCTCAATTTAGCATTATCCAGGCTGGCTCCATAGTTGCTTGTCTCCTGATCTGCCATAGGCCTTCTGAAGGATTCTATCACCAAGTGAAGGGGGAAAAAAATCTGAGACCCTTCCCAGGGACTCAAACTTCGTGTTTGAACCCATTCCCCTGTACAGTCTGATCCCCACTAAGAAGAAAACACAGGTTCCTGGAAACTTGGGTAAAATCACTGCTCTGAACTCTGCTATTTTTCTTGATGGCAGAACTAATTCATTAATGTCCTCATGACGTTAATTAATAATGTAATTACTGTAAAAGATGAGCTGCAGCCAGCATCCGGCCACAGCCCTTGATCTTGTAGGCAGTTCTAAATATCTTCTGAGCATTAACTTCAGTAGAAACAATTTTCCTGGGGAAGTTGACCATGCACATGTTTCAAGGGTCCAAACAGTTATGATCTGGTGATGACCAGAGAGCTGTAGGCCATGAATTTCAGAGCCTGAGTGCAACAGAAGCATTGTCTTTCTGTTCCTTTTTTTTTTTCTTCCTGCATTTTTGTATCTGGTCAATTTTTTTTTCCTTCACAGTGTTTGCCATGTGCTGCCAAAGCCTAGTCATTATGGATTTCTGGTTCTGTATTTTCTTGCTATAAGACTACTACTTGGGGCTCCTTACTCCTCTTTTTCTCTTTGATATCTTCTCCTCTGTATCAGATTTCTTTCTTCAAACCCTTCTTCGGGTAGGCTCATGCTGCTTGCCTGACTCCTGTTTTGTATAGGAGATAAAAAAAAGAAAGCAAGTATCCCTTATCTGAGTGCATCCTGTAAAACACACAAATGCACCATGTTCATCCAAGAAAGAAGTATAAATCTGTGCTCAAACTTCCCCATTTTATCCTGTAGACCTGCTCCTGGGAGGATTTATCTACCTAAAAGCCTGTCTGCTTTCTCCTCATGTATTTTAATATCAATTTGTCTATAGGAAGTATTGCCTTTCCTCACAAGCCTTCCTTGGGTTGTAATTTAAGATCTTGTAATAGAAATCGTACTAGTTCTGTGTGTCCTTGCCTTCTTTGCAAGTTTTATTCTTATCAGATATATTAAGAGGGAATTAATGAATGGAACGAAACTCAAATGCATGTAAACATAGCTTACATTCACATGGGGGACCTGAGAATAAGAATGCATAACTTTTTATTATTTTTTTAATTTTTTTTTGTTAATACCCTCCTAAATATGTCTATGTTGGCTTAAGTTAATTTAGATTCATCTTAATTCTGAGTTACTGAGTTTTTACAATCAAAAATTGCCCAAGAAAAGGAGAATTTCAATAAGGAACTTGGAAAGGTAAGAGAGAGAGATTTTTATTCTGTCTCAGAGTTTTTACTACTGAGGCCACAGGCAGATGCTGAAAGATTTAAGGGGCAGTGGGAGGTGGGATGAGCTTGAGGGTGTGCAGGGATGTGAGGGAATAGGAGGAATGAGATTAGGATATTGATTGGGAGGGAGTATATGTGCAATAAGAGGATGGGGCAGGCAGATGGATGTGGGAGGACTGTGGGGAGATTTGTCAGCAAAGATGAGGTTGGGTTCCTGCCCTGGAAAGCTGAGTGTGCAGTTTTCACAGTCATTCTTGCTGACTTGCTCCGAGCTTTTTTGACATTGTTATTAACTTTCATTGCATGTGGGGAAAATCTAACTAGTGGTGGCTCTACACACATCTGTCCCAGGGTGGTTTCCTTGTTGTGTCCATAACTTCTCCTCCAGGGGTGTAAACATGAAACAAGAGGTTGGTCCGTTAAAAACTCTGCCAAACTGGCATTAGGCAGCACTAGGTGGAAGCCACATTGTGCCCATCCCATGACCACTCCACCTGCTCTCCTACAGCATTCTTACCATCAGAAGTCCTGACTGCAGTCATCATCTTCCTATTTCCTTTTTCTCTTTCATCTTCCTGCACTTGCTTCCATCAGCCAGGACCCATAACTCCTGCTTTCCTCTGCTAATATTGCATTCCCACCATCCCAGGATTCTTTCATCATCAAGCCTTGCATATTTTAGACACTGATCAAAGTTTCCTCTGAGTTATTGTTGCTGTAAATCTATTGGAGGGAGTGATGGTGGTCACAACATCACCCAAGGCTACTTAAGTGTCAGTGTTCCCTAAAATACCAGTGAGCTTTCTTTCCCAAAGAAAGTAGGGCACTAAAATGCTGAATATGAACTATGCAGCTTTCAAAGACTCCGAGTGCTCCTTTAGCCTATAGCACATACTCTATCCCCAGGGAAGCTGTCTGACTCCAGGTCAATAGTTTGATTTGAGACAGGATAAATCAGGTGCAGGAAATATCCTCTTTGTACATCTGACCTTAGAAAGGTGGATTTACAGCGGGCCCTGAGGATAGTTCTCATTTTGCTGGTGGAGAGGTTGTGCTCCCACATCACACAGGACAGCTGCGGTCATGTAACTCCTCAAGCTTCCCTAAAAACCAGGGATGAGACTGTCATTGCTAAGTGATCTGCTGTGCTGGACTCATTCTGCTGCTCTTTGTGGCATCTGAGCTGCGCAGAACATACAAAAGAGATGCTAAATACACCTTGGTATTCTGTCTCTTTTTTCCTTAATATGATCCACGCTAAGAGTTTTGCTCTCATCTAATGCAGTGCTGATGAGTCTGTTATCAGAGGATTGGCCTTTCCTTTGTGGCATGGACAGAACCAGGTTGAAAAAACAATTGTAAACTGCTTATTTTTATTTGGTGACACATTCTAATATTTTCTCCTTTCTTAACTGTTTTCCTGCTTTGCTTTCATTTCCCCCCATTTTTGATGAAAAAATTTAAGCTGCTTTTTTCCTTCCTTTTTTTTGGGGGGGAGGGGTGGGGGGTGGACTTGCAGTATTTCTTGCACTTTCTCTCTACTGTTTTCGTCTACAAAATGATGCTGCCAGAATGCAGCCTCATGAAGGTGATCTGTGTGAGGGGAATAAATTCCTTTGCAGGAGTCTAATCAAGCTCATTCTTCTCTGTTTGGAGCATTACAATGATGCACAATATCAAAGTAGTTCATATAAATGAGACTCAAATCACCTTTCTCTGTCTTCTTCACATACTTGTTTATGCCAAGGGAGCCATTTAGTCTGTTCTCCATATTTTACCTTTTTAAAATTCTTTTTATTCATTCTTCTGCAACAATCCTTACAAAAAAAAAATTTAAAAAGCAAGCTCATGAGAATATCCAAACATCTATACTTAATACTTTGAGTTTTTCTGATGTTTCTAGTCTTTGATCACAGGAGTGGATGTGACAGGTTTACCCGACTTCAGAGTCTCAGAGGGAACAAAAACATGTAGTGCAGCATATTTGACATTAAAGTCCTGTTCAGAAGTGAGTTCAGAGTCCTGGTGTTACTTCACATCCTGAGCCCAGTTTTGTTCCTTTGTATGACTTTATACCCTTGGTATCATCTTGTCTCTTTGTTGTTCAGATCTCCCAGTCTATACAGATTGTTCCTGTTCTCCCTTCCTGTGTTTTTACCTACTGCAGCAAAACAGAAGAGATGTATTTTTCCAGTGAAAAGTCATTTAATTTGTGACTTGCGTTTCCTTGGCCCTAACCAAGATGAGATTCCATTATGCTGAGAGATGCACATACATCAAATTAGACTTTTTTTGGCCACTCAGAGCTATTAATCATCATATTTAAGTGTACATCTGGAATAGGTGAGTGAAGCTCAAATCAGCTCCAGTTCCCAAAATATCCATACTGGGTAAGATTCAATGCTGGTCCTACCAGGATCTGTCTTCTGCAGTGATCAATAGTCCTGCTTGGAGAAGTAATGTAGGAACAGTCAAATATAGAATGACCCTTCTACTGTATAATCTCCATGACAAATGGAGTGTCAGGAACTTCTCTGGATGGAGATGATATCTGCATTTAAATAGCTTTTGATGGAATTTTATGCTATGCTGGATCTTCAGTGCAATAATTCTCCTATCACTGATTGATTCTTTTGGCTCACATATTCATCCATCCTCCCTAGCAACTGATAACATATAACTTACTTAATAAGGACAAGAATTCTCTTTTGTTTTAAACCTGCTGTCTCGAAAGTTTATTGGCATCCTGCAGTTTTTATATTATGAGAGACAGTAAGTGTTATCTTCTCATCTTCTCCTGGAAAGGTGTGTGTGATTTTTAGACACCTTTACTTTATGTCCCTTCAGTTGTCTCTTTTTCAGGCTGAACAAAAACAGTTGGAAAAATCATCCTAGATAATTGTTACCCACGTTTTACTGGACTAAATAAAATAATGGTCCCTGTTAGTTTGTGGGAGGTCTGTCGTTGTACTGGAATTAATCTTTTTTTTTTTTTCCTTAAGGAATCAGGGGATAGGATAGAGCAAATGCTTATCATATCTGCAGATGACAAACATGATAAGAGTGGGAGCACCCTCTGCAGGGCAGAAATAGAATTCAAAATTATTTTAGCGAGTGAGAGAGATTTAATTTGAAGGGAAGATAACTAATAATAATAATAATATAATTTTAAAAATCCATATCTTTGTATTTAGGTAGAAACAACTATTTGTACAAATCCAC
This sequence comes from Platyrinchus mystaceus, assembly GCA_035041135.1. Classification (NCBI taxonomy): domain Eukaryota; kingdom Metazoa; phylum Chordata; class Aves; order Passeriformes; family Tyrannidae; genus Platyrinchus; species Platyrinchus mystaceus. Next base: position 59,378,509 of record JAWWLV010000179.1, read on the forward strand.
CATGAGGGAGATATTTAGGGTGATAAACAGAATTAAAGCTGAAAAGTTGAAAACAAGTCAATAAAGATTTGCAGCAACGAAAAAGACAACTGTCAGACTACTCTATATGAAAAGGCAGGTAACCTGGCATGGCTTAAGGTGTATGTTCTCAGCTCCATCTGGCTTTCCTATAGGACACAGCTGGAGTACAGGGTCTGGTACTGATCATCTCTTTTAAAGGATGATGTAGATTATTTTGAGATCCAGGAGGAGTTCAGTAAAAGTTATCAAAAAAAAAAAAAGAAAGATTGAAAAAATGGGCAGCTTTTCCATTTAAAATACCCAAAGGTAAGAGAAAATGTAGTAGAAACTATCAAATAAATAAATATTTATTGCAAGACAATAAGCTTTTCTCCTTGACCACTTGTGGAGACAAATAACAGGGAACAGATTTAATGTAAGAAAAAGGCCTTAAGAAAGCACTGACAGCTCACACAGTAAATCCCTGCATCAGTTGCCTGAGCATTGTGGAGATGGAGTATTTCTACCACCAGGGTTTTTAAGGACAAATCAAACATCTGTCAGGGGTACTTAGGTCTAATTGATTCTGCTGTGGAACAGAGATGGACTAAGATGACCTCTTGAGATTACTTTCAGTATTCTTTTCTCTGTGTTTTTTTTTTTTCTTTCCTCTGGATCTGTTGAATTATAAATGCATTAAATGCTGCTTGGATAGATTATTGATTAATATTTAGTTTCATTAAAGAATTACACTGAAACTGCAACTGAAAATCTACTTTAAAAAGAAGCAGAATTAAACATAAGCCATCTCACCTTAGAAGAAATCCAGAGAGAAACAAAAGAGAAGTATACAAGATTTAAAAAACAAAAACAAAAAGCTGACCAATTAAACAAGTCACTTACTGATAGACCTTGGTTTAATTTATAGCAACCCAACTCTAATGTTCAGTCATTGCGCTGTCTAAAAACTCTTTCTCTGCTTTGTAGAAAAGAAAGATGAGGAGGTCAAAAGAGCCCATTCAGCAGTCAATCAAAACTACTGGGAAGCTCAAGGACGATGTGGTAACAACTTATAACTTGGCTGTACTGATTCTGCAAAGTTTCTACCACTGCCTTTAGACAGAAAATGGATACTCCTGTCATTGGGTGGCCCTGCAGCAGGAAGGTCACTTCATGTCAGAGCTGGTTCCTTTTTTGGGGACCATATGGAATTGCTTCCCCCCTCTTGTATTTCTCCCTCCTTGTTGGTAAGAGGTCAAAGATAGCCGTCTCAGATGGTTGTTTGAAGTTTTCAAATCAAAGCTGCCACATAACAGAAACTCTTCTTACTTTGTTTTAAAAAATCCTGTTTTTAAAAACTCCAGTAAAGAGCTTATTACTAACAGGAATGAAATGTGGGCCAAACATGATGCTGCAATTGGCCAGCTGAAAAATGATCCAGAGACTATGAAGCTGCTGGAATGAGACAAATAGGAGATCAACGGGAAACCTGACATTGTGAACACCAAGAACTGCAGATGCAGATTAGTGAGTGCACTGAAGCTTGACAGTGTTCCTTCTCAGTATGAAATTCCGTGCTCATTTTTTGTTACACAAAGTACCAGTCGTGGAAGGTGATGAAACGCAAACATCACAGAGCAAACCTGGCCTTTTAAACGGGCCTGTAGGGCTGTGTTTAATTTGGAAGGAGACAAAGAGGAATATCCAAGGGCAAGGCACCTGCCTGAGGCACAATCAATATCATGTGTCTGCTGCATTCAGTCGGGGATTGTAGGAAAAGGCTTTCCTGCCACGCGCAGCGGGGCAGCAATGCAGGTGAGATGTGGAATCGGCCCGTGGATGTGGAGGAGACGCTTTTGAAAATATTCTGTGCACCTCTCAGGCCCTCGGCTATCAGCTCCATCTGATCATGTCTGTCTGGCACCAAAGGCTTCCCTCAGGAAAAAAAAAAAGATTATCTGAGTACTGGTAGAGCTGATCCATCTGGAATGAGTCCACCCAATTTTGTGGGAGCGAGGGAGGAAGAGTTTCCCTGCTTGTGCATGACCTGTGCTGCTCTGGCTGTTCTCAGCACCCTCATCCATTTTATTTGGTAGCACAGACACGGGTGGCTTGTGTTGATTTTGGCACCTGTTAAAGTTTGTTCAACAAAGTGAAATGGATGATGTTGTTGAAAGAAAAGGTGCCTTTTCAAATGTCAGAGGAAATGTCCAAAGGAATACATTAACCTTTATATTTCAATAAGGTAAAACTCATTTCATTCTTCCTGATCTCTCTCGAAACAGTAAAACTCTTTGGAAAATATTTAGAAAACTGTAATAATATTCAGTTCTAATTTTTTTTCACAGAATAATATGCAGATAAAGGAAGATATTTTTGCAGTGAACTCTGAAGCAGGAAACCGCAAGTCAGGCTGATGGTGTTTCACAGTAACATGTTAATAACTACTTCAAAAGGAAAAGGTGACATTTTTAAAGAATATCAGTTCTTACGTCTTTTTTTTTGTATAGCAATTTATCCCATTTTAACTCTTAACTCTTTGTAGATCTTGTTCTGAAGGGATTGTCACAGGAGAGCCTCACTCAAAAGATGAATTTCAATTTTCTGTTGTACTTGTTTGCATAAATATAGTTCAGTTACCATGTAAAAAATAAAATTGCATTTTGCAAATAAGATACTACCATCTTTGAAGTCATGAGAGGCAAAGTATTAAACCTATGTTTTCCAGCTATAAAAAAATTGGCTATAAAACCAATTTTTTCTGATATTATTCCTTTTGCTGGTCTGATAGTTAAACTTTTCTTAAACCTGTACCTTATAATGTTCTTTTTGTTCTGCATTCAGCTCATCAGCCTTGTAATATTTTTCCAGTTGGGGGTTGTCTTCATTTTGAACAGGAATTAAACCAAACTATCTTGTAAAAAAGTTTTTCACACCAATTATTCTGTTAGAAAGGCAAACTTTGGGGTTTTTTTGTGGAAGGATTGGGTACTTGAAAAAGTTGTGTACTTGAAAAAGTACCTGCAGAGCTACAGGTCTAGTGCCCAGTCAAGCTGTGGGAGAACTAGATAAGCAAATCAAGTTTCTTAACATTTTGTGAGAGTTTTTATTTTTTTCATTATAATAAAAAATAAATTGAACTCTGTCTTGATACAGGAATTTCTGGAAAACGAGCAGGAAATACTGAACGTGGTGACAGCTCTAACAAAAAAAAAATTCCACAATGAGAAGAAAAGATCAGTGATGGTAATAGCAGGGTACAAAACAAGATGGATGGACTGGATTCTCTGGTTGTCGAAAAAAGATAAGCTAAACATTTTGGTTTTCCCTCTTTTTTCTCCCCCATCCAAATCTGTTAATTCATAGCAGTTTTCATCAGCGTTTGTAGTGAAGGGGCAAAGGGGAATGGCTTCAAACTGAAAGAGAGTAGAATTAGATGATAAATTAGATTAGATATCTGAGGGTGGTGAGGCCCTGGCCCAGGCTGCCCAGAGAAGCTGTGGATGCCCCATCCCTGGAAGTGTCCAAGGCCAGGTTGGACAGGGCTTGGAGCAACCTGGGATAGTGGAAGGTGTCCCTGCTGATGGCAGGGGGTTGAAATTAGAGGTACAGTTATTGGAAGAACCAGGAATACTTTATAACACAGCCTGGATATGATCATGTTTAATTTCCACTTTCTGAAGGGCTGTGATAATAACAGTGAGGGGGCTGTAAAATAGTCTGAGAATTACTGATCTTTCCAGAACTGTGTGTTTGCTTTTCCACAAAGGATAAATAAAACTAACAGACCTCAGCTCCTGCAGCTTGTGGTTGGGTGGTTATCACTGCAGGACTGTACGGTTAATTAATGTTTATGTTCTTTAGAATTTTAGTATAAGTAATTTTTACTTCTGTTTCCATTTAAATGAAAAATATTGTATATTATTGTCTTGGGAAGGGGTGATATCACACAGGGCACATACAAATTGCTTGCTTCAGAGCCTATTTAACTCAAATCCTGTAGATATCACAGAATGGTTTGGGTTGGAAAGTACTTCAAAGATCATCCAGTTCCGAACCCCTGCCATGGGCAGGAACACCTTTCACTGGACCAGGTTGCTCAGAGCCCCATCCAGCCTGGCCTGGAACACTTCCAGGGCTGTGAACACTTGCCAGATATCTGCTTTACTTGTTGAGTCACAGAGGTCTCATCTGTAATGAGTCACAGGTTTGGTCACTCTGTGACCATCATCCTATCACAGAATGTGTTTTTTTATATATTAAAGCTGAAAGGCAATGGCTTACAGGTTACTTTGGAATCATTTGGTCTGGATAATGTGATCAGGAACCAGAGAGAAAAATGACAGATTTATAAAAGAAGAGAATGTCCCTGGAGAGGAGTCAGGCAGAGAAGAGAAAGATGGTGAACATACAGGAGAAGAGAATCCTGCTCCATCTGAAAGCCAGCACCAGTATTTTCTGTGTGAAATGTTCAGGGCAGGTTTCTTCACAAGGAGCCAGCATAAAAACATTGCTTGGTCATTCCAAAGTGTGTGTATTTCTCTCATTGGCTGCCATTATATATAATTTTTTTAATGTTACCGAGAGAAGGGGATAAAAAGACTTTATTAATTTGCATTTCACATTCCAAGTTTCACATTTCCAGTTTGGCTGATTCCAGGCAAGGTCCATGGGGTGCACTGTCTTCCTGTAAGCTCAGCTATTAATAGAATCCCTCATTCTGCTTTCAAAAAGAACAGACTCTATAAGTAGCAAAAAATGTACTCTTTACCTGATGTTACCTGGGAGTTATTACTCTTTTCAAAAACAAGATACAGCCCAACATTTAAACCTAATGCATATAGTCCATCCACAGAAATGCATATGAAAGAGGAACAGTCCTTAGATGTGGTGTTTTAACATGAGTTTTAATCCCTTACCTTTAGAACTGTCCTCTAGATCAGTGTCTGCAAATTATACATTGTACAGTGCAGAACAGACAGCACTTGATTTCCTTATGATGATCATTTACTTCCTTAATCCCTAAATGCAACACAGAGAGAAGGTTAAATCTGTCAGTGGAGATTTGACTCAGCAAGGCCAAAGACTCGATTCTGAGCAGCCTCAGGAGTTTTAACAATATTTATCAAGGTGTTCACTTTAGGATTTTGATGAATGTAAAGCAGAGATAACGGCATTTCATTAAGGAGACAAGGCATCTCCAATTCTTTTCATTAACCCAACTACCAAGAAAACAAAACCTTTAATCTGATCTATTTAATGCTCTCCCTACACAAACAGGTCTCCCTACATGAAGCTCACAAAGCATAAACTATACTTTATAGAGAACTTTACAATGCATTTCTTCTCCTTTTACCCAGCAGTCAGACCCAAACATCATGAGGAATCATGCACAACATGTTTTATCTTTTGATGGAAGGAAGAAGACAGTCTGTTTCCACTGGTGGGGGACAGAAGCTGAAGTATGTGAGGAGAAAAACAAGCTCCCTGGCATATTCGAGCTCTATTTTTTTTAATTTAAAGTCTATTGAAAACCAGGCTCTGTTGTTTTATTCAAATATTGTATCAGGAAATGAACATACAGAAGCAAACTGCTGTATTAGAACGTGTCACAAGCTTTTTATACAGATTCACAGTGATAAATAGATACAAAGACATTCCCTTTGATCTATACCAGATACTCATGAGGAATACAAAGTGCAGCTTTTTGATATTACACAGTCTCAACCAGAGGTGTTTCACGAGAAGTCTGGTACATAAACAACTTCCTTTAAAACAGAAGTTTCCAAAGCATGACTAAATTGCTTAATCCAAACCACTGGGGTGGCATTGTTGGCACAGGCTCCTTTCAGTGTCCATTTCCCCCTTCCGAGAGGATGCGCGATGGCTCCGTGTACTTTGCTGTCATCAGGTAAAAGAGGGCAGGGGCAGGAACCAGGGCAAGCAATGGCAGGTCCTGCTCAAGCTTATCCAGTTTGGAAATGGAGATGATTCCATAGGCATGAAGCAGCCAGTGGCTGAAGAGGACAACAAGCCTTTTCTTCCTCACCAGAAGATCCTTGAAAGACTTGTAAAACAAAACACAGTATCCTGTTAGCATTCGGCCTGTTCCCCAGTTCCTGACATTTAAGAGGTGTTTATAGGCAGAACACAGGGACTGTATGAAGGCTCCTGTGTTTGAGCCCTTCCAGCACCAGTGCACCATGAGAGGGAAGTCTCACAGGAGCTTCCTCCAGCCAAGAGGAGAAGGCATAAAGGGAGAAGCTTAAATGCATGAGAAAAGGCAAAAGACAAAGTGGTCTCTGCTCACTCAAGTCTTTTATAATATGAGTTTTAACACAGGAAACACGTGTACCCACCTCCACTTCAGAAGCAGACATGTAAACAGCCAGAGTGACCAAAGACAACACCAGTATGATGTATGGGAAGGCATAATCTAAAGGCAAACATGGAAGACATTAGCAGGAAGAAAGCATGATTTACGGTTCAGAGAAAGTTTTTCCACATATAACCACAGGTATGAAGGAAACTGAGCTACTCCAGCCCATCTCTTGTCAGCACATCACACGTGCACAGCAATAGGGTCAGCCAAGCACAACTCCACAACAGCTCTCACTGAGCTTTTCAAACTTCTATTGTTTCTTGGTGGAGTTGTGGTACACTTAAACCACGAACTGAAAAGGGCAGATAATAAGAAAAGTAGTCAGGCTGAGAGGGGATTTTATGGCACCTCTCCACATGTGACAAGGACGCTGGAAGCTAAACCAAAAATACCCTATCTTCCCAAACCTATACTCTAATCCATCCCAAAATCAGACAACCTCTGCCTTAGCAGAAAGTTGAATTAACTCCCTCTGAAGTAATTTCCTCTCATAACCCACTCTATTCCTTTTTTGGGGAAAGGGACAGTCTCTAACAGCACTGACTGAAGCAAAGCAGTGTGTCAGGAGCCTGGTGAGGTCAGGGCTACTAATGAGCAACTTTTTCAGGTCAGACTCCTCACAATAGTCTTACACAATGCCCTTATTCTCAAAGCAAGAAGTGTACCTTCCCTCCCTCCCATAAATCAGTTCTTAGTGTGCATTTACAGGTATGTTTGTAGTGTTATTAGGAGAGAACTCACAGAGCAGGCCTCCTCCCACAGCCTGCAGCACGGTGAGGATGGGGAAGAAGTACAGTGCTGCATAAATGCTTTTGAATCGATCAGACTTTCCCAAGCCACAGGCGATTTTCTTAACCAGGAGAGGCCGAAGGAGCATCATCAACACGAGACAGAAGGCGTAATATATAAACACGATGGTGTACCTGGGGAGAAAAAAAAATAGAGCTTCCTTCAAATGCGCAGTTTTCTCATGGAGATTCAAGTCACTACCAGGGAATTTGGGGTTAGTCAGTGAAGTCTAAAGAATTTATAACCGAAGGATGTAAACACAGAATGACGGGCTCACTTTTCCAAGGGGGAAATGGTCAAAATGTAGCAAAGGTAAAAAAAAAAAAGGAGCTTTGAGCTTCATAGCTAAATAGAGAGAGGATGAGAGGACATAGTTCCAAGCTGTGTCAGGGGAGGTTCAGGGTGGACATCAGGAGGAATTTCTTCATAGAAACGGTGATAAAACATTGAAAGGGGCTGCCCAGGGAGGTGATGGAGTCTCAGTCCCTGGAGGTGTTTAAGGAAAGACTGGACATGGCACTCAGTGCCCTGGTCTAGTTGACAGGGTGGTGTTGGGGCATAGGTTGGACTCAGTATCTCAGAGGTCTTTTCCAGCCCAGTTGATTCTGTGATTCTGTTTGACAGCCTGGACTGTGCCACCTTCTCTGCTTACTCATAAAGTCATTAAGTGGTGCTAAATGTTTCACATATAAAACAGCTCAGTGCACCCAAGACTTAAGGGGATTGATACTCATGGATCTGAGCTGAATCTGAACACTTTTTGCAGCTTTTAAAAGAGGCACAAACACAGCTGTATAAAAGGGAAGGACAGACAGGAACAGAAAAGCCTTCACACTCACAGGGGGTAGACGGCCTCGTGGGTGCAGTGCACTGTGGTGATGTAGTCGGGGCTGGGGTTGTAGAGCATCGTGTACCAGTCCGAGAGCTTCTTCACCCTGCAGGAGCGGATGTGCAGGGACCCCACGGGGTCACTGAGCACCAGGGTGAGCACTGCTGCAATGCTGCACTCCAGCAGGGCTGTGATGTGCTGCAGCAACGCGCTGGAGCTGAGGAGCAACACGGAGAGTTACTGTTTTTCTAACTGTACAGGCAATCTAAACACCAACTGAAAAGCGGAGGCCTGTGCAGTACAGAACCTCCTGCAGAGTTAATATTCACAGTGACCAAGGTTAGGGCAGCTCTGCCTCGATAAATTCAGTATTTGAAGCTAAGTGTAAAAATTTATTTACAATCTCAGATGGTTTGGCGTGTAAAATGTAAATGGACAAAGAAAGCAGCAGTGAGGATAACACACCACATGTCTCAGAAGGGGTAACACTGTTACACACCACACAAGCAACATTTTCAAAGATGCAAGTCCTTTTTAAAGACCATCCCTGGAGGTGTTTAAGGAAAGACTGGATGTGGCACTTAGTGACACGGTCTAATTGACAAGGTGGTGTTGGGTCATGGGTCGGACTTGATCTCAGAGGTCTTTTCCAACCAAACTGATTCTGAGATTCTGTATATATTCATATATTAAACTCTCCCAGTCCCCTATGTTTTCAGTTTATAGAATCACAGAATGGTTTGGGTTGGAAGGGACCTTAAAGATCATCTTGTTCCAACCCCCTGTCATGGGCAGGGGCAGTTTAGTACATTCCAGTCACTACTTCTTAGAAGTTCTAGTCCAGCACCCAGTGTTGCCAAGTTCTAGTGTAGCACCAATCCACATGGCAGCTGTGGGTTTAAACCCCTTTTTTACAAAAATTCCTTGATGTACCATGCTGATGTAAAGATCACAGCAGCTGTGCTAGCAGGACAAAAGCCCAGAATATTCCTAAAGAGAGAACTCAAACCCATTCTCTTGCACTGACCAAGGCCTCTGTGGGTGGGAGGTCTGGCCCAGGATTGAGGGGATGACACAACTCACTGCTCCAGCATGATGGGAAATCCAATCCAACCCAAACTGGAGTGGGCATCATCACATTAAACACATACAGACCATGCCCTGAGGGCAGTGACTGGCAAAAAGGATCTGCAGGACTCTTACATTAGCAAATAAATCATCCTCCAGCTGCTCAAAGCTTATGTGCTACCATATGAGCTCAACCAACAGCCAGCCTGGATGGGGCTTGGAGCAACCTTGTCTAGTGGAAGGTGTCCCTGCCTATGACAGAGGTGTGGAAATAGATTATCTTCAAGGTCCCTCCCAATCCAAACCACTCTGGGACTCTAAGAGATGCTGTACAGTTCAATTCATCACCTGTGACTGATCACTCATGGATACGAGATTTCCATTTTTAAACACCATATCTACAGAAGGGACACACAAACCTCTTCTTTCCAGAATACCACTCAATAAAGAACCAGTGTAAGACCAGGGGCAGCATGGCCATGAAGCCGAGGTAGAGCCAGTCATAGCGGTCTGGAGATCCCGTGCATTCCCTGCAGATCTTGTTGTCATCCGTCCTCTGACCTCTGGGACACACCTGCAGAGACAAGAGATGGGATTTACAACCCGAGGAACAACAGCATATCATTGCAGTTCCCGGACAAACAGCTTGAGGCAGTACTGGGGCAACAAACAGATCAGATTTTTAAAGAGATGAAACAAAAACCTCAGTAATGCCTCAGCTCACACCGGCCTTGCTCTGTCTGGCTCCTGCTTCTTAATATAAACAAGGGTGAAACATGATTCAACTCACCCACCAAGCTGCTCACAACCACTGTCTCCCAGTTTCTTGCTCCCCTCCCTGGACCTTGCTCTCCCTCAAAAATAAAACCCAATTCAATCCGAGTGATTTCAGCACAGCTCTCCACCCCATCCCGTCCTGTTCCAGCTTTTCCAGCCCCTCCGCTCAGCTCGGGTTTAGGACCGAGCCTCCAGCACCTCGTTCTGGGGACGCGTCACGGAGCAGCTCCTGTTTTGCTCAGGGAACTCTGCTCGCCTTCGGCGGCCCCAGCGCCCCGATCCCGAGGGGATCGATCCCATCTCACGGTGGGACCCGCCCCAGCCCGAGCTCGGGGCCACCCCCTGCCCAGGCCGAGCCCCGCACTTACCCCGCAGTCTCCGTAGGTCTCCACGGAGCCGTTCACCGACAGGACGGTCCTGCCGCAGTACAGTCCGAGGCAGGCGGGCTGGATGTCCACGGCTGCGGGGAGAGCGCGGCACACAGGGGCTGTTACCGAGAGGGGCACCGAGCCCACTCCAACCCCATCCCCACCGCTACCCCCATCCCTATCCCCATTCCCATTCCCATCCCCATCCCCATTCCCAGTCCCGGCCCGTCCTACCGGCGCGGAACATCGCGGTTACCCGGCAACCGCCCCTACACGGCACTTCCGCCTCGGCGCTTCCGCTTCCGCCGCGGGACGGGCCCCGCCTGGGAACATGGGCGGGGCACCCGCAAGGGGCGGGGTCAGAGAGGGGCGTGGCATTTAGAGGGGGCGTGGCTTTAGGCTGCGGACGGGGGTGGGCGCGGCCTCACACAGGGCGTGGCTCCATCTCCGTTGTGGGCGTGGCCTCTGGGGGTGTGGGTGTGGCCTCGGCGCGGGCGCGTCCCCGCGGTGCGATGGCGGAGCGGGGCGGCGGTGACGGCGTCGGAGCCGGAGCGGGGCGGGCGCTGCCGCCGCACTCCCCCTCGGGCCCGGTGCTGCAGACGGTGGAGATGCACACGGGCGGCGAGCCGCTGCGCATCGTCCCGCGGCTGGAGGCGGCGGAGCGGGCGGCGGCGGCGGGCGGGCTGTCGCTGCTGTCGCTGCGGCGGGAGGTGGCGGCCGCGCAGGACCACGTGCGGCGGGGGCTGGTGCACGAGCCGCGCGGGCACGCCGGCATGTACGGGGCCGTGGTGGTGCGCGGCGGGGCGGCCGCCGAGGGCGCGCACCTGGCGGCGCTGTTCCTGCACGGCGCCGGCTACAGCGCCATGTGCGGGCACGCCGTGATGGCCCTCGGGCGCTTCGCCCTCGACTACGGGCTGGTGCCGGAGCCCGCCCGCCCGGAGACCGCCGTCCGTCTGCGCTGCCCCTGCGGGCCCGTCACCGCCTTCGTGCCCTGGGACGGCCGGCGCAGCGGCAACCCCGTGCGCTTCCACAGCGTGCCTGCCTTCGCCGCCGCCACCGGTGGGAGCCTGGCCCGCTGCGGTGGGCTTTGGGGGGGGGCTGGTGGCCCGGCTGAGGGGCATGTGGCATATCACTCCCTTATTCTGATGCTCTTCGGAGGTTGTCAGGGGTAGCATAAGGCATCACATGCACGGGAGCACTCAAGTCATCCACTGCCCTTGCGTGCAGCGGGGTTCCTTCACTCCGTATGCAAGCCCGTGGCTCAGCATGGTTTCCCCTGCTCACCTCCCTCCCTTTCTCTGCTCAGACTTGGCCATTGATGTCCCTGGCCATGGGAAGGTGGTGGTTGACATCGGCTACGGTGGCACTTTCTACGCCTTCCTCAGCGCCGAGCAGCTGGGCCTCGATGTGTGCTCCTCAAAGACCAGAGACCTTGTCAGTGCAGCGAGCGCAGTGACAGAAGCGGTGAAGAAGCAGGTATGGGGGAGGACTGTGGCACCCCAGCACATTCCCTTCCAGGTGACTGCACCCGACTGAGACACGTAGGATGGGGGGGGGATTCCAATCCTTCCAGCCCCTTGTTGAATCTCAGAGTCCTTACAAGGACCTAAAAGGAGCTGCTGCTGCGTCCATCTCTGTTACCGGAGAAGCAGAGGTGGAAATGCAGCAGTGTGGCCTTGTCCCTTTCCTCTGGTCTCTCATGGAAGCTGTACTGCACGTGCTGCTGCTGTGTGTGACCCTCTCTGTGCTGTTCCCAGTTCAAACTTCATCACCCTGAAAGTGAAGACCTGGCTTTCCTCTACGGCACCATCCTGACAGATGGGAAAGATGCCTTTAGCGAGGAGCCCACCACCAACATCTGTGTGTTTGCAGATGAGCAGGTACAGAAACGGGCTCTTCTCAGGCACATGAGGCACCACCTTTGTTCCCTCTTAAGTCCACTGCAGAGAAGAGGGACAGTTCTCCTGCTCGGTTTGGGCAGTGATTACTTTTGCTGCTGTCATGTCTCTGAAGAGCCAATTGTCATTTCACACATCCTGTTTTAATTCCTAATGGCAGAAGTTCTTCTGCACATCTTAGATGGTGACCTTTTAAAAAGGTTTATACCTACAAACCCTTTGATAGGAATTTCCCAGGGGTTCAGGGACTGAGGCAGGATCCCAACATAGTGCACGTCCCTAAAGTCCTAATCTACGGAACAGTTTCTGGGGATGAACAGAGCAAGACATGGAGTGTTAAATTCTGTCCCTGTCTGCAGTATCACACAAATGGCAGGGGAAGTTGGACTTCCCAGCAGTGAGGAATGTGGAACACTGGGACAGGTCACCTCAGAAACTGTCTGTGCTTTTGGTGGTTTTAAAAACCAGGCTTACCAGCAACCCTCTCAGCATAAGGAGAACTGATCCTGCCTTATTGTATGAGAATGGGACAGGGTGGCCTTAGCCCCTCTGAGTCCTTTTGTTATGGTGCTGGTAAGCTTTCGAGTGCTCCCTAAATAGCCTCAATTTTTATTAGATCATCGATCCCTATAAGTGTGCCAAAGTTAATCACAATCCAGAAATACCCCAAACCTTCCACTGTGATGTATCTGGATTCTGTACAAAACCCTGGGCTAGAGGGGTTCCTCCCAAGCACGGTATAAAGGTGCCAGAGGGATCTGAGGGGAGCAGTTTTGTTTTGTGTTAAACCCCAGAATACTAGAGCTGGTTCATCCTTTCCTCTGCATGTAGGTTGACCGAAGTCCGACAGGTTCGGGTGTGACAGCTCGCATTGCCCTGCAGTACCATAAGGGACTCATCCAGCTGAATCAGACCAGAACCTTCCGGAGCAGCACCACAGGCTCCTTGTTCACTGGGAAGGCAGTGAAGGCAAGTGGCTTGTCTGGTCTTTCCCTCCTATCTCAAGGACTGCTGGAAAATTGCTGTTGCCTTGGCTCAGTGGGGAAGCAGAAAAGCCTTTCTGTTGCCTGGGGAAGGGTGTGTGGAAGGGGGGAGGTGCCTGGGGGTCTTGCCCTCTCATAAACCTCATGCTTCAAGGATTTTAATTAGAAAAGCAAGTAACAGTAAGTCCTTGTTGTGTTGTGTGGCTGCTGCACGCTTTGGGATGCACCTGGGCAGGGCAGAGTGCTCCAAGAGGGGTGTCTGCATAAGTGCCAGGTAGCACTGACATTTTCTGGGCTTGGGAGTGTGCAAAGCTGCTGTCGCCTCTGTCCTGATCCTGATCCCTCTGCAGGAAGCCAAGTTTGGGGACTACAACACTGTCATTGTGGAAGTGTCGGGAGAAGCCTTTTACACTGGCACAGCCACCTTCACTGTTGAGGAGGAAGACCCGCTGAAATACGGCTTCTTGTTCAAGTGACCCGAGCCACGGGTGATGGACCAGTCTCACTGGTGGTGCTGCGCTTCTCCTGCCCACGAATTTCTGTTCTCGCTGCGATATGCCAGAGCAGCGAGAACAGCTTTGGGTGGTGTGACAGCATCTGCCGTGTTTCAAGATAACAAGCTGTGCTGCCCTGCTGTGATTAGCATATTGGGTGCACTGTGATTAGCATAAACGGGCTGCTCTGAGAAGCCATAATATTTTTCTTCTTTTTTTTCTTTTTTTCCCCAATAATTACTCACAGAAAACAGAGCTGATCTTGGAGAGCTGTCTTCAAAGTTACGTGCCTTCTCTGTGACTGAAAATTATGAATTTCAAAGCGAGATTCCTATTAAATGCCAGCTGAAAACACTTCCTTTCTCCTCTTGTTTTCTCTCCCAGAGCACATTTCCAGGATTCTGCTGAGTGTGTCATGGCTGTTGGTTTGAATCCTTGTTGTCTCCTGCACTGCCAGCTGTGCTGCTCTGTCTTATGCCCCATCTTCCCTTCTTAGGCCTGTCCAGATACCCCCTTCCTCAATTACACTGGCTTCACTCCACCAGATCCCTCCTGCATCCCGGGGCTGGGGATGAACTTCCCACTGTCCCCACTGAGTGAGCATTCCTCGCTGCTTCCCTAAACCCTCCTCTCTGGCTTATCTCAGACCACTGGCTGCAAATACCCCATGGTTAACTTTCAACAGGAGCAGCTGTATTCGAAGGTCTGAGCTATTACGACCTAAGGTAATTATTTACTGACGATTTGTCTCAGTCCAGAGGCAGCTTGTGCAGTGGAGTGCAATCAGTGTTTGCTTTGCCAGAGTCCTTCCAGGGAGGATTGCCAATGGAAAAACCAAACCAAGCATTTGCAGTGGCAGGAGCAGAGCTTCAGACCACTCGTGGCCTGTCAGTTCCTCTGTGTCTCTGGACAAAGTGGTGCTTGTTTACTGAAGACACTTGTGGGAGTGTCTGGGTGCACTTGTTAAAATGAGACATGAGAATGATCATCTCCTGGGAGCTCTTGCAGCAGAAGGGAGAAGGTCATAGTGGTGAGCTTGGAAAACATTGGCATCGAAACGCCTGGGAGGAATTTCTTCTGCCGAGTTGAAAATTATAACTTTGGAATGGAAATAAACAAAAATCCCCTTGTTCAGAGAATGGCTGCGCTGCCAAGAGAGTGTTTTTAGGATAGTGTTTGGAGCTCTTGCTCACAGCTTTCCTGTAACCCCTGGGTAAATCCTGTACAGCTTCTGGTCCCAGGGAGCAAGAAGTGACATGCACACCCTCCATGCTTGCAGGAGCAAATTCCTCCATGTGTTTTTAGCTTCTGAGCATCTCTCTTATGATCAGCCCCCCAACCTTGCCCACAGGAAAGAGATGGGACAGCAAGTCACAAAGCCCAGCACGGAACGCTTGGAAGCTCTTCAGCCATTAATTGGGGCACAGCCTTCATTAGCTATTCACTACCCCCATCCCTAGGAAACTTTTCAGGTAGGGGCAGGCGGCTCCAGCATGGCTGAGAGAGGGGGGACAGGGTCCTGCTGCCCTTGTGGGGGTCCCTGACTGGATCCCTCAACCCTACAGCTGGTGATCTCTCAACCCCCAGCCTGGAGAGTGGGAAGAAGGGTGGTCCCAACCTGTGCCAGAGTGTCGGGGGGTAGCTGGTCCTTTGTGATGGACCAGGGACGGGAGGGGAGAGGGATGTGAGGGGAGAGGGGTGTGAAGGGAGACGGATGTGAGGGGAGAGGAGCTGACGGGATCTGGGAGTAGAAAAGGGTCTGTGGGGACCCATCCCCGACTCTGGGATGGGAATGACGCCAGTGTGGGGTGAGGTGGTCCCGGCCTCTGCCGAAGTGTCTGGGGGTAGCTGGTCCTTCGTGATAGGCTGCGGGGCTGTGCGGGGAGAGCGGCCAGGAGGGGAGAGGAGCTGGCAGCGTCTGTGGGGGTCCCATCCCGGACTCTGTGACGGCGATGACGCCGGTTTGGGGTGAGGGGGGAATCCCCGTCCGCAGCCCAGCCGTGATGCCCGGCATCCCCCGGCCCCTGTGCCCGACTGTGAGGGCTCCGCTCCGCCGCCCGCGGGTCCGGCCGGGCCGGGCCGGGCGGGTTCCCCGGGCAACGGCGGCCGAGCGACGTCAGCGGCCGGCGGGGCGGCGGGCTGGGAGCGGCGGGAGGGCGGCAGCGCCTCTGCAGCCGCGGCGGGGCCGGGGCATGAGGCTGCGCATGGAGCCGGGAAACCTCTCCCGGGGCGGCGGCGGCGGCGGCAATGAGAGCGGCGGGGCTGCGGCGGCGGCGGGGGCGGCGGGGTGGTCGGCGGCGGCGCTGGCCTCGCAGGCGGCCGCGCTGCTGCTCATCTTCGCCCTCTCGGCGCTGGGCAACGGCGCGGTGCTGCTGGTGATCGCCCGGCACCGCCAGCTCCGCACGGTCACCAACGCCTTCGTGCTGTCGCTGTCGCTGTCGGAGCTTCTGGGCGCCCTGCTCTGCCTGCCCCTGGCCTTCCTCAGCCTGCTCAGCCGCCCGCCCGGCGCTTGGCTCTTCGGGCAGCGCCTGTGCCTGGCCAGCGCCGCCCTGCACGCCGGGCTGGGCATCGCCGCCACGCTCACCATGGCCCTGCTCTCCTTCGACCGCTACTGTGCCATCGTGCGCCAGCCCCGGCACAAGATGGGCCGCCGCCGCGCTGCCCAGCTGCTGGCGGCCGTCTGGCTGTGCGCCCTGGCGCTGGCCGGGCCCTGGTACGGGCTGGCGGGCGAGGGGCATCGCGAAGCCCGTCCCGGCGCCTACCGCTGTGTCTACGTGCTGCCCTGGGGCTCCTCGCGGCTGGGGCCGCCCTACGGCGCGGCCCTCATCGTGCTCTGCTACCTCCTGCCCTTCGCCGTCATGTGCTTCTGCCACTTCAACATCTGCCGGGCGGTGCGCCTGGCCGAGAGCCGCGTGCGGCCCCTCACCACCTACGGGCACCTGCTGCGCGCCTACGGGGAGATGCGCACGGCCACCACCGTCCTCATCATGATCGTCTCCATCATCTGCTGCTGGGGGCCCTACTGCGTCCTGGGGCTGGCCGCCGCCGCCGGCCGCCTGCCCTTCTCTCCCACCATGGACGCCGTGGCCAGCGGGATGGCCTGGGCCAACGGCGCCATCAACCCCCTCATCTACGCCGCCCGCAACCCCAACATCTCCGTGCTGCTGCGGCGCGGCCGGGAGGGCGGCTACAGGACTCGGAACAACATGGTCGCCTACCTGTCGGTGCCAGGCCGCCAGCCGGAGCCCCGCAGCCGGGCCGACCGTGTCCGGGAGCGCTACATCAACCGGCACAGCGGCCCCCCCGGCAGCGCCCTGTCCTCCTCCAGCCCGGCGAGCGGGGGAGAGGTGGCCATGTGGGCCTGCAAGACTCCTGCGGTGCTCTTCTGTCGGGATGGGCAGCTGGACACCATCTCTGAGGCCACCTTGAAGACCAAAGCAGGCACCATCGACACCAGCCTCTGACGGGACGAGGGTCCGGGATGGAGGCATTGGGCCCCGGGGCTGTTTCCCTGAGGAAAGGCAGGGAGAGTCCCAGTGCTTGGAGCCCTTTGCAGCCGGACTACCAGGAAACTGGAGAGATGGGACTGCACACGAGCCATAGTGTGGTTTCTTCTCCATTGTGTGAGCTCTGGTTCGGTGGTCCAGACTGTGAGCAGCGAGAGCTCCACAGGGAAAGGAAGCCTTTTCCTTTCAGCAGGCCTGACGCACCGGTGGCAGCCTGCGAGCCCAGCCAGCACAAGAGCTCAACTGCAAGAACAAAGGAGTGTTTGCTCCAGTCCTGCAGAAAGTGCCACGACGAAGGTCAGAGGCCAACACACCACTGCAGCCCA
The DNA here is from genome assembly GCA_035041135.1 of Platyrinchus mystaceus. NCBI lineage: Eukaryota > Metazoa > Chordata > Aves > Passeriformes > Tyrannidae > Platyrinchus > Platyrinchus mystaceus. The sequence goes on from JAWWLV010000179.1 coordinate 59,395,929, forward strand.
GACTGACTGACTGACTGTGTGAGATGCTTGTTAAGTGCCAAAAAAGCAATTGAAAGCTGAGCACTGGCAGCTGGAAGACACTCTGAAAATATCACACTGTGAAAAATGCATCATGGCAGGATAATGTTGCTTTAACCCATTATATGTGGAAGTGCCAATAGTTATAAAGTCATGTAAGACTGTAAGACAGGCTAAAAAAGTGATCTATTAAGGTTTTTTTTAATTATTTTTTTTAATTTGAAGCGTAACAAACAGTAATTTTGAAAGGGAAGATATTGGAAGGGAAGGAAAGGAAGATGAAACCTCAGTTGTCAGAATTTTAGTGGCCTTTTCTGGTTTTTTTGCAGGTACAGTTAACTTTAAATACTGTGAATATGAGAAATATGAGTTCCTCAGACAGACAGGAAAAGTGTGTGACCATCAACTATGGTGTCACTGAGTTTGTGCTCAAGGTGTGTGTTTTGTTTTTGAGCTCATCCAAAGTGTCTCTTGTCTCTAGGAGTTTAACTGTGTTTAGAGAAGCTGTGTGGGAGAGGTATCTGAAAGGAGAGGGAAAGCAATACCATGTGCTCCCTGTGTGCTCTTCAGCATGTGAAAATGTGGATATGCAGAGAACAGGTATTATTGTATTGATGGCAGCAATCCATTGGAGTATAATATATGAAAGCCAGCTCTGTTTGCTGTTGAAAAAGAAGGAAAATAATACAAGTGTGATTGTATGGCATAAATTTGTATTAATTTATCAGTGTTACCTTTTTGTTCGAAGGCCTGAAGCCTTAAATTAGTATTTTGAATCAGAAACTAAGATTGGGCCTTCCTTTCTTTTTGCCACAGTTAAGTGTAAGAGGTGGGCAGTGTTTTTCCTTGTACAGGCTTTAAAAATACAGTGTTTCAGTTTTACCAGATTTTTAACTGTTTGTGACGCAAGTAAACACACTGTCATTATTTTGTGAGACAAGAAATAAGTTGTCTTTTATGCAGGAAATGAAAGTGTCTCAGCCTGTCACCATTCTCAGGCCAGCCTTGAGAAGGGAACTCCTTTGAAAAATTGCCAGATGAATGATAGTAGAGAGACATAATTGTTTGTGAAATTTTAGTGCAGCTGGTTTCCGTGCTCTAAGCATTACTGTAACTTTCTTCTGTGATGCTCCTGAAGTCCACTAGGAAAAGATTTGACCCTTGACTACTCAGCACTGCTACTTTGCCCTGCAGCTACTGGATTTTGCAAGTTGAGCAGTGTTTTCTTGCTGTTTCAGAGAGAAGCTGTGCAGAAAGCCCACAGCTTTTCACAGGAGCTCTTTGACAGCAAGTGAACACTGGTGGCTTGTTGGAAGGGTGGGACAGGAATTTCTGGCATACCTGCCCTTCCACAGCACTGGCATGGCTAGTGTAAATGGAAAAAGGTGGCTGTGAATGGTGAGATTAGATTTAACTCTTACCTAGGTAGTTGCAGAGGGTAATAAGGAGACTGGTGTGGGATAATTTGCCACACAGACCATGTGGCTGAAAGCCCCTGGAAAGGGGGTTCCCTCAGTGCGTGGCTCTGGCCACCTTCCTTCTCCCTTCTGTCCCCACCACCCCAGCTGACTCCTGCTAACTAGCTCAGCTACTAAACAACCACTCATTCCCTCTTTTTTTCATGCTGATTTAGTTTTCTACTGATTTGATGCCCTGACCAGTGCACCATAGTCCAGGTAAATGGCAGTTCCTTCTGGTAAGGGCAGGACTGAGGATTTCAGGACTGAGGTTGACCACGAAGTATCACAGGAGCTGCTCCAGGAGTGGAACTATCACAGCTAGAAGGTGGTAGCAAAGCTGGAGTAATATTTTAGAACATTTTTAACAAGCATTGGTCAGTGCCCATATGTTAGTCTTGTATGTGAAGAGTTGAATGAGGACAGCAGGCTGTGGTCTTTGAGCCATCACAGATTAGCACATTTCTGTGAAACACTAAATCAGGCCAGATTGTATTCTTGACCAGATCCTTTTTGACACGGACCTGCTGCAGCTCCAATAGAGAGCCAGCTTGTGTGTTAAAGCTGTGCCTGGCCTGTACTTCTCATAATCTTAGAATCATAGAATCATTTCCGTTGAAAAAAGACCTCTGAGGTCATTGAGTCCAACTATTACCCCAGCACTGCCAAGTCGACCACTAACCCAGGTCCCCAAGCGCCACAGCTACACATATTTTAAATCCCTTCAGGGATGGTGACTCCACCACTTCCCTGGGCAGCCTGTTCCAGTGCTTGACAACCCTTTCCATGAAGAAATTTTCCATAATAAACAGTTTAAACCTCTTATGGTGAAATTTGAGGCATTTTCCTCTTATCCTGTCCCTTGTTACCTGGGAGAAGAGTCCGACGCCCACCTGGCTCCGCCCTCTTGGCAGGGAGTTGTAGGGCATGAGAAGGTCCCCCCGAGCCTTCTTTTCTCCAGGCTAAACACCTCCAGCTCCCTCAGCTGCTCCTCATATCACAGCACTGTTGAACTAGTGAGGTACACGGGTCTCTACAGCCACCTTTTTAGAAGTGTGCTTTAAAAAACCCAAACCAAAGGGTGAGGGGTCTTAAATAAACCAAAAACAGCAGACAGATTCACACACAAACCACGCCAAAGGCTGCCGGTTGCCTGCCAAAATGGTACTCTAAATGCTGCTGTGTCCCAGCTGTGCTGAAGGTTTCTGCCTCTCAGGCAGTGCTACAGAGTGGGCAAGAAGGCCTTTGCCATGCTAGCACACGAACCAGCATGTCAGTCTGTCCCTGTACCTAAAAATAGCTCCATGTATTCATCCGTGAGAAAGAAACCAGAGGATTAATTCCCTGTTTAGCTCTGAAAACTGTGTCTGTGGTCACAGGTGCTTGTTCCCAGGTGAGAAAACATTGCAGGGTGTGGTTCCTGGCCAAGCCACTATGGGACATCACCCCCACATCTCTCACATGTCACCCTGCATAGAGATCCCCTTTCTTTGGGCTGAAGAACTCTGAAGACAGCGAGACACTGCGGTTTTAGACACTGTAAAGCTAGCTCTGAGGCTCCAACCCTCCAGCCATGGCTCTTTCCTTTTTCCTCCCTTGAGATGAGCCTGGACAAGGTGAATTGCAATCTTATTTCCACAAGGATGTGGGTTTGTAAAGTGCAGGATATTTGGCATAAGAGACATAGCAGTTAACATGATTTGAAAATGAGTTCAACCCTGAGTACCAGTGACAATGTTTAAGACAAATTAAAAATGAGTCCTTGGGCTCTTAGTCCCTTGTTGACTTTCCAGCACACTGACCCTCAGTCTGAGAGTGCCCTATTATTTGGCAGTGATACACATGCCACTGATTTAACTAATGCAATATATCTTAGAAGAAAAATATGGTCTTGATGAATGACAAGCATTTTAGAAGGTACTGCTCCAACTGCAGGTGTGGTAGTTTTCCTTCTGATTTAATAATCAGATTCATTTAAGTCATTGTTTTCCACTCCCTTCCTAGTCTCTGGATGAAGTCTCTGTTCAAAACAAATGCTGTGTGCCTAATTTATGAACTGTGAACAATTAGCAGCCCAATTAACAGTATTTATTAGTGACAGTCTGATAGGCTGTAATACCTGTCATCAATCAGCAAAACTGGGATAGCTTGGGTGTAAGATCTGCAATTGCTGCACTGGTGTTGGTTTGTGTATCCAGTAGATGCCAGCAGAGACCTAAGCACAGCTTTTTCCACTAATGATTCAAAGAAAAACCTCTTTCTGTTAATGAGATCAGCCACTCTGCCCTCAGGACTGCTGCATCCCAAATACAAGCATTCAGGGTAAAGATTGCAGCTGAGGCAGTGAAAGCCCTAAGGGCACTGTCCAAAACCCAGTTTGAAAGACAGATTCAACACATGCTGCTCTTTGCAAGGTTTGGTCTGGAGTCTGAAATGAATAATTTGGAAAGCACATCAGAAGACTTTGATTTTGTGCAACTCTGGCTAATTAACGGCTGTGCTGCACATGCTCCAGAGCTGCAAAAGCTGCAGTTGGAGGCCTGGTGAGATCAGTCCTGATGCTGACAGGGTGCTTAGTTCAGCAGAAGAGCTTTCTCTTCCCTCCAGCTGCTTTTGTGTTTTTATTTAGTGACTCTGATTGTTAACAATAAATAGTGAGTGCCCATCTAGATCTGCTAAGTAACTGTAACTCTGCAAAGAGTTACAGAGCCACAAGGGAGTAACTAAGCACCAGAAAAATAAAATGGTCTCAAATCCTGCAGGAGGAGTAACCCACAGTGGGATCTAGGCTTAGGTGAAGCCATGCCTAGCTGTGCTATGCTGGCTAGATGTGGGAGGACAAGGCTCTATTCATACCATGGCCAGCCCTCTGTTCCCAATTTGTGAAGGAGCAATGGGTTTCTCACACCATGCTGCTGGCAGGACACTGCCTGGGTCTCAAAGTATCTACAATCACCCCAGCTGAGCTGCTTAGGGAACAGCTCTGCATCTCTAGATGCTTTTTCCTAGGAAATCACCACTGCAAGAAGCAGGAGGAAAAGTGACGTGGAGAGGCAAACTGTAAATCCCCCTCAGTGGCATGAAATGGATGAGTCACTGGGGAAATCAAAAAGAAAGTAGCAGAAACCCCAGAGCACAACACCAGGGCCTGCATTAGTCTAGCTGGGAAGTGATGGATGATCTCAGCCAAGAAGAGCCCAGGAGGCTGTGACCAGAGCCAGAGGAGATTTGACAAGGGGGACTCAACAGCAAATGGAATTCCCTCACAGCATGACGTGTGCTGAGGGTCAGATCCAGCACGGGATTCACTTGCAAAGACCCCCTCCTCGCCAGGCAGCTGTGCCAGAAGGAAGGCAGGTGGTGACACCCTCCAGCACTTCTCAGCCAGGGAGTCAAGCCCTGAAGCCTTGCTGGGTCTGTTTGTGCTGGGTGACACAGCACACCAGTGTGCCCACAGGCTTTTGGGGTGATCGTGGAAGATGAGCAGGATACAGCTGTGATTCAGTAGAGGAAGCACTTTCATTCCGGGGGGAAACACTTGTTATTTGTGTTATTTCTTGTCTTGCTGGCACTGAGATCCTCCAGGTTCCTCTGCAAAGCCAAGCACTTCCAGAAGCCCACAAAAATGATTGGGGAATATACATTGGGATGTATATATATATATATATATATACACTTGGGATCCTTAATTTTATGCACCTATTAGCCCTTCCTTTATAAACTACTCTTAGTCTTATCTCTTGCATAGTCAGATGAGAAGCTAATAAACAAGGGGAACATCTAAAGGGATTCATAAACAGAACAAAGATTTCTTTTTTTAAAAAAAAAAAGCTTTGCTCAGAACAGAGGATTGCACCTCTGCTCAGGGGGATTTATTGTTGCGTGCACTGAAGAGTTAAAGGTGTTTGCAAATCTCAGTGCTCCAGATGTCTGCTTTCCCTTCAGACATGGGGACACCCTCTTCTCCTTGCCACCGTGAGGAGAAGTGGAAAGGTGCAGCAGGGGTGACTCTGGGGAGGTCACTTGGGAAAATTATATTCCTCAGTTTCCGGTAGTTCAGGAGTGGAAATACTCAGTGCTGATCAGCCTTCCACATCTAGAGGAAAATCTGTGTTTGTCCCAGAGGGCAAGGCAAGCATGGCTGAAGGTGGCAGGACTATCTCCACCAGCTTCTGCCAGCAGTACTGGTGCACAGGCTTAAACACTTTGGTTACGCTTGGGGCTTGACCTTGTCCCCAGGTTGGGGCTGCACATGGACACCAGGCTGGCTCCTAGGGGAGACTGATGGCCAGCACCAGGCCAGCCCACCCCACCCCAGTGCAGGGCAGCTGGGAGGATGCTGGTGCTGCATCTGGTGAGGAACCAAACCCCCTGGATGGGTCCTACAAATTAAAACCCCTCAGGGTCGTAGATGTGGACAAAAGCAGCAAGATAAATCTCTCTTAAATTCGTCTTGCTCTCCCAGCAATTCCCTGCGACCACGTAAATGTAATTTGCTTACCTGATTTAGCAACATACTCTGAATTAATCTCAGCACCAGGGATAAAAAATGCTCTGAGTAACCAGGTCACTTCTTTTTTTCCAGTGCAATCTAATGTGCTGTGCAGCATTTGTGCTTCTCCCTGACCTGCGCCTGTGGCTTCTGTGCTCAGTCTGGTGCATTTTACAGAACATTTGGTAATATACCGTCCCTGAGGTCATGTCAAGTTCTGAATACAGCATCTGAATTGTGGATTCTTTCCAGAAAATATAACTCAAATGGTGATCACCTCCTGCTATTAAATTGGAAAGATTTGCCATAGAAACTAGGTCTTGCCTGAGTGCTTCTCACTGATTTCATAGTAAAAATGAGGTTTAGGCAGAGATTGGGAGCTGGGCCAAGTACAAAACTGAGAATTCCTCACCTTTCATTGAACTCAGGGGATGCTCTGCACAGAGCTTGGCGAAGTAAAGCTGTGTGAAGGTACACAGGCACAAATTCAAGTAGATGGAAAAGCTCCTGGTAGCCCTCAGCACCCAAAGCCCAGGCAAAGTCATGGGCACAGTCCCAGCCCATCTTACAGCAGTGTCTTAGAAGGCCAAAGGGCAGCAGGAACAAAGCCATGTCCTCCAGACTTGCTGTGCCCAGGATAATCCTGGTTTAGGGCAGCTGTACATGCCTTTGTCCAAGTACACAGTGTGTGTGTCCTACCCCAGCCATGTCTGAACTGAGAGCACAAATGCTGGAATATGTGCAAGAATGCAATATGGGAAAAATGGCAATTCAATGACTTACCTTTACAGACTTGTCCTGGGAAATGGGAAACTCCATCTTAATTTTGAGTTCATTCAAGGTGACATCAGAATGCAAAGCTGGGGTTTGGCAAGGGGAGCCTGCACAAAACAGGCTCCCAGCACAGACCCTGGCATTGGCACAAGCCCTTTGGGGGGGCACTCTAGTGGAGTGGGCCACTCTGTGATAATTTCAAAAGCCATGGAAATAAGTTCAAATGATCCATGAAACTGTTTTGAGTTAGTTTGTCTTACACAAACATGCATTTGTGTTGCCTGCACGTGCACACATAGTGCACCAACCTGAAGGTCAGGCATTGTCAGAAGTCACAGAGAAGCCACATGCTGTGACCTTTGGCTATTTGACTTGAACCAGGAGGGACAGAATTAAAATTAGCCCTCCTCAACCGTGCTGGGGGAAACGTACAAAGAAAATTTAGCATTTATCTGGAGACCTTTTCAGACCACAGTAGAGATCACAGAGGAAAACAAGAAGCAGAACTGATTTTACACTTGACAGCTCTAAAATGCTGAAATTGGAACGTGCCAGCAGATGGTGGTGCTGCCTTTGCTGAGGCTCTGCTGGGGCCCAGAAGCACAGGATTTCTCCCTAGCTCACCTGCACACTCTCAGCAAGCCTGGTTTAAAGGCTAAAAATAATACAAAATGCACAGAGGTTTCAGATCAGAGCACTTCTGATTCAAACAGAGAACTCACCTTTTTACATGCCTCTATTGGAGAACCACGAGCAATGCCAGGGAGAAAGATCACAGGAGAGATATCTGGCAGGATTTGCTGCAGGAGACAGGATGGAGATGGGGCTCATCACCTCCTTCCTGCATCCATTGCCTTTGTGTCAGCTTGGCCTCTCCTGTCCACCCGCAGAAGCAAAGCTTGAAGGGCATGTTCACCCACAGCACAGGTTGGTACAGAAATAAGCAGCTTTTATGGGGTTTGAGAATCATAGATTCATAGAATTGTTTAGAATCACAGTATCATTTAGGTTGGAAAAGATATTTAAGATCACTGAGTCCAACCCTTAGCCCAGCACTGCCAAGCCCAAGTGCCACATTCGCACATCTTTTAAATACCTCCAGGGTTGATGACTCCACCAGTTCCCTGGGCAGCCTGTGCAGTAGTTCCTAAACCTTCCCTGGTGCAACTTGAGGTAATTTCCTCCTGTCCTGTCACTTGTTCCCTGGAAGCAGATCCTGACCCCCACTTGGCTACAACCTCCTGTCAGGGAGTTGTAGAGAGTGTGAAGGTCCCCCCCGAGCTTCCTTTTCTCCAGGCTGAGCCCCCCCAGCTCCCTTGGCTGCTCCTCATCAGACTTGTGCTCCAAACCTGAGGGTCTCCAGAAGGAATATTGAAGTCTGACAGATAAATTTGGTCCACTGTCCCTTTCCTTGGGAGTAAATAAGTATTTCTGGACATGAAATCCGGACAGCTCCTGCTGTCCCAGCACCCTGCAACTCCTTGCTGGTGGCACAAAGTGGCAGTGCTGCCAGTGGCATTGGGAGCCATGCCTGTCCTACTTGCTGAGCTGAGCTTTGCATGCAGTGCTGTGTCTGCATCAGGCCACTGCCTCAACCTCTTGACTCATCTTTTCCAAGCTGGGGCGTGATGCCAAGGATAACAGGTTGAGCATTGGAGATGACATCTGACACTCCTCACTCCTGCAGGACTCCCAGTCACCCCAGCCTTGGGCAACAGGGAAAGCCACCGGGCTGGAGCAGAGCACAGCCGAGGCTGGCTCAGCAGGTTTGGTGCCACCAACCTGGGTGGCCCCATGGGGCAATTCCTCCAGGAGTGCCATGCCCGGCAGCTCCCCTGGCACCGGCGGGTCTGGGCAGGTTTGGCTCATCCAGCACACAAGGGTGTGCTGGCTCATGGCTCTAACTGGCTGCTGGCTCATGGCTGTAACTAAACAGCCAGGATTTGGGACACAGAAGCCTTTTTTTCAGGTGAAACCTGCCCCCAGCCAGGACATCAGTGGGCATGGGCTCACACAGCACAGCTGTGCCAGTCTAGCAGAGCACCCACCCTGGTACCCTCTCCTCAGAGGTGACAAGCATTGTATCTGACATTTATATTCTTAAGCCATAGATGCTGCTAATCCAGCCCTGAGGGAAGGTTTGGACTATGAAGCTTGCAAGTTACTATGATTTTTTCCCCCCTCAAATATCTTGGTTGAATAAAAAGCTATGCCCTGACTTTGCTTACATCTCCCACTGCCACCCCACATCCTGGGGATCATCCCTTGTCACAGAGTGGTGTGGCCCAGGAAACCTGCCATTAACCAGAATTTCAGGTCCTCATCAGGTTGTGGCTGGCTTGTTCAGATCCATTTGTGGCTGAACCCAGATCAGCCCTATGCTGGGGGCATGGGGATTTATGATGGGAAGAGCAGCTGAAGCCATTCCCCTTTTCCTTAGGTCCTTTCATCACAGCCCAAGGCTGCTTTCCCGTGGTATCAACAGCCCACATGACTACCGGGTGCTGCGATGGAAGCCGTGCTCTTCACCGTATCCCTGTGCTCCCCACCAGCCCAAATCTGACCAAAACTGGGGCATAAATATGCTTTGTGGTAGGAAACACCAGCAACGGGATATAAATAGGAGAAAGCTGCAGTGCCTGCCAGCCCCAGTGCTGGGTGGGATCGCACCAAAGGAATCCCCAAGAAGCCCAGGGATGTGTTAGAAGCCCCATCTGTGCTGGCTCAGTGCCAGCTTACTGGTTGTTCTGGAAAAGCCCTGATCAAAGGGGAAAGCATATGGGTCTGAGCACGAGGCAGATGCTCCCATTGCTACAGACAGCCGTGTCTGGGGGTGTTGGGTGCTGCAAAGATCACCCATGCAAAGAGCATTGGAAAAACAAGAAAACAGCACAGAGCTTGGATGGGAAGGTGTGTGGAAAAGGTAACAGTGGGTGGGAATAGTCCAGGAGGGGTTTGGGCTACTGCCAAGAAAACATCTCTGCTGTGTCTAGATAGGCTTGCTAGAGGCACACCGGGCCAGCCCAGCTGGCACTGTCTCCTGCAGAAAGGGAGATGATCCAATCCCATGATGCAAAACTGGCAGCTGCCTCAATGCAGGATCCTTGAAAAGCCCAGGTGGCCTTCTGGAAAAGTTCCCACCAAGGTGGGAACAGGCATTAGAAACAACACAGTGGGGAGAAATGAATGGGGTTGTTAACTGGGAGGCTTTTCAGAGCCCACAGGTAGGTGAGGACAAGGATGCTGCAAGCCTGGAGGGTGGAAAAGCCCCTCATTGCCTAAAACCCTGCAGGGTGGAAAACACCCCAACCACCTAAAACCCAGCATGCAGGGAAGGAGTGAAATGGGGCTATCAGCCAACCCCAGAAAAGCCTGCAAACACACCCGAAAAAGAGCAACCCTCAGAGAGCCTTTTCTTCAACACCTGTCTCAACCCCCAGGTATCCCATTACTTTCCCCTGGAAAATAAGTCATGTCTCTGCCATGTACACTCACCGAAATCGTTTTTCTTTATTGCATATTGCCATCTTAGAAAATGTACAGTCTCATAACATTACACAGCATTTCCCACTAGCTAAGACTACTAACATCCTTGCACCTAACAGACTACCTTGGTCACTATGAAGCTAATAAGGTCCAAGACATATACTTTAGTTTACAAATTATTATGGATTTTTTTTTGTTGTTTTTGGCATTATTAAAAAAAAAAATCATCTTTAAAATACACACCCAAGAGAAAAGAGTGGCTACTTTCACCAGCACCAATCTAAAAGTAGTTTTCGACAATGGCACATGGAATTACCTGCACACAGCCTTTGTATTTATTTATACAGATATAGTATTTTTTTCTTTTTTCCTTTTTTTTTTTTCTGGAAAGAAAACAAAGAAATGGCAAAGTCAGCCTAATAACCAGGCTGTTGTAAAACAAAACAAAACAAAAAAACCCAACAGGTTTGGAAGGGCAAGAGGAAATCTGTCAGGAAAGGTCCTGATGTGGCACTGGGGTTGTGGAAGCAGGAGCCGGGGTGGGTGCTGACACCCAGGGACCCCGGGAGGCAATCACCCTTTCCAACTCCCACTGCCTTTCAAATTAAACACATGTGACCAACCATTCCTTAAACCATCAGAGGCCAGACTTTTCTTTTTTTAACCTTTTTTTTTTCCTTCTTATTTTTACATATTTTCAATTCCCCCCATAGTCCATTCCCTCAATTGTATCAGCCCCATTTTTTTCAGCCATAAATAAAAAATATAAATAGAGGCACTTTAGTTAAGGAATAGTATTATCATTACCTTTTGTCTTTATTTCCCCCTCCTTCTTAAAGCAAAGTGCTTAACTTCACCTTTGAACACAATCTGCAGGTTTTGCAGCTGCTTGGATACGAGGTGCTGGACTTTATTTTTGCGCTTTATTTATTACTGCTTTAAATGCTACTCAGAAAGTCTTTTTTTTTTCTTTCTTTCTTTTTTTTTTTAATCTACAGTGCGTTAAAAGTTGCAATGAAGAAAAGAACAAAATGGTAAAACCACAGCTCTTGACAACTCTGCTTCGAGAGAGATTTCACAGCTTTCACTCAGCACACAGACCCCGCGGCCTTCAGGTGCTTAGAACCATATTTTTTTTATACAAATTAGTTTAAACAGCACTTTTGCTATACAGTACATATAGTTAACTGACATCCCATACCCCACCAGTAATACCGATTATCTGACAAAAAAAAAAGAACAACCAACCTTATTTCAAATAGTGTTAATATCTAGTGCAACAGGGACAAACTCATCTCTCCACAGGAAAAAGAACAAACAAACAAAAAAAAAAAAAAGGATCACAAAAGTATTGGTGGTATAAAAAGATTTTGTTTTGTTTCCTTAAAAAACATACCACAAATAAATAAAAGTAAAAAGTAACAGTCCTCTATATACTCAGCATAATTTAAGAATAGAAATGTTAATATGTTAATGGTGGTTACTTTTTATTCTCCAATTCTTAATTTTCTAAACCTTTAAATTATTACTCCCTGAGAGCTCTGAATTATTTTTATTATTGTTTTCTTTTTTTTTGTCTTTTTTTTTTTGGACTGACATTTGACAGGTAGTTCTGCTTACAAATTTGCAATGACAATGAACAGCAAACCAGTCGAAAAAGGACCTGGCTAAGAGACAAGTGTTTCTTGGCATCACTGCTTCTGTGTGTTCGAGAAAGAAAAAGAAAAGAAGGTGGGTGAAAGCTAACGGGTTTTACCCCAAACCCCTTTGTATTTCAGAGACCTTCGGTCCCGACCCACCTTGACAAGAGGATACAGTTTGTCCCATTGAACAGAAAGCAAGAATAAAAATTACAACGCAAAAGTTTATGCTCTTCGTCTCCTCCGAGAACCGACCTTTTCCCACCGTCTTGGGCCAGGAAACGTTGCAACAGTATAAATACATCTGTGTGGCGTTACAGCGATAAGCACTTTGGGGTAAAGTCTGTCCTTTAGGAAGGTGGTGGCAAGAGGAAAAAGAGCGTTCCCCGAGGCTGACGGGAAGAGCACGGCCGGGAACGCCCGCGGCGCTGAGCTCGGGAACCAGCGCGAACGCACGGACCTGCAAGCTTTTCGGAACAAATCGCGACAATGAGGGAAAAAAAACACACCAAACCAAACAATGGATTAAAGTTCAGTCAACTTTGCTCTTTTTTTTTCTTTTCTTCTTTAAACCGCTCGGCTTGTGTGCAAGGCGTCCCCTGCAAATGGCCCCGGGGCGGGGACCGAGCAGGAGAGCAGCAGGAAGCGGCTTCCCGTTGGCTTTGGGGGCCACGGGGACCACCGGCGGTTCTGGGTTGGGTCCTCTCTTGCTCCGCGGACGCGGCATTGTGCTTGTGCATGGGGAGAACTACTTTTTTGGAGTGGGGAGGAGGCGGTGCTGGCGCTCACCCAACGCGAGAGCCGCCCCACGTAGCTCCACCCGCGCCCCCCGACCCGACTATATACACAGTATATACACACACACACACTCGCCCGCGGGGAGAAAGAGCGTGCCACTGTTTCGCTTCGAATTGCAAGGCAGTGTAATGGAAATAAAAAGAAAACCTCAGCCACTTCAGAAAGACCAACCCGCGGGGTTTGTTTTTTTTTTTTTTGCTGTCTGTTTTTCAGAAGTTGAGCTTGGTGACGGGCCTCTCCCGGCCGCTGTCAGCCAGCTGGTTGGTGATGCGCTTGCGGTTGCGCTTCAGTTTGGTGAGGTCCTTGTCGAAGACTTCGCCCGAGCGCAGGGCCGAGACGAGGTCGTCGAACTCGCCGCTCTCCTCCCCGGTCTCCTTCGCCTTCCTCGCCTTGCGCTCCCGCTCCCGCTGCTCCTTCAGCTGCAGGTCATGGAGAGGCAGGGAAAGAAGACACCTCACTCCCATGCAGGTGGTTGTGGAGTGCCCAACACATGCATGGTGACCCCCAAACTCACAGAACAAGAGCGGTTTCCCACCTATGCTCAGCTCATGAGAGCTGGTCAAGGTTACTGATACACCCCCTCCTTGGAAGTGTTCAAGGCCACACTGGGTAGGGCTTGGTGTAGTAGAAAGTGTCCCAGTCCATGGCACAGGGGTTGGAACTAGAACTAGGCCCCTTCCAACCCAAACCATTCTGTGATACAACCCATGGGATGAGGGTCACAGCCCCGTGGCTGCTGCTCGTGGGTCATAGCATGACATGGTTGCCACCCCCAGGTGCCCCAAGGATGCTGCCGGACTCGCTGCTGTCCACTCACCTGCGCCTCCATGCGCGCCCGGCGCTCTTCCTCCTCCTTCCTCCTCCTCATGTTCTCGTTCTCCTGCTTGGCCTCAGTCACGGCTTGGAGGAACTGGTCAAAGATGCCGAAGAATTCGTCAGGCTGAATTTTGTCCGTGTCTTCTCCAAAGTGCTTGACAGCCTTGGAAAACTGGAAGAGAGAAGACAGGGGTGCGTCACTGTTGGATATACCCACTGCACTGGTGAAACCCCCACGGGAAACCTTCGACCTGATGGAGCAGGGAGAAACACTTCCAGCAGCCATGGCAGAGAGCAGGGCTTTGCTTCATGAAGTCTTGATTTAAATATGTAGTAATCATCTGATGTTTTACCTGCTGCCCTGTAAGAGCCAACCCGGTTTACTCTCAAGCCCCCTCTCCCCATCTTGCCTCTGGCTCTGCTAAGCCTCTCCTGCCCCAGCTCCACTTTATTAACTAAGCAGCAGTAAAAACAAGGAAGCAAAATATTGTGGGACCAAAGACATAAAACTAATAGTAAACACGGCAGGGGAAGGGAAACTCGCACTTTTAAGTTTTTCTTTGAAGTATTTTTGGGGTATTATTTATCATTGCCACATGCTCTGCTATTGAAACCAAATGTGTTGGTGAAACTTCTAAAAGAGATTTCTGCCCAGGCTCAGGCACAGCCCTGGGCAGGGAAACAGGGAGTTTTCCGGCCTTTTGTGCTGTTTGCACACCATAAATACAAGGGAGTCGAATGAGGCCTTAGCAAAGGTCAGCACAGGACATCCATGATCTGGTGATGCACCCCAGTCCCAAAGCAGCCCGTGACTTGTCCTTGGGACTGACACTCTTTGTTCTCACTTCCAGTTTGAAGGAGACTCTTTGTGCGCAGAGAGTTTGTTAAAATTGTGGTGGCACGTTCCGGAGATAAGCAAGCTTAAAAGAAAGGAAAAACAAAATCAAAGCACAAACAGATTTATTAGTTGCTTTGATTTTTCAGGGTAGACCAAGAGGAACATTTTTAAAGCCTGCCTGTATGATTTAGTTTTATTTGCAGGGGTGCCCCACGCTCTTCAAAAGACATTTAGGGCATTTTTATTTCTTTGTTTACTTAAGAGACTTAACACTTGAAGATGCAGGGAGGAATCTGAGAGGTGCCACTATATAAGTCAATATAATTGAGGTTATTCTTGTTGATTTTAATCAAGATACTAAATTCTCTGCCACGTTACAAGATATTCTGGTGGGGGAGGAAAGGCTGAAAATGTTGTCCTCGTGGGATATAAAGTTTACAAAACAGGGATGTTTCTGTTTTCCTAAGAGAAAGCAGTAACACACTTTGAATCTGGACATTTGTTTAAAAAGCAAAGAGCTGGTGAGCTCCCCACAGCCCAGCCCATCCAGTAACCATGGGAACAGCTGCAAATGTCTTCAGAGTGGACTTCCATGGACACTGGGGACCATGACCAGACCTTCTCCTCCGGATCCAGCCACGCCAGCAGAAGATGATACAGTCTGGAAAGCATTTGTCACCATTTCCACAGTTCTAACTCACTAGAGGGAAGACCTGCCAGGTTACTGTTAACAGTCCAAAAGGGTGGCCTGGGTTAGGCATGGCCTCAGGAAGGCAATGGTCCATCATAATGTGCCCCAAGCATGGGTGGATGGTCAGAAGGACAGTGCCAAGTGGTCACTGGTACAGCCAGGGAGAAGGAGATGACACATGGTAACTACTTTGGAGATGTAGCTCATGCAGTGGGACAAGGATGGGACCTCTAAAACGGCCTTTGCTGGACTATCTCCCTGCCACTTCCATCAAGGTGAAGGCCAGGTCAGGAAGGAGATACTAGAGGACCTGGGGAAAATGGAAACCCAATGTGTCCCTTTGCTGAAAGAGAGGAAGCAAAAGGTGCTTGGGAATCATGGGTGTCAGCCAGTGGCTGCTCCCTTGCTCTTAGTTAAACTGGCTTTGCTGTGAGTTAAACCAGACTGGTAGGGAGAAAAGGATAATATTGGCAGGAGGTCACTGCATGTGGCTGCAAAGCTCTCACCAAGGCACTACTCTGGAAACAGCAAAACTCTTGAGAAGCCTCTCTAACCAGGTCTGAGTTTGGCCTCAATTCCTGTCACTGAGCTCCTCTCACTCTTCTCTGGCGAGAAGAGCTGGGCATGTCCCAGGCCAGCTACCCCTGTAGAAGTGGGGTTGGTCAGGCAGCCTCAGCTGTCACCAGTATCAAACTCTGGGTGACCTCATGTCCAGCTGAAGACCTGATTGCATTTTAACTCATCTTCCAGATGAGGATTTTCCTCCTCTTTGCCACCAGATGGAACAGCCTGCTTTCTTGTCACCTTCAGTCTTCACTGGCCTAGATGCCCCAGCAGCCACACTCTTAACTCCAATGCCCCCACTCTCCCATGCTTAGCCCTTGCCTTGCACTTCCAAAAGGTAGGCAGGTATCTCATGGCTTTCTACAGCACATCCTGTGCCCCAGAAGCTGTATGTTAGCCGGACCTGCAATCCCCTGCCATGATGGGTTGTGAAGCAGGAAGAAGGCCCTGGGGACAGACAGGGATGTACCCACCCACCCACTCCAAAGAAAACATGAAGAGCAGCCCAGCACCTTTCTCACACGAGAGTCTCAGCAGGACACTCACATGACCTCGTGGGGGAGGCACTGGAGATGTTCACACACATGTTCACACGTGCTCTGGGAAGGCTGAAACACTACCCAGATCTCAAGGACGTTGGTGGCCTTACCAGCTCTTTTGCTTCCATCAGAAGATCTTCGACATCTGAGAAGCTGAAGCTGGCTAATGTGATGAACTGGCTGACGACAGACACAAACTTGTCACCTGTTTGCTGAACCTGAGACTTCTGGAAGTCCAGCTCCTTTGGGGGGAAAAAAAAATGTAAATCTGGTCAGGTCCCGGCTGATGAGGGACACGAATACCATCCAGTAGTTCCCCTGGGAGCATCAGTGCCCAGGGTACTGTCTGCACTGCCAGCACTGCTCCTCCCTGCCACACATGACACCCTGGATCAATCCGTTTTACAATGCCTGCAGTAAGCTTTTAAGCCAAATCTTGCAGGAAAGCTTGTGGGAAGCAGGATAATTTAGCAAGACGGAGAGTCCTTTGGGATACCTCCACCATTTCATCACCATTCCAGCTGGGCTGCAGAAGGGCTCCCCAGCCCTCTGCAGTTTTACAGCCGAGGGGAGACCCCTCTGCACATCACAGGTCCTCTGTGGGCATCATCACGAGGCTTACTCACCCTCCCTTGATGTATTAAGATATAAACCATGCACGTGCCTAAACACACACGGTAACTTCAGTGCCAAAACAGCCCTGAGAGGACAGGAGCACGTGCAGGGCAGGAAGGAAAGGCAAACAGATCTCCAGGATGTGAGATAAAAGCAGCTTCGCTGGGAGCTCCCTTGCCTGCCTCCCCAAGGAGGGATGCCGTGCTGCTTGGAGCCAGGCTGGACTGTATTTTATTTAAGTAATACTCACAGTCTCCACTGCTCTCAGGCCGCTCCTCAGAGTGTTTATTTCTTTCTCCAGCTCGGTCATGCTGTTGGAAATAGCAGGATGTTAATTTTCAGCCTTCCCCAGAAAATTTTACAGCTCTCTGACCAACTTGACTGTGTTTTCCCAGTGAGAAGACCCCAGCACTGCACACTTTGCCTCTTTTTTTGCAGATCAGCATGTCTTGATCTGCAAGTCAAGCTGACAGCCTCTAAGCTGGGACTATTTCAAAGTGTCTGCAGTTGCTTGTTGTAAAGCAAAGCACTTTTCTGTATTTTTAATCAAGGGGACTGTGCAGGTTTAGCAAGCTCAGCAGCCTCTAGCCCTCTCCAAGCAAAAGGACAGCTCAGGAGAGGGCTCTGCTGGGCACAGATTTCTTCCCAGTGCCAGCAGTAGATGGGCTCGTTGTCCCAGTGCACAGAGGACAGTTTTACAGGGTGCCAGAGTTGGGTGAACACCAGGCAAAGCATCCTTCCTAGCAGCGAGGCTTTCACAAAAGGAGACAGCCCAAACATAGAGAAATAAAAATAAATCATCTCGTCTGGCGCTCACTTTGTTTACACAAGGCTCAAGCCCCTGATGAGCTTCGAATTCAAGAGCTTACGGGTTCCTACCACTGCATCTGAGGGGAAGCTTTCTCACAAAGGCTTGATGACCACAGGCTTGATGCCTTTCCAGGGGTGCCTGTGCGAGGGCTGGGGTCCCTGGAAATGCTGACGCCGGGTCACGGGGCAGGCATTCCTGGCAGGTTTAGTCTGGGAAAATGCAGTTTTGGGAGCCCTGTGCTCCGGCAGTTCATTACTAGCGGTGGGGATTGACAGAGGCGGCAATTTTTGCTTCACAGCTGCAGGGCTGGGGGGAATTCAGGGTTTTCCAGAACTTTTTTTGGTTTTGCTCTGGATTGGACCAAACCCAAATGTTACATATGGTGTCCAGTTTAGAGCAAAATGATAAAGTTTAGGGGGGTAAAAAAAACCCTCTATGCAGACGTTTTCTTTCCCACACGTGTGCCTGTACAACAGCTGCAGATAACATGGGCATGGGAAAGCAGGAGTTCTCCACGGGCAAGGAGCGTGTCCTGCTCAGCTGTGTTCTCATATGATGCCTGCAAACAGCACCACACACTCATGGAATATCCTGAGTCAGAAGGGACCCACAAGGATCCTTGACTCCAACTCCTGGCCCTGCACAGAACCAAGAATCCCACCATGTGCCTGAGAGCGTTGTTCAAATGCTCCTTGAGCTCTGGCACACTTGGTGCTGTGACCACTTCCCTAGGGAGCCTGTTCCAGTGCCCAACCGCCCTCTGGGTGAGGAAGAATACTCTTCCTCTCAGGCCAGGATTTGTCCTGTCACTGTGTTTAATCCTAATGGCTGATGATTATTTTACATTTTAAACGTAAGGATGGTTGTTTTGTGCATTACACATCTTCCTTGGGAACCCACCATCGCTACAAGAGATCTTCGAAACTAGAAATATCCTCGAGCCACCAGAAACTCCACATGTATTTCATGGAATCACAGAATGGTTTGGGTTGGAAGGGACCTCAAAGCCCATCTAGTTCCAACCCCCCTGCCATGGACAGGGACTCCTCCCAGTAGACCAGGTTGCTCAAAGCCCCATCCAACCTGGCCTGGGACACTTCCAGGGATGGGGCATCCACAGCTTCTCAGGGTAGCCTGTTCCAATTGCATCTTCTCTAAAAAGAGGCAGTTTCAGGCTCTTTTCATGTCCATGGCTAACAAGAATATGGGCTGGCTGCAGAAATGTGTGATCTCTGCTGCTCACATCCCTGGAGCAGCAAAGCCCATAAGCTCCTGCTGAACTTTAAAACCGAAACAGAGCCTCATTGATTTCAGAGGTACTTCAGCACATACTTGAGGGCTTTGCAGGGCTACAGCAGATTCCTCTTGCACTTAAAGGTTCATCATGTGTTTAAGGGCTTTGCTGAGCAGGGGTGGCCTGCTCCCAATAGGTCACCAGGCAGGATTTAAAAGCTGGTTGCACACACCAGAAGCTCCACGTTGGTGGCAAAACAAGGAGCAGGCAGGACCTGGAGGCAGGTAAGCCCCTTGCAGGGCTGCCTGGTCCTGCCCATGCTGCAGGCAGAGCCTCCCTGCCACACGAAGATAAACAGCTGCCCTTTATCTGCAGCCACACCGCAACCGCTTCCTCCCGGATTACTTAACGTACCATTAGAAATTAATTAAATGCTTCTGCGGTGAGATAACAACAGGAAATGGCTGCTCCAAGCAGCTCTCCTCCCTCAGACTCAGAGGTTTAGAGCTTTTGCTGCAAGGGCTGTGATTTAAAGCCACCAGGTGATGTTTGCTTCTGTGTCCTGGGCTGCTCCAGGCCGGCATGGCTGCAGCAGGGGGTACAGCCCAGCAGCCAGGATCTGGCCAGGAGCGTGAGCTGGGGTGGGATGACATGGAAAGGCAGGGGAGAGGTGCTATCAGAGCTCCCTAAGTGCCACCTAAATCCCTGCTTACTTGACTTTGGCTGCCTGTGGGATGTCTCGCAGCTCCTCGTGCAGGCGGAGGACTTTGGGATATTTCTTTTCAACGACAGTGATGAGATAGTGCAGAAGGGTGATGTTCCTAGGAGAGAGGAGCAGTAAGGTCAGTGTGGCAGCACCATGGGGAGCCCAGTGCTCCATCAAAAACCCTGGTTAAATCCCAACCCTGGTAGTGAACTATTTGAGAATATTTCTGCAAGGATGCTGCTTGCTGCAAGCAAGGATCCTCCACAGGAGGAACCCAGGGCAGGTGACTTGAGCATCACTGCTCCTGTTCTCCACTGTCTTTACTGATGGATGAGACCAGGCAGGTTTGCGACCTGACCCAGCTCCTCTCCCTCTGAAGGTTTGAGACCCTCCCAGCTCTTCTCCTGCATGGAGCTTGGAAGGAGACAGCAAATCAGGCAATGGCTGTGGCAGCTTGCAGGGGTGGCAGAGGCAGTTCCCATGGAGAGAAGCCCCTGGGAACCCTTTCTCTGGCTCTTGGCTTCTCAGAGGGGTTAAAAAGCATTTGGAAGATGATCCTCCTAATCAGCCTTGGCTGAAGTTCAGCCAGCCCAGGAAGGAAAGTCCCCATCAATCCCTGCAATGATCTGCAGCTCAGCTTCCCTCGAAAGCTGTCGTGCTCAAAAAATGGACACTCACCTCACTGGATTTGCCAAATTGGGCAGTAGGAGGAGGGGCTCCCATATACCTACTTCCCAGAGGTAAAGTTAGACCCCTCCATTCCCCCAACATCCCTGGGGCCCGCAGAGGCCACCACAGGTAAGGACAGAGGCTGCTCACTTGTCAATGCTGGACTTGGTGTCCGCGATCTTGTTGAGGCTGGAGATCTTGAAGCCGAAGGCGTTGCCCCTCTGGCCCTTGTTCATGTAGTTCCCAAAGGCCAGGACCACCTCCAGCAGCTGCTGGAGGCTGCTGCTCTGCAGCACTGCCTTGGAGCCGGCACGGATGGCTGCAAGCAGAGAGTGGTGGGACATTATCCCCTGCCACAACAGCATGACCCTTTTCGTGCAGCAACTGCTTCAGTAAGTCCCAGAGAGAGACCACCTACTCCCTTCCCTTTTCTTCCCTTCCTTTCCCTTTTCTTCCCTTCCTTTCCCTTTTCTTCCCTTCCTTTCCCTTTTCTTCCCTT
>JAWWLV010000179.1:59416675-59433561 GCA_035041135.1 Platyrinchus mystaceus
CCTTCCCTTCCCTTCCCTTCCCTTCCCTTCCCAAACCTTCCCAAACCTTCCCAAACCTTCCCAAACCTTCCCTTCCCCTGTGTCACTCTGTCACTTCCCCTGTGTCCCCTCCATGCAGACCAGGCTTGTCCTGGAACAGAGGGATGCTCTTCCTACAAGTGCTCCCTGTGCCAGCACAGAGTCCCTTAGCAGGTCTGGTCACTTGCCTTCCACCTTGGGTTTGACTTCTGCAACTCTCTCTGCAAATTTCTTCTTGAAGTAGAGGGATTGCAGCCTTTGCTGGTAATGGTTTATCCTGGAAAAAAAAAAAAAAAGGAGGTGCAGGTTGAGCTTTGCTTGCTCCAGGGCAGAGCTCTGCTGCTCACAGCTGTGCTTACAAAGCAAGCTTGAGCCACAGTGATTAAAAAATAATGACCCCTTTTCACCCTGAAACTGTGCTGGGATGGGAAAAAATGACAACTGAAGCTACAGCTGTCCTGGGGTGGATCCAGGTGGGTTCTTAAGCACATGCTTAAGCCTATTCTTAACTCAGCAGGTTTAACAAGTGGATTTTTACACCCTATTGATATGAACAAACCATTCTTTTACAACCACTCCTTAGCAAAGGTGCTGATGAGGTCTAGGCTCCCCATGGCTTTGTGATGAGCTGCAGCTGGACAGAGGTTTGCCAACGACCACCACTAATGAAACTGGACCTTCAGATCCTCAAAATGATGGCCTGGGCTGGAAAGCCCCTTTCCTGGGCAAGTCAGGGACGGCTCTGCTCATGTCAGCTGTGTTTAAGCTAAACAAGATCTCACTTGTATGCACATGGCAATCTGATTTGAGTCATTTGGACCAAGGACCCACGGGAGACATGCTCAAACACAAGGCCATGGGCTACACTGTCATTGCACTAATCAGAGGTGACAAAGACATCACACTCAGTTACAGACCACAAGGCAAATTAAAAAGCCATGCTGGAAATCAAGGAAAATATTTGCATCAGCACGTTGTGCCTTCCAAAGGATGAAGGCACGGGAGCAACACTTGGGCAAGAGACTGTGAAGAAGAAAGGTGACCTGTGATAGGAAAGCTAATTCTGAGCATCATCCAGCCCCGAGGGCTCAGGTCTGAACTTCACAGCTCCATCCTGCCTGCCTTTGACACTCAGCAACTACACGGCACATCGCCCCGGTGTTCATCGGCGCGTTTCTCAGGGAGGACGGGAGCATTTCTATTTTTGATCTCCCAGTGCGAACTCAAACTGTAAAACTCGCTGACCTTGCCAACAAGTGACTTGCTTGAAGTTCAGCTAAGAGATTCAAAGAGCTCAGTGCTCACTTGGATTTAAATAAGGAGCTTCAAGATTTTAAACCGGCACCTCTAGAGGATGTGCATGCAATAGATAAGGTTATTCATCCCTGAAGACTTCTAAGCCTTAAATGATTGCTACCAGGAGCAGAAAGAAATGACATTTCTTTTCCATCTCATACATTCTCAGGAGCCCCAGGGATGAGTCAGTCCTGAGGTGAGGAGTGGGATTCATCTACACAGCAGGGCAAAATGTACATACATCAGGCTCAGGTACTCATTAGCATGAGATCACGTGAAGGGGAAAAGGAGCATCATGTTATCACTCAAACAGCACTTCCCATCTGGGCCATGATGCACATCACAGAGTCACAGAATCACAGAATGGTTTGCATTGGAAAGGACCTTAAAGATCATCTAGTTCCAACCCCTCTGCACTGTGAAGACACCCTCCACAAGACCAGGTAGAAGAGAATCACAGAATCATCAAGGTCAGAAGAGACCTTCAAGATCATCTAGTCCAACCATCAACCCAGTATCACCCCAACCACCCCTAAACCATTTTCTCCAAATGAGAGGGGAAATGTGTTGAGACATGACCTGGGAAGCCATCACCTCACTCCAGAAAATCCATCTCCCTATCCCTTTCCCCTCTTCTGTCCAGCTGCTGCTTCTCTGGGATGCACACCCTGATTCTAGAAGCACAGCATCACAAGTGATCCTTATGAGCGGGAGCATCTTGCTTGCCCTCCCATCCGTTTGGCTCACTCATCTCTTTATGGCAAAAGCAGTAAGAAGGGCTTATTTCCCAAGCAGGCTCCATGAAACAGCCATCTCCAACCAGCCTGTGCAGCCACTGGCCAAAACATGTGTCCCCTGAGGCACCAACCTGCTCATTTCGAAGAGGAACCGGTCAGCCTTGGCCATGCGGTCCAGCTCGTGCTTATGCTCCTCCAGCAGGTCAATGTCACCCTTCTCAGGAACAAACTTCAGGAGCTAAACAAGAGAAAGTACAGCAGTGGGCATGAGGTCCATGCACAGTTTTTCAGGAGCCAAATGGTGATTTATTTCCTTGAATTTACTACCTTTACAGCATGTACAGACAGGGACCCCAAGGCACCTGTGAAATAAGTGTTATTGCTGTCCCTGTGACCTTCCTCCCTTTACTCTCACATTAGTGTCTCTTGCCTCTGCCCTGCCATCACTCTGGTTTTACAACAGATGTACTATGTCTGCTCCAAGCTTTCAACATCAGCTCTGCCAGAGGAGACGTCAGTCAGGGATTCCCATTTGCTGCAACTCTAGTTATTTGCAGATGGAAATTTTGTGCAATGAATCCTCCTACGTCTCTGCTCAAAGTGCAATTGCCAGCTCAGGCTTTAAGGACAGGTGAATAATATATTCCAAAGGGATTCTGAGGGGGTGAAAAATGGGATTCCCTTTTTGGGAACTGCACAAACACCGAACAAGCTTTCAAAAATAAACCTCCACAGAGCATGAACTTCAAGCTGCAGTCACAAAACATGGAACTTGTGCAACCTAGAGGTTCTCAGGGTACAGAGGTACTCTCAGAGGTACTCAGGTACCTGAGTACAGGAATGGCACGTGGAGGCCGTGCTGCTCCCAGCACTGATGCTGCCACTGAGCTGCTTTCCTGCTGCCCCAACCCACCTGGGTGGTTTTTCAACATGTGGTTGTTAAATAAATTGGGGCCTGACACACTCAAAACTGCACTTTGGTCCTCAGCATGAGGCAACCCCAAAGAAGCATGAGACACGCTGCCCACCTGCTCCAGCATGTCTTTTGGGAGGTCCTCCTGCTCGTCCATCGTCAAAATCGCTCGTTTGATCTCCTCGTTTGAGAGTTTCAGCCTGGGAGGTGGAGGGGTAGGAGAGTTATTCCCAGCCCAGCAATCAGGGAAGGTTCAGGAGTGTTTCCTTACACACCTGTGCAACATGAACAGCTTAACTCCCAGCCAGCGGCAGCGTCACAAATAACCCCATAGAGTGTGTTATGAAGAAGGATGTGTGAGAAACGTGGCAGGACTGTGCTCTGCCAAGGCACAGCACAGCACAGAGCAGCCCTGGCCCTGCTGCAAATGGGGCCCGAACCCCACCAGCCAATTCCCTCACCCCACACCTATTTCCCTATTTTATACTATTTTATGTAAGTATTGCAAGTAGTGTATTGTACACATATTGAAAACATCCACCTTTCATATGGAGCTCTTGCCTGCAGCAATGCTGCTCCTGCAGTGCCAGCACCCCTAAAGGCCATGGGGTCAGTGGGGGTCCCACTGGCAGCACAGCCCAGCCCAGGCTCAGCAGTGCAGCTCAGCGCTGCTCCTGAACCCACTGCCACAACCCTTAAGGAAAATCTGGCCAATTTCTACTGCTGTTCTTGGATTTAAGCATTGCCTCTCCCACTACCTTTGGTTGGAGTCTTCCTCTAGGAAAAAATGAGAAAGAAATCCAGAATTTGGAGAAGCAGATGCTTAGCATCCCAGGAAACCCATCAGTTTGGGCTTTTTTGGAGGGGTGGGGATTTGATGTGCTTCAAAGTGTAAGAAGCTGGAAACCAGCCTGCCCTCCACCTTTTTCTTCCTCTACTTCACACAACAGGAATTGAACATGTAGCCTCAAACAGGAGATTTCTAAAACCACAGACCACTGTATCACAGCAAGCACCACCAGGCTGGGCTTCCCTGGCAGTAGTTCATCCACCAGCAGTCTGCACTGAGCTGAGGCAACAAACAGATTGAAAGACACCCTCAGCTTCTCCTGGGCTACAGAGCCATTAATTACAGTTTAATTCGTCTGCAGCACTCCCCATTTACCGCTCCCTGCAAGGACTTTGATTGCAAAACCACACATATTCTTCTTCTTTGCATTGTGGTCTATAAAATAATTTAAATTCAAAAGAGGGAAAGCCCAGAAACTCCAGCAACTCCATTTGCCAACAGCCTCTCCCTCGCCCAGCGTGCAGTGATGCTTAAAACCATTGCAATATTTAGTTTTAAAAGAAATTAATCCCCTGTACTTCCACAAAGGGAAAAGTCACAGAGTTGAAAAGACCTGTTCATGGGCTTTAGGGAAACCCATTGGCCCAGTCTTGGCAATCAGTGCTGTCGAGGGATGATGAAACACTGGATGTGGTTGAAAGGAAGGAGCTGAAACCAGAAACACACCCTAGGGTGAGATGTGAGACCTTGGAAATCAACCTGATCAGCAGATCAAAAAGAAGACCAGGAGCTGACTTGATCACTCTCAGTAATTTTTCATCCTGTGTCTCTTGAGGGAGCAGACAGACTGTGGAGCTGGCCTTTGGAAGCTGAAGCTAAAGCAAAGGGTGCTGGTCTCTAAGACCAGGATATCAAGGGCTTGGTTTAGCTTGAAATCTTTTGCTTAAGACTGAAAGTGAAGGATCAGCTTTATCAAGGCAGGTGGATCTTACAGACCTGGTAAGTAAATATTCATTCCTTATGAGCTCAGGTTTCTCATCCTGCACTCAGTCCTCTCTCACCTCTGGCTCAAGGGAGCACCCTAGAGAGGGTTTGCTAATTAAGGAGTGAGTTAAAATCTACCCCAGCCAGGGGAGGAAGCTCAAAGATTGTGCTGAGCAGAGACCAGGACAATTGCTGGGGTTGTCATACAAGGAGCAAACCCAGGATCCATGGAAAATGTCTCCTCTGCTTCTTGCAGTGACAAGCAGACCCATCCTGGGGTCACCCTACCTGTACCATACGAGGGCATGGGCTGGGACGGGACATGACCCGAGGTGGGTTATGAACTGTAGGAGGACTCCTTTTCTACCCAAGCAGCAACAGGAATGTGCAGACCACCAACATCGGTCTCGACTCCAGTGAAAAGCAGATACTGGCTAAGTTTGGACATTTAGAGGGATCCCTGGGAAGCAGAAATTCTCCTGGGAGAAGGGGGTGGGCAGGCAGCTGCCCGTCATCCATAGCTAACACCTCGAGCACACACTTTTACCATGATCGTCTCCAGGAGGGTGGTGAAATCGAGAGTGACTTTTTTAAGCCCTGCTCATTGAAAGCAAAGCCAACAATCAAACACATTTAAAAAGAAAACAGGTTGAAAAAAACCCCCACTTTTCTCAGGAATCATCACAACCCAGTGCCAAGAACAAGAGCCTGCCCCAGCATCGTCAGAGAGCAAGCGCGGGGCGCCAGAAGAAAACAGCTTCTCAGACAATTCGATGGGAAAGGGGCCAGTGAAAGCTAGAAGCTTATCTATAACCACAATAATTATCATTGTTGGCAGCAGCTGTCGAACGCGAGCCGTCTGAGAGGAACGGGGTCACAGGACTTGCTGTCACAGGGATTTAGAGCCGGCAGCCCGACGATGCGAAGTGACAGCTCGCCGGCCCGGCGAGAGCGGGGCTGTTTGGCGTGGCTTTTGTCGAGCCCCGCGGAGGACGTAATAAGTGTGAAGGGATGGGGGGGGGGGAAACCTGAATTCCGCCGGGAAAAGGCGACACGCCCTCCTGAAAAGCCACATTCATTTGGGAAAAATGCTTCACGTCGCCTCGCAGGGAGAGGGGGAATCAAGCGAGCCATTCACCGCCAGCGCAGGCGGAGAGCGATGGAGCAAGGGGTGGATTTGCGTCTGGCACAACGCAGGGCTAAAAATACACAACCTGTGCACGGGGAGAGAAGAGCAAGGACGTGGTGGGTTCACAGAGGAAGGCACGGCAAGGCACTGACATCGGCAAAGCATTCTCCAAAAAACGGAAGGAAAAAAAGCAAGCGTTAAAAATATTCTTGTGCTGCATTACAAGCCCGAGGAAAATCCAGTGATCTCACTGCGCAGTAATTTCTCCCAAAGCAAGGGAAACAGGCAAAAAAATAAATCTACAGAGAGAGATAAAGTATCTCACTGGCCGTAATCTTTCCACGCTGTGAGCCAGACAATGCCTGGTGAGCTCACAAATGTCTGGGCTAAATCAGGGGCCAAGCCTGCAGGTCCTTTCGCATGTGAAAGTTTGCTCGGCCCTGTGGTGGCCGTGCGAGCAAGGCGGGAGAGCAGCAGCCCAGCTGCCAGACCAGTCCCTCTGGAACACTGTGCCCAGTCACCCACTGGTCTGCCCAGCTTCAGGACGGGCAGCTGGGGTGGGCAGAGATGAAAGGATTTGTCCAAGGACACAAAGAATCTGCTGGAGATGCAGGGGCTGGACCTGAGTAAACTAGAAGGATACTTGGGCTTTATCCCTACACTGCCCTTCCTTTTAGCCACTTGGCATCAAGAGTGAATCACCCAAAAGGATTCTGGGGAGAGAAACTCGATTGTGGTCCTGGGAGCACCATGGGAAGAACCCCAAAGCACTTCCAAAGCAGCGCCTGGTACAAGTCACTGCAACCTGAGAACCACCTGTCCCTGCAGGACCCTCATGCTGCGGGACAGGCCTGGGGACCACCCTGCAGAGCAAGTCTGATCCTGCTTCTCCCCCAGGAAACGACCCACAGGGGAGGGCAGGCAGGCAGCGGCCTCTGCCATGCCCTTTTTGTGGGATTAATTGCTGGCAATTCGTTTCCAGCCATTGCTTTCTTGGAAGAGAAAAGTTTGCTGGTGAGATGAAATTGAGACCTTTACTCAGTAAGACATGCAAGATGCCTTTGAAGTTAAGTGCTCGGGTCTTTCCCCTTCCCACCAAAGGAGCTATTTGTGTGCTTAACTTTCAATTACACACTTAAACCTCTGGCTGAATCACACCTAAACCCACTCTGAGTATGCTCAGCCTACGTACGCCGGGAGCACCCCAGCCAGTGCCCCGAATCCCATCGTTTTACTTGCTAATAGCTGGCTGCCACAGACATACTCATTTGCCTACTGTTTTAAACTCTGCTTTCATCGTCATCCCTTTTTATTTGGACTGCTAGGAAGCACGAAAATCCCCAGAAGCAGCCCGGAGCAGAGCCAGCCATAAACACGGCAATTTTACCCCCGAAACGCTGCGGCACACGGCTCATCGCTCCCACTGCCCACGGAGCTGTCAACCACCTCTGGGAGAGCTGGAAGAAGCACCAGGGACTCTGAGTTATCCACCCAGAGGTTTTCAGGGTTTTTTTGCAGACATCAGCCTCTCTGTGCTTTCTAGGGAAGGAAACAAGCTGGGCTGCCCAGACAAGGCACCATCTCCACCAACCCATGGTCTGGGAGAACACAGAATTTGGGCACCGTGGCTGCAAGCCCAACCTGACAGCAAGGCTGCTCCATCCTGGCCAGCCCTGGGTGGCACAAAAGCTTTTGTGCTTCCAGGCAGCACCATGAATATTTCTGAATGAAGATAAATTTTGCTGCTGTTGGGATCTTTTTTTCTTCTGTGTGAGTTAGAAACAAGTTGCATTTTCTGCTGCTATTCGGGTGGTTTTTTTCCAGTAGCTACACTGATGGTTCATCCTTTCAGACCACTGCAGCCTGGCTTCCCTTTTCTCAGGAGTCAGTCTTATTGGTGTACTTTATCTTGCTAAAAAAAGGTCCTTTTTATTCTCTTGGCAGCAATCTGGGGATCGGATTAAATTGCTGGTAGCAGTGCTGAGCCCGCCTGGCAAGGAGTGAGCGGGAGCCTGTCATCCCAGTGGGACTGGGCAGATTAAGAGGGGCACATCCCCTTCCCAAAATCCAGATGTGAAAAAGGACACTGTGTGGGGAGCAAAAGGCCATGGCTGAACTACTGCTGCTCCCTACACCCTGCTGATAACCAGTGCCTTCCCCAGCTTAACAGAGACCCTCTTCAACTGCCGCAAACAAAACCCAGCCTGAGGAAGATAAGAGATGAAATCAATCTCTTCCACCCCTGTGAAGGCTCATTAGGTACCCCAGCCCCTCGGGGGTTTTCCAGGGACACCAAATTGCCATGTACTCTGTTAATGGCATTGCTCCTCCATGTCACCATGCCATGAACAATGTAAGGGTATAGCTGGGTTCAAGTGTCACTGGATCTCCTCCTGTGCTGGCTCCTGCCATTAACCCCATGCCAGGTATCAGGAGCACCCCCCAGCTCAGGGCAGGGTATCGAGCACCTCTCCATCCCCCAGAGGGCAAGAAGACATTAACCATACCTGGAAAGGAGGATATTGCAATTCTGAGCTCTCCGGCCGTCTATGACCGAAAGCTCCTTGACTTTATGCCGGGAACTCAAAGTGTCATCGATAGCATCTTCCTTCTACAAAAAAAAAGGAGAAAAAAAAGAAAAACCTGGAGAAAAGCCATGGAGCAGCAAAGACATTTAGTACTCTCAGCACATAGCAGTGCGATACACAACGGGCCCCCATTAATCAGGAGTGTCACCATGGGTTATGGGTAAGACCCACTGCCTGTAAGCGAAACACAGTAAGTCATTTCATAAACCAGAGCTGGCTTTGAAGCCACTGGTTAGAAATGTAAATATTTTCTCAGACAGGGAAGATTTAAAAATCTGCAAACACACAGGCGCTGCTGAATAAATAAAGCCGGGCTTTCTTAGCATACATACTTGTGATACTTCATTAAACCCTCGCATGACATATTTCATTACGGGCTGCTGCACACACTCAGCATCACTTTTGTTCCTCACCCCTGCTCCAAACATCTGTAATCGCCCTTCATGCATCAGTCTTCCTGAGCCAGCTAACCAGTACAGGCTACCAGACTTGCAAAAGCAATCTGCAGCTTTTTCAGTGAAATCCTCCCCAAATAAGGGATTTGAAAGCAGGAATCGGTGTGGCATAAGCACCTACATCTCCTAAGCAGCTTAAATACATTACCTCCAAATGAATAACAATACTGTGGTTGTGGGCAAACGGGCAGAGCTACATAACAGCAGTTTTGCAGGGTTGCCCAAGGGGTTCATGTTGCCCCAGGTTTTAATTTACCATATTGCATATTTTAGTAAGGTTAATCAATTAAAAGCTGGCTATTCAATCCCTCTGGAAGGAACATAACCTGGAGCCACAAGGTCCTGTGTGTTACAGATCCGCACTAAACATCCATGAGCATAGGAGACCTGGCACATGGCCACTGCACAGGTTGAGAGTGGGCACAGAAATTCCCATTCTTTTATCCTTTTTCTTGTTTGAATGAAAAATAACCCACAGCTATGGGAAGTGCAAAGCTGCTGGGATAGGCAGCACAGAGGCAGGTGATGGAAGGTGAGCCCCAAGTCACCCAGCACCAGCTGCCCCTCTCCTGTGCCTTGCCTGCCCTGAACACAACCAAGCAAAGAGCTTCAACCCATGAGTTTATTTCCATCTTTTGTAAAGCAAAAATGACCAGCGGTAGGAGCTTCTCTGTGTTCAGCTGCATCTAAAAATTCAACCTGTGGACTCAGTCATTGACTTTGACCTCAGGCCAGACAGCAAAGACGGTGTCTTCTGACTAACCAGCCTCTCCCAGCATCAACTTTCAAGCTGCTCCTCCTGTTGATCTTTGTACCTCTCTGATTCTCATTTACCACACATTAACCCCCCTTAGGAGTGCCCACATGCCCCAGTGTCCCCAGTCCCGCTCTTGCCCTGCCCTCGCCACTCGCACGTGCCGGGGTCCTGCAGGTGCTCTCTTACCTGTCTGGAGTTACCATTCAGAAAGAAGTCCTACAGCCATAGCAGAAGCATGGAAAAAGGCAGTAAAAACACATGCAGTTCAGTGATCTCGGTGAAACCAAAAGGAATCGAAGCACAGAGAAGTGGAGCATGCAACGTGGGGGGCTTGGCAGCACAGGGGAGGCACTTGGGGGTGCCAGTGCCAAAATAGGGGGGATACAGGTGAAAATGTGGATTAGAGGATGTGCAGAAGGGGAGAGCTGATGGGAGAGGTGGCTCCATGAATGGCTCAGGCCAAGGTGCTGGTGTGCACAGAGGTGAGGAGGGGACACGGGATGAGGTGGGAGGATGCCGGCCAAGCCTTGCCACTGGCCCAGAGGCACAGAACTGCTCAGCCCGCCGTGCAGGGGAGGAAAATTGCTGGTTCTTGCACATCTGAGGGACTGAAATGCCAATGCCACTGCCAGGAAAAACAGGGTTTTCAAGTGGAAATAACGAGAGGCTCATCCCGGAGCAAATCTGGCCGCAGCAAAACTTTACTATTTGCCATGGCAACATGTTCCGCCTTCACTTCTTCTCTGACAGGGACATCCCCCCTTCTCCAGCCTGGCCAAATGCCACCCTGATGCCACAATGGCACCATGTTCCTCCAGGACCTGGCTGTCCTGCTGGGCTCTCCACGAAAGACTGGAAGCACGTGCAGTAGAGCTGGCACCACACACGTGCACACACACACGTGAAGGTTTTCCCTCCTCGTTCCCTCAGCTGAGCTGTGCCTATCAGGAGCCTTGTGGCTAAAAGTCTCTGGTTCAGCTGGGGTTAAGGATTGGTATTTCATAAATTAAACTCTTCCCATCAGTGTCCTTTGTGGGACAGGCACAAGGCACACCCACAAGCTGCAGTGGGTATCTTCTTTGTTTAACTGGTCCCTAATTAGGAAGTCTTCCTTCCATTCTGATGCTCAGACTTGCCCCTGGCTGCTGGAGAGGAGAAGGACATGGTGGCCTCCTGTAGTCCCCTGCTCTAGGAGAGGGAGGGCTCCTCATGTATTAAGGTAGAGAAAAGGCTCATTACAAAACCCCTCTGTCTCTACCTCAATTGAACCTCATCCCTGCCCCTTTTTCTTGCAGGAATTGTTATCCAGCCTCTGCTGCAGGATGGTATAAGAAGGAGCAGCTATAAATGTGCTGTCACCATCCCCATAGACATTTCCCAGCCCTGCTGTCCTTGGCCCCTGCACAGGTTACCCTCCCTTGCACAGAGGAGCTGGAGGCTTTCCTTCCTTCGTCCTTTTTTGGGAGATGAATTCTTTCCCAGCTCACTGCTAAGCCCCCAGTTCAACAACACGTATTTTTTCCACTTGGCCCTGACTCTTTTACATCACTCACCGCTGCAGGACCTGCCAGGACTGCCCTGGCTGTGTCACTGCTACTTATCAGCATCACTCACAGCCTCTACCCCCTTGCAGGCTCTCAAGACATCCCTGACAGAGGCACAAGCCCCTGTGTAGCACATGTGAGCCCTGATGGCTCTGGACTTGCTTTTCTCCATCGATCCATGTACAGAGCTCCCCCCAAGTCCTCATGCCACAACTCAAAGCTCCCGTTTTCCTGTTGTATCTGGCAAAATTGGTAAATGCTGGTATCATGCACAGCTGCAGGGCTCAGCCCTTCTCTGGGGACAGGGACATCAGCAGAGCCTTGTCAGGGAGAATGGGTAGACTCTCCTGATAGCATCACCCAGGATGAGGCAGGGATGCTCCCAGGCTGAGCCTCAGGAAGCCCAGAGGGTTCCTGTCCTCCCCATGTGGAAAGGGCCTTTCCAGAAAGCTGCAGAGCTCACTTTATAGCCTGCATTTACATCCCAGCCTGTGATGTGGGAAAAGCATTTAAAGCGATCCTTAAAATTAAGTACCTCATTAAGTCCCAGGTCTGTGCAGTACTTAGGGATTCCCAGGCACTACATGGCAATAAAACCAGCCAAATCCCAGCACCAGCAGCCCCATAACAGCCACCTGGGGGTGTTCAGAGAGCTCTCTGCACTGCACACACCTCAGCCCACTGTCCCCAAAGCCTGCTGGGGCACTGGCCATAGAGATGCACCACTTTTGCAGCCCTGGTTTGCTTGTGGCACGGAGAGACAGGCAGCCCCTGATGCCCCATGTCCTGAGGATATCATGTATCAGGACAAGTTGAGAGGCCTGATCACAGAGCAAGTGGCTCAATACAGGGAATAGGCAGGAGAAATCCCTGCTCCTCCCCTGCTTGTTCAGGACAGGAACCAACTTTGGCTAGAGCTTGATAATGCTGTAAGTTATTAAGCAATTAGTTCACTGTCCTTCAGGGACAGCCTGTTCACTTCCCAAGCCCCCCACCATGTACAAAGTGCCCCGTGGTTTGCATGTGTTACAGAATTACAGAATGATTTGGACTGAAGGAACCTTAAAGACCATCTAGTTCCAACTCCCCTGCCATGGGCAGGGAACGTTCCACTAGCCCAGGTTGCTCAGAGCCCCATCCAACCTAGCCTGGAACACTTCCACTTTCCTTTATCTCATGGAGCACATCTAACCCTGCATGTTGGTGCGTGCACTGCAGCTGCCTGCAGAGCTGTGCTGCCAGCGGTGTTGGG
Source organism: Platyrinchus mystaceus (assembly GCA_035041135.1). Classification (NCBI taxonomy): domain Eukaryota; kingdom Metazoa; phylum Chordata; class Aves; order Passeriformes; family Tyrannidae; genus Platyrinchus; species Platyrinchus mystaceus. The sequence goes on from JAWWLV010000179.1 coordinate 59,429,139, forward strand.
GCACACAGCCAGGCACCCCCTGCCCACGCTGGGACTCCCCCTCTGGGGACTTCAGGTAGGTAACCACATCCCTCAGGTCCAGGGACGTGTGTCCCATGGCTCCACTCACACAAAAACAGCGCTACCACGAAGCCTGGGTGAGCCACAAGTAACTTGTGCATCACGTTCCCAAGGGTGGCTCCAGCCCCAGCAGCACCTCACAGGTGGGACTTCACCTTGTTTTTCCCAAATGCCTTCCAGATGCTCTCGTAACATCTTTTGCCAGTCCCAACCCAGATCCTGGCTCCTGTGTTCAGCTTCCTTTTGATCCTCATTCCACCCAGGGTTTGTAAGCCCATGTCACAGCTCTCCTTGCAGCATCTCCTTGTTCCTGCTGGTCCCAAACCCAACCAGCCACTTCACCCAGCAGGACCTTAGCCAAGCCAAATTATTTTTAAATTCCTGCCTGGCAATAATCCACATCACAGCAGGTGACTCATGGACTCGGGCAGGCAAGCCGGAGGGCAAACCGTCCCGCTGACACACAGGTTTCTATTCTTGCTCCTCTTCCATTTCCATTTCTTGTCCTCAGACATGTCCTCCAGTAGACATGAGTCAAGCTCCAAAAATGCCGGGGGAAAGACAATGCTGTGGTCACCTATTCCCAAAACACTGGGACAGCACGTACTCCTGGTGGGCTACCCTTGATATTGGCCCTGCTCTGATCCGCCCTGATCTTTCCCTCAGTTAGCCTCTGGAAGAGATTAAACTCTCACACGGCTTAATGAGCTTATGGGTTGGGTCCAGTCCTTCCCAGCACTGTCCTTCCACCTGAGCTTGGCACGAATGAGACGAGCTGTTCTCTCCTCCCAGTAATACAGCCAGGTGTTCAGCAAGTTTACATCCTTTTTCAGCCTCTCCCCTTGTTTTTTTCTCCTGCCTTCTTGAAAAACTCATTGCTTTTGCCCATTTTCATCCTGCCTGAGGTAAAATAAATGTCTAATTTTCTCTGTGTGCTTTGATGCCTTCCAAACTGGGGCTATATTGCTTGAGCAGGAGATTAAAAAGCAGAGACTTTTGCCTGCAATGACATTATTTTGGTTTGGGATTTTTGCTCAAAGCTCACATTTTGCTTTTGGCTCACTACAAAAATAAAAGAAGAGATCCACCCATGGTAGATGTGGGCAAAACTTAGTCCTTCTTGGCCAGAGAGGGATAGAAATTTTCCACCCAATACGGAGACATGGAGCAATTGCTGTTAAGAGCAATCCAAAAATATTACCCAACTGTGGCCACATCTGGGGGCTATTTTCATACATTCCCTGTCTGGTTTTTGTGTGTTTTTCTGGTGATCCATCTCCATGACACGCATGGTCAGGTGCGTGGGCAGGGGTGAAATCAGGCACACCGAGCTGTGAACAGCCACCTCACCACAAAAGGCTCTGGCATGTGGATGAGAGGATAAAGCAGACTGAGCTGATCTGGCAAACATGGTGTCGGTATGAAACAATGATGGGAGATGTGTTTTGAGACCACAGGTGAAACCACATGACCCTGTAATGGTGGCACCTTGCCCAGATCCTCACGTTGCCCACCCCGGGCCAGCCATTACCTGCTGTCTTTGGTAGGCGGAGAACGTCCTTTCCAGGTCTTCGAGGTCCAGGATTTTGAACACTTTTGTGTCATCTATGTTGGTCCACACAGTGCCTGCCAGCTTGTTCTGCAAGACAGTGGGAACACTGCAGGCTGGGGGTCACCTGCCCACCTGCCCTTACATCACCGGGTGGCCATCCGGCACCTCCAGTTTCACTGCTGGAATTACTGCCCAGCTTACCTCTGGCAGCTTGGACCAGTTGAAGGATTTGAGGGCGTTTGTCGGCTGAGGGATGCTCTTCTTCTTGAAGGCCATAGGTGCTCCGAGGGAAGGCATCATCCCACCCAGGGGTGGGGGGCCGGGGGGAGGTGGGGGACCACCTGGAGGGGGTGGTGGGGGAGGCGGTGGGGGACATCCCCCTGGGAGCGGTGGAGGTGGTGGAGGGGGAAGAAGAGATCCAGGAGTTGGAGAAGGTGAAGGGCCACCAGGAGCTCCTGGTGGCATGGGAGGTCCTCCAGGGCTGGCAGCACAGATCGCCCTCTAGGAGAGAAAGAGGAGGGGGAACCAGTCACATGGGGCTGGGGGTCACCACTTAAGAAACACCCTCACGCTGATTTTTAATCATTTTGGCTAGAATTTAACCAACAGAAGCACTCAAAGCACTCAAACAGCACTCAAAGGCTTCAGCACTCCTGACTGAGGTTCAGTGCCTCTGGAGAAGCAAAATCACCGCATCACCAGGGACGGACATCCTGGTGGCTCTCCCAGCAAGCATCTTTCTCAGTCCCCCCATGCAGCTCAGCCTCCTGGAATCACCCCACAGCGTTTGCAGGGGTTTGGGACTGAGTCCACAACAGGGAGTAGGTCTGAGGTCTCACCCTGCTCATCTCGTGGAGCTGTGCCGTGAGATCCACCACTTGCTGCTTGGCCTGCTTGTGCTCGCTGGACTCCTTCTCCAGCTTCTCCTTCATCTTGTTCAGTGTCTGCATCATCTCTTCCTTCTCCTGGGCCTTGGCATCACACTCCCGCTCCTTCTTCTCCAGCTTCTGCTGAAGCTCAGTGTGCTCTGAAACAGCCCCATGAGACCATTTTAGGGTGACAAACACTCCTTTTTGGCAAATGACAGCCCATGGGGGACTAAACCCCACACTGCCCTGCAGAGAAGCTGCACAACTGAGCTGTGCCTTAATACCCCATTTAGGGTCTCTCCATGAAAGAATTGTTATTTGCTTTGCCCATTTCCCTTGTCAGCCCCAAGGCGTGGTATTATCTCAGCCCCTCAATAAAGCCTGCAGACACATGTATAAATAAATGTGCAAATACATGTCTGTCTTAACTGTTTGGCTAAGGTTAAAGTTGATGCCATATATCTCTCCATCACTCACCTTTTCTCATTTTTTCTGCTTGCTCTTTCCACTGTTTCACTTCATTTTCATTGACTAACCTAAAAGGAAAAGACATGTAGCACATGAGACGATCCTACCTCAGCAAACAAGTGACAATCATCAGCAAGAAACACGACTGAGCTTCCAAACTGATATATCTAACACCTCTGCTCTGCCTCCCCCCCAGCAGGGTTTTGCAGTCTGGGATGCAAAATTTAGCAGTGAACATGTCAAAACTCCTAAATCTCAAGTACTGCTTGCAAGTGCTATCTAACGAAATGGATGTTCTTGTTTTATAAGGTGGGGTTGTAGTGAAGTCAACTGGGAAGTCAAAAGCTCCAAGGATGCTGGCTTGTCCAGCCGAGGAGCAGGAACATCACAGTGTCACAGTCAGTGGTGAGTAAGGAACAGTGGCACTTGAACAACTCACATTCGGACAACATTTTTAATGTTGAAGTTTTCCAGGGGAGTGGCGTCGGGGTCCTGCCCTTTGTCACTCTGGATGACGATCTGCTGCACGATCCTGTCGAGCAGCAGCCAGTACTGGACAGTGTTGCCACTTCTTTTATCTGCAGGGGAAGACGGGGAGAGACGGAGGTGAGCAGCAGGGTGGATGTGTGGGCTGCCAGGTGGGTTTCCTCCCCTCTCCCGGGACTCACAAGGCATCTGGAGACAGTGGTGCAGGATGGACATAAAGTGCGGGTACGCCTCGCTGTGCGTCAGCCTCTTCCTCGTCAGCTCGAACATCTGAGTCGCACTCTTGGTGTCGATGTGGACCTGTGGGGAGGAGCAAAGCAAGGTCAGGCCAACAGACCGACAACAGCATCGCTTGTTTCCCAAGTCTCAGCTCCAAACCCCAGGAGCCATCCCCACCCCATGCTGGACGGACAGACAAAGCCCCACTGCTCTGCGAGGGGCAAACAGGGCCAGAGGAGAAGAGGGATGAAGCAGGCTGTAGGACAGAGGTTGCAAAAGGAGACAGATTCCCAATCTCCAAATTTTATCCAGAAGAGCGCTTTTCATCCCAGGCCACAAGGGCCACTTTAAAAGGCAGAGTGATGCTGTGTGCCAGCGCCTGCCACAGCAGCGTTTGTACTCACCAGCTCAAATCTTTTGGCAAACTCCAGCTCGTCTTCATTTCTAAGCATTTCGAAAAAATCTAAGTGCCTGAGGAAAGAAAGGGGGGAAAAAAAATAGACTGTTAAAAGCAGATACAAGTGTGACAATAAATTGCAGGCAGTTTGTCAGCGGCCCAAAGACAAGTGATGTTTGAACCGTCGATGTGGATCTTCAGTCTTGAGTGCCCAGTCACTACAGCCGGTCCAAGAAGCCTTTTGGGATGAGAAAAGGAGGAGAAGAGCATCCTCCAGGCCCCTGATGGCACATCCTTCCCAGCTCAACCCCATGTCAGAGCAGAGCAAAACCATGCTGGGATTTTCCCCTCCCTCTCTGGTGACAGCAAAGA
>JAWWLV010000179.1:59437157-59467443 GCA_035041135.1 Platyrinchus mystaceus
GGCTGCAATTCAGGCAGGGAGCACCCCAAATTACAGGCTCTGGATCTAAATCCTGGCATGTTCCCTACAGCCCAAGACCCTCCAGGAAACACACTTTGTAAAGGAAAGAGGTAAATACACACACCACAGTGTCCCCAGGTGTCTGACTGAACCTTGCTCAGAGATGCTGCAGGTGACATCTGGGTGATGTGAACCTTGATGTGTTTCCAGGGGGCTGTGAGGGTGCAAGGGGCTAAGCCAATGCTGACTGGAGGTCCACACAGAGAAGGTGCTAAATTTGGGCAGGGGAGAAGGAGGGGCCCTTCAGCCTCTCTCATGCAGCCCAACAGGTACCCACGTGCCTCTGCAGAGGAGGCAGGGGGCTCAGGGGACGCTCCACAGCCTGGAGGGGATGGAATGCTGCATCCACACGTGGGGTCAGCCAGGTGGTTGCTGCCAATCCTGTCACTCCCACATCTCCCAGTGCAACCCACCAGTGTGCATCTGGGTTGGGGACAGTGGCTGTGTGCACAGGATGCATCTCCCACACTGGATTCTGCTCTCCAGATGGTGCTGGAGGCTGGGATTTTGACTCCTGTAACTGGGTAGCACAGCTGCCTGCAGCCCTGGGCATGCATGGGCTCACTCCAACTCATGCAACCAAGGCTGTAGCTAAAGCAGCACCCCGGGTGTTTCCTGCACCACCCGACAGTGCTGGGCCCTCAGAGGTGTCAGTGTGAGCCCTGCCAGCACCAGCTGAGGCTAATCCAAAGCAGAGAGAAAGGGTCCCAGCAGATATAAGGAGCTGTGCTGACCCCTGCCTTTAACCCAGCTCCTCTTCAGCAGCACACTGGGGAGATCAAAGCCACCCTCCAGGCATCTGGCAGGCTTTGATCACAGGCGCAGGGCTTTGCCTGGCTGGCAGCCCATGGCCAGCACTGCATGTTCCTGCCTTCCCAGAGGGGAGCAGAACATTCCCTCCTGTCTCAGAGCCCCCTGCTCACCCCTCTGCCCCGTCCCTGGAAGTGTTCAAGGCCAGGTTGGATGCGGCTTGGAGCAACTTGATCTAGTAGAAGGTGTCCCTGCCCACGGCAGGGGGGTTGGAACTGGATGATCTCGTAGGTGCCTTCCAACCCAAACCATCCTATGATTATGTGATTATACGAAATGCCCTGTGTGCTGTAGGATCATCTCCATTTTGCAGCTGCACCTGTTGGTCTATCAGATGATATTGCCTCTATAAACACTGGTCACCCTCTCAGGCACAGCACTGACAGACTGTCACCACTGCGCTGCTGCCCCATGTGGGGTTCACAAGCACCAGGGCATTGGGGAAATACTCACAGCAGCCATTGAATTCAGCTGATCAATATAGAACTCTGGCCAGCTGGTGGCTCCTTTGTTTTCTTCCTGGTCCTGGTGGGGGATAAAAAAGTAAAACAAAATCAGAAGACTAGCAGAAGTAGTGTAAACATTCCTTGCCCTTCATGATCAACCACCTCTAAAGAGCCCTTCAGCTCTTGCAATACTTTATACATAAGTGTGACTTTCTACATTCTGAGCTCACCCCTGACAGCTCCAGCTATGGAAACATTATCTGATTTATTGAACTAGCAAACTTTATATATGATTACACCATCTGCCTGTGACCAAACATTGCACCAATGATACTGCATCAGTCTTGTGATTATCAGCTTCAGAGAAACCACACTGAAATTTTATATCCAAACTTCTTGTTTCAACTCTACAGTGCCCCTGAAGCTTTGGCTGCCCAGCCTTGATGAATGTGCTTTGAGGGGAAAATAAAAAGTCTTTTACAAGCAATGAAGTGTTTAAATGAGACATGAACTAGGCTCCACTCTTATCAACATCCTAAGAGAGACTCCAGGCACGACAGACAATTCCTTTGGGGGCTTCATAAGTCACTAGGAGGGAACACACACCTGGCAATGTCCCCTTTTGAAGGATGTCACCCCTGGGCCTCTGATCTTTGTCACTGAATCATGCAGCTCCTCATTTGATCATCCTGGTCTACAATGCCCTGAATCTGTTGTTACTCATGAGGGGTTTTCAGGTTCTACCTTGTTCTTGTAGGACATGACTGAAGGACCTCTGAGCCCAGCTCAGATAACTAATACAGCATGTCCCCAGGGTCTGGATGAAGCAGGCAGAATTTGAGGGAATACTTCAAAATCAACCCTTTCCCCCCCTTTATTTTCCTAAAAATGTGTATCAAAAGAAGAAGAGGGTTTCGCAGCAGAAATGCCACACGGGTCTAGGCTGGAGTCAACAAATACTACACAAATCCCAGACATCTTCCATCGCTAACCCTCTTCCCTAACTTTACGAGATGTTTGCAGAGCTCATCCTACATCACAGTCGCCTACAATGGCGGGAGCTGGACGACCTTCTCTTCTGCCCCCGCGTCTGTGCACGCAGACAACTACTGATCCCCCGGCTGAGCTCAGTGAGCCCGAGGAGCAGAGTCCCAAATATTTACCACAGCTCAAGAGGTATGTGCCGGAAATGTTTATGCATCCAAACTTCCCAAGGTGCAGCTTGCCAAGATGAGGACACCCGGAGTCAAGGATAGGTAATCTGGACGAGACTCAACTCGCCCCCGGGCAGCACAGGCTGTGCCCACAGACCTGACCCTTGGCTTTCGCTGTGCCTGGCTCTGGAGTAGGGACAAAAGGAGTTTGAGAGCAACAAGGGGCCTGCAAACCTCTGCCCTTTGCTTTCATACTTCTCCTGACCCCACAGTGCCTCAGAGGTGCCAAAGAGCTGGGATGAGGCTCAGGCCACCTGTCTGCTCGGTGTCAATCCTGTCTGACACAGGCAGCCAGGTCTTTCCAGTTCTTAGGCTGAGCCCTGTGCACATGTGCCAGCCCACCCCTCTGAGCTGTCTTATGCTCTGCCATGGCAAGGCCCTGCACAAAGCTTGTGGGCATTTTGATTTTCCCAGCTTTTCTGCCCCGCTTTAGAGACTGGCATGCAAATGGTACTCCAGGGGACAGAAGAGCTGGGACATCCACACATGCCTTGAACGTGGTCCTATCACCTCCCAGAGATGCCAGTGGAGGTCCTCCCCATCACCCCAGGATACCATCAGCATCTCTTGCAAGGAGCCACGGTCCCAACAGAGGCACCAACTGGGAAAGGTCCTCACCACACCACAGTATCAAGAGGTGTCCAGATGCACCCAGCCAGGAGATTCGTGCAGGGATAGAGATCCATGCTGAGGAATGGCGAGGGAAGGAGGAGGGCCGGGTCATCCCATATCCCAGGACCTTCCCACGTGCTGTGAACACCTGTGAGGCAGGCAGGGATCCGGACCTGCTGCTCGTTTAGGGTTGAAAAGAAGCGGTGGAGCAAATAAAGGTCTCCGGGGGGTGGGGGGGAGGTTGAACAACAAAATTGGCTAAACTGCTCATTTATAATTAACGTGATGCATTATAAATATTTCCCTTTGCTCGGCTCCCCCGGGCTCTTGCATTTCCTCCCTGAAACCCCCAATTTAGAAAGTGCTCTCAATTAAGTGCAGCAGAACCTCATTAATTCCGATGAGCAGCTGGGCAGGCTCGTCGGAAAGCAGCTTCCCAGCAAAGGGGGACTGAACAATAAAGCAGGCAAAGATCAGGGCACAGGCTTCCCTCCCCTCTGCTCGCTGCAGGACGTTGCTCAGTGGTAATTACTGGGGCTAATGGTCTACAGCACACTGATAAGTGTCCTTTAGTGTATTCCTGGTGGTAAAGAAATCTCCTGACAAAGCGACAGCCTGGAGGGAAGTGAGTCACAAGGCTCTGCTCAGTGCCAGGAGGAGGGAGAAACCTCTCCAGGCATCAGGGTTTGAAAGGGTGAATTTGTAAGATGGTTTCCCAGCACCCAGTGTGGGTTTTGGGATGTGAGTTTTGCAGCCTGCTTTTGGTGAGGGATGCCCACACAGCTGAGCACCTCCAACAGCTGAGCACCTCCAACGTCAGCTTTCCAGGATGTTCCACCACATCCTGCCCATCTGGCACTGGGGAAATGAACATCTCCCAATTCCTTATTCGCTGGGCTGGGTTAAGGTCTTTGCTGTGTCTGCTCTCAAGCAGCACAGAAGTGAGGGCTGATCCAAGCCCCCTCTGGCAGCCAAGTGTGAGCTGCACTTCTAGAGGCAGACTGATGGCTGTAACTGCACAGTGCAGGGACAGGTATCCCCTCTCTTCTGTTACAGTGGCATGAAGATCCCTTGCTGTCCACTGGGAAGCAGCCCCAATATGCCACCACACACGTGCTCTGTTGCAAAAATTAGGAAATGCCAAAGTTGTGCAGCCAAGGGCAGTCCTTGCTCTGGTTCCCTTTGTTCCCATCTGCTACCCCCACCTACTTCTTCTTTCCAGGGACCTGAATAAAAAACACAAATCCCATCCGCTGCAGCCTTGTTGTCACCATGGCCTCTCCTCACCTCTGCTGTCCCTTCCTCCATGTGTGGGGCTGACAATGCTGTCACTCAACTGTTTTGTTCCAGGGTGGCAGTGGCAGGGGGCTGTTGTGATGTGAGCCCAGTAAACAAGCTCCATCCCCTCTGTCAGGGCCGGGTGCCACGGGGAAAGCAGTGCCCAGTCAAGATGCCTCATTAGAAGGAGATTTTCCAAGCAAAGGTCACGGATCTGCCAGCTCCAGACATCCCTTTGCTCTTCCTGGGGAGATTCCACACTCCCCAGCCCTGTCATGTCTTGGTTACAAGCCTGACACTTTCACAGCCTGCGTGCCTTCCCCTCAGAGTGTTGGCAGCTTCCACAGCAACGCACCCTCCTCCTCTCAGTGTGTCCCCATGATTGTGGGGATAAAGACACTTGTGATGCTCCTCGGTGCTTTGTCATATCTGCTTTGCTTCCAAATCAAGCTTCTGGTGACATCTTTTAGATGCCCAGTCTGCAGGTGACATCTCTGTCTGATCCAGCAGCCTCCTTCCCACACTCACAGCTCATGGTGGTGGTGATGGATCTGGTGCTGCTTTGGGATAACTGAGCCTCAGATGGTGGCTGGCTGATTTCCCCACCCACCTGATGTCCAACACACCAAGTTGGATCCTACAAGCTGAAACCAGGCAGAAGGGAAGGGCTGGCTCAAGGCAGCCAGCTCCAAGCAAACCCCAGAGAGCCCTTCAGTGACTTTTCTCCCAGGTGGCTTTTCTCCCAGGTATCAACTGATATCAAGGACAAGAGGAAATGGCCTCAAGTTGTGCCAGGAAAGGCTTACACTAGGAAAATTTTCTTCACTGACAATGTGGTCAGACATTGGAATGGGCTGTTCAGGAAAGTGGTGGAATCACCATCCCTGAAGTGTTCAAAAAAGGGGTGGATGCGGCACCTGCAGCCACGGTTTAGTGGTGGACCTGGCAGTGCTGGGTTAAGGTTGGACTTGATGACCTTAGAGGTCTTTCCAAGCTTAATGATTCTGTGATTCTATGACTTTGATGGTTCACCTCCCTCTTGGCACCACCTGCAAGGCTGATCTGCCCCAGGAGAACTTCACTCCAGGAAAGTCACAGCAAGGGGTTAAAAAAAGTCCTCTTCAGTTGACACCTGCTGCAAAAGCAGGAACAACACCCTTCATTTTTCCACGCTGTCCTGACATAATTTTTATTTTCCAGTGTTTCCCACCCCTCCTTGCTGCTATGTAAGGGCAGAGCAAGGGAAAGCTGGCAGCAGCTGGCAGCCCACCACATTTTGGCAACCCCTCTCTCCCTGCCAGCTGTGGATGATCCACCTGGATGCTGTTTGCAGTGTCAAAAAGGAAGGAAGCAGTGGCATAGATGGGTTTTAATGACAATGGGTCTGCAGCGTGCACAAGACATTTAAATCCAACCCAGCTCCACCAGCACAGCCAAGCCTTGGCTAGGCATGTGCTGGTGGAGGTTTGGGCCCACAACAGCCCTTTGGGGCTCCCTCATCCCTCCAGCTGCTCGGCTCACCCACCTAAATGGTTCAACTGAAGCTGCTTCCCTGTGGAGCCAAGCTGCAAAGGGCTGGAATTCCAACAGACTCTCCCCTAGTTGGGATCTCAGGGTCTGAACCAGCCCCGCCCAGCCCACTCCAGTTTTCCATATGCTAACACTTCCTATGCCCTCTCCTCTACAAATACACACGTGCGCTCATGCGCTTTTCCCAGGGTTTAAAAATTATGCTCCCCACAAGCAAATACGGCATGACCAGATGCCTTTCGTAGTCAGCTGGTTCATTGTTTGAAAAGCTTCGCTTTAAAATCCAAAAAGATTGCTAACAGATGCATTTTTTGGCCGGAGAGGGGGAAAAACCTTGCTTAAACAAAAGTGTGTTGTGATTGGAACTAAAAAGGGAATTACCTTGGAAGACAAAAACTATAAACATTTCCCAGTGAATACCCCCAGCCATGCAAACAGCCAGTTCCTCTCGGTCAGCCCGAGAAAGTGACACCAGAGATGGTATTTCAACCTGCTGCTGCAATAACAGCAGGTATATCTGGACGCTTGGAGGCCATGAAATCCTTCCCATCCATCCCAGGTGACCCAGGAGCATGGCAAAATGCCAAGCTATTTTATTCTCCTCCCTCTGCATGCCACCTTAGTCAGCTTTTGCTCTTAGTTCTGCTACTGCAGCAAAAGTATACAGAACTGATGTTTTTTAAATGATGGAAATAGGAACACAAGCCCCACGAACGAGCTGCAGGACTGAGCAGGACAAGTGGAAGAGTGAGCTGGAAAGAGAAGCTCTCTGGAGGGAGTGGGTGGAAGGTGCAGTTGGGATGGGAAAGAGACTGTCTGGCTGGGAAACAGAGGATTATTGGAGAGCCATCATTCATTTCCCCGTTTATCACATTTTTCCCCATCCTCCCCTGAAAAAGCACCACTGCTGCCTTTTCCTACTGCAAAGGGATCCTGGTTTTATAACTGATGTCTGTGGAAATTTTAGAAGCAAGTTCTGCTTGCAGGGGACAGCTTAACACTGCTGAGAGCAACGCACCCAGTGTCAGTGATGCCAATGGGTTTTCAGAACAAGCTTAAAGAGCACAGCATCCCTTGGCATCCCTGCAGGTCATTTTTCCTCTACCCTGGCTTTAGAGATGCTCGGCTGGATCCAAAAGGAGAGGGGCACAGCCAGACTCTGTGTTCACATGAGCTGGTTTTCACTACTGATACCTTCCACCTGGTTATTTATGCTGAGCTTCTGCCTGAACACCCTGTATCCACCCATATTTCCAGGCCCATAAAAACCATCCATCAGGCTGCTATAGCAGCTCGACATGACGTACACGGGCTGGCAGGAGCCAAACCTCCTGCAGTTAAGAGGTGCTGCAGACTAAGCACTGAGGGTTAATCATTAACTCCCTTTGGAGTGTGGTCTCTGGAAAAAGGCCATCCTGAGTAACCCTATTCCACCGAGGCAAACCCACAGCCAAAGAAACAGTAAATCTGGAAGCCCTCCTGCTTCCTCCCTGCGCTTCCGAGCAATATCCTCTCCCGGAGAGCGGGGCCAGCAGGGAGCGAAATATTTTGGGATGAGGTATGAAACAAGTCATCGTCCTGAAATACCACTTCTAAAAGCAGATTTCATCCCGCTGTTAATGCATCTCTGTCTTTCCCTGCTTTATTCCAGGCGTAGAGGGGGCTGACGACTTCAAAGAAGGTCTCTCCAATAATCTTTAAATCTCTCTCCTGACCCGAGCACTGCACGGCTGCTGGATTTAGTGCAGGCTTCAGCTCCTGCTCGGGTTGCTGCCGACAGACCCCCCCCCAGCCCTCATCACGAGATGCTTTTCATCTCTAAGCCCCTCCAAGCATCACAGGGGGATGCAGGTGGCATGAGGAGTTCATCTAGAGCAACCCCCGGCTCTGAGCAGTGTCAGGGCTGGGATCAGACCCACTGTCTCCACGGATGGAGAATCAGGGAGGACACAGCCTCCACCCTGCCAAACCAGTACTGTGGGCTGAGATAAAAACAGCTGCTAGCAGGGCAGAGAAACCAGGATACAGGGCAGCAGGCCAGGGGGGAATATTCCAGGGAAAGAAATATGCCTGGGGAATAGCTAGTTTTCCCTTATTTCCTCTGGACAGACACTGCCAAGGCCAGGTGCTGTCAGGTCCCTTTCCAGAACAAGCCAGCAAAACAAAATGTCTCATTTTTGGCCACCTTTTACTAAATCCTGCCTATCATGGGAATATATAAAACATGCAACATCTGGGATGCACTCTGGAGAGCTGAGTGTGGTGGATGACACTGACAGCAAAGCAGAAGCATCAGCCAAAATTGGCAGCAGAGGAAAGAGCAAAAATTGCTCAGGGGACAATTCTGGAGTGTCGGTAAGTCCGGCAGCTGCCTGTGACTGATGGTCACCTTTGCCAGCCCACTGGGTCCTACCAGGTGAAACTGGGTGTTACCAGCATCTCAAGCAACAACTTGTTGCTAAACACAGGCAGGCCAAAGGGCTTGGGAGCATCCTGGACATCCCAAATCGCCACCACTCAGACTGCAGCCAAGCCAGGGATATAGGAGCACTGTCCTGTTCCCAGCTCCTCTCCTCTGGCCAAAATGCAGACACTGCTCTCTGCTAGAGAAGTCCAGCCCTCTCCTCGATGCCAGGCTACCACATAGGTGATTTGTCCTCACAGAAACACAAGAACAAGAGCAAGATTTATCACAAGATACCAGGATAGCCACTGGTGCTCCTACTGCTCACCAGTTCTCATCACAAAGGGGTAGGACTGCCTAGAGCCTGCCGGGCACAGAGACATGTTCTTCAGCCCACATAATTCCTGGTTTCCTCCACTGCTGGAGCCTTCATTGATATGGTCTCTCTCATTTTTAATTAAAAAGCAGGAGAAATGAATTTGTCTCCACCAGCACATCTCCATCAAAGCAAGCAGTGGTACGTATGCTCCGGAGATGATGGAGATGGCATCACTACTAGGGAAGGAGCGGCTGAGAGCAGCCAGAGGAGTGAGGACCAGAGCAGAACTGCAGCCAGAATCCAGCCTCAGATGGGTGCCTGCTCTGAGGACCTCTGAAGATGCCACAGGATGCTTCTGTGGCTCCTTCCTTCAACGCCTCCCCATGAGCAGGGAGTTTCACAGCTCAGTTTTCAAAAAACCACGAGCGCAAGGAGGTTCTGAAACGGTAAAGAGCCACCATCAGCTCCATCTAAACCCTTCCTCAGGAGATTAGATAGAAGGTAATCCACACTCACAATAATAATTACAGGGCTTTGCTTGATTTAAGTCTGTGTTGTCTCCCATTATCCAGACACACCGGACCATGGCTCTGCTTATCTGCCAGGCAGTGACGAGCGAGCATCCCCTGCCCATTTTCTTGTTGATCCAGACCAGTGCCTGTAATTTGTTAACATCCCTTCTCCCCTCCAATTTAAATCTCGGGCATGGCAGGCCTCTGTCTAACAATAATACAGGGATTTCAGGGGTATTTATGAGAGGCTTAAAACTTAATCCTACATGAGCAAGGTAAGCCTGCTCTTGGCCTAAAACGCGGCTGGAAAATCTGGTGCCATTGCTACAGCAGGAGAAAAGAGACAGTAATGGCAGTGAGTGCCCTTCAAGTGAACCAGCACTGCCCAGCCACCTCCTGCAGCCAAGTCAGGGGCACAGCATCAAATCTGGGAACTGAACCACAGAATCCTAGAATGGTTTGGGTTGGCAGGGACCTTAAAGATCAATTGGTTCCAAACCCCTGCCATGGGGACACCTTCCACTAGACCAGGTTGCTTCAAGCCCCATCCAACCTGGCCTGGAAAACTCCCAGGGATGGGGCAGCCACAGCTTCTCTGGGCAACTTGTGCCATGGCCTCACCACCCTCACAGGCAAGAATTTCTTCCCTTTATCTACTCTAAATAAACTTGCAGTTTAAAACTGTTACCCCTTTTCCTATCCTACTGCCCTACTAAAAAGTCTGTCCTCATATTTTTTATAATCCCCCTTTAGCCACTGGAAGGGACTCTAAGGTCTCCCCAGAGCCTTTTCTTCTCCAGGCTGAACAACCCCAACTCTCTCAGCCTGTCCTCATAGGAGAGGTACTCCAGCCCTTGGATCATCTTCATGGCCTCCTCTGGACCTGCTCCAACTGGTCCACGCCAAGTTTTGACACATTTCTCCCCACGCTGTCATGTCCTGCAAGATCTCTGCTTTGGCCAAGGCTGGGAGGTAATGCAGGTCCCAGCAGAGATATCTGGAGGTAATTCCTGTGCCAGCATACAGGGGCAAAAATGTTCAGTTTACCAAGGAAAAACGGAGTGATTTTGGCCATCTTGCAGGTGGGCAGCCTGTGGTACCAAGAGCTCAGCAGACAGATCCATAACTCGTATCAACTCTTGTCTCTTGAATCAGCATAGTCTCAGTTGCACTTAGGAGCCCTGCATTGTCCCAGGGGTGACACAGCTGTACCCTAAAAGCAATCCTTCTGCCACCAGGCCGAATCCCTTGCAGGCTGTGCTGCACAGCCTCCCCAACAGCATTTTCCACTTGTGCAGTCCCCTGGGAAGAGCCAGTGAGAGGACAAAAAATGACACCCAAGCGTGTTTCATGGCAGCAAACAGGAAGGCCAGGGGAGGGGGAGGCTTTTGGGCAGGCTGTGATTGGGCTCCCAGACATCAGCAGAGAAGAGCAGGGCCATGACAAATGGTGACTGGAGCAGCCCCTTGCCCCTGCAATGCCAAGCTGAGCACCCACAGAGCTCCATGTGGCTCTGCTTGTGCTGGCAGGGATGAGCATGGGGTGGGGGTCACCAGTGCAGTGTGTGCTGACACCTCCTCCAGCCAGAATGGGCTGGGGAGGAAGGGCTCTGCATTCTGGAGGCCAAAGACCTTCCTTTCCCAGAGTCGCCCTGAGGAACAGACACACTTCTGTGACACCCCAAATACCACCTGGCATCCCAAGAGAGGTGTGTCCCTCCCCACATATCCTCCCCACCCTGCACGAGAGGGAAGAGGCTCAGCACCCAACGAGTCTCTTACTTTTTTCTTGCTGCAGTAGATCTGCCACTTCTTCTCCGCCGGCAGCGCAAACATGGCCTCTCTGTGCTTGTCCGTGAGGTCAAGTTCATCCTGGAAAGGGGGGAAAAAAACCACAAAACATGCAACATGAGCACACAAAGGGGTCATGGCACAGATACAACCCCCCAGATAAGCAATGTAAATCAATTTGGGTCCACACCATAGTGCAACAGTGATCCCACAGGATCGCCCCGTGACTCCCGATTGGGGAGGGAAATGATGCTAATTCCCAGGGAAATGATGCTAATTCCCATCCTGCTGTTTCTGACCTTCCCCTGACTACGGGCTGTCAGGAGGATGGGGCTGCAAATTCCCTTCCCTTGTTCCACCCAGGCAGCACCTTTGTTGCTTTTAAAGGCTGCAAGCGTTTTGGAAAGGACATCCACGAAGCCATCACAGCTGCCCACAAGACTGCCTCACATAGAGGACCGAGACTCCAGGTGACTGACCCCATCTAAGACACATACAGCAAAGAAAAATTCAAACAAGACCTTTCCATTTTAACATCACTGCTTCACTGAGCACCTCACCCCGAGTGGTCCAGCCCATTTCCATCACTGACACACTCATATCATCAAAAACTGCAGGTGTTTTGCCTTTTGCTTTGTTTTCCTATAACTAAAAATAGAAAGCTTTTTTCCTAATGCCTACAGTTCATAAAGAGGTACATCCTCTCCATCAAAACTGGATCACGTACTGCCTGGCAGAGATAAAGCTGTTTACTGACCGAAGCCTTTATTGGTTTATCTGATGTTTTAAAGGACACATCCATTTTCAACTTGGAGGCTCGGTTAGCAGCGTGCCCTCCGCCGGGATGCCCGGGTATTATCAAAGCCTCATCGCTTCCTGGTGCTAGATGTAGGTCAAAGCTTTTATCAGGGAACTAAATAAAACATTCAGGCAGGGCTGAGAGGCTCGTTGGTAAAGCTAACATTGATCTTTCAACCATGGATGTCTCTTAAAATTTACCACCATTGATGACAAACCTCATGCTGGAGGGGTTTTGGGGCAGCAGTGAGATGCCGGAGATGCTGCAGATGCTGCAGAAGGACTAAGGAGAGCCCTGCTGTGGCCTCCAGCCAACTCATCCCACCCAGGCAGTGGATTTAAGTAAGGGGATCCCCATTAAAAATTACACCCTTAATGCCAGCAACTTAAAAGAACCACATGGAGACCTGTTAAAGTTTCCATGACTGAATAGTAACACTTATCAATGAAAGCTGATAGCTAGTGTACCCCCACCAGAGTCCCATCTGGGGAAGGCTGAGCAAGATGCCTCTGGGAAGAGATGGGTCCCTGCATCAGCAAGTCCAAAGGCCACCAAGAAGTTCGGCTGATCTAACTGAAGCTCATATTGCACCCAGTAGCCGGAGGGGAACCTTCAGCTACCTTGTAACCCAAACCCAGGACCTTCCAGCACAACACCCAGTAATGAAGACCTGCATCACCTCGAGAAGGCTTATATATCCCACTGCAGGTATTGATTTCACTTCTCGATGAAATTACTCCTCAAAAGGAAAGGTGTTGTGGAGCTTTTTCCATTGTTTATGCATGGAGAAGCTCTGCCTTTTCCTTGACTTTTTTCCCCTCATACTGACTGACTCTTCAAAACCACTGTGCTGCACAGAGCTGATGCTGGTGGAGCTCTGGAAGAGCAGAGACTTGGAAGGCACCCTTAGAACAGAAATAAACATGCTGCTGTGACAGAGACTGGGAAAAAAAGCAAGGACTGGGAAAGCCTGAGCCCAAAGAGAGATACACCTCATTCTCCTGGACCCAGGGAGGAGAACCTGTGCAAGGGACTCCTCCAAAGAGAGCTGTTTTCAAACCTCTCCATGTTGTTACAATTTGGGAGGTCAGAGATTCGTATCAAGCAATCGACCTCCGCCCCAGCCTAGGGCAAGTTTAGTGAGTGCAGAAAAGTGCTTCCATTGTGAACCCACTTTCTGGCCACGTGAATCTGATAATCAGGCATGAAAGCACCAGCCATACACATCTGTATGTGGGTCCTTAGGAAAATATTTATTGAAACTTTCAAAATACCCATACCCTAAAAAGACAACTTGAGTAAACGCAAAGATTTATTAACCAAGGAAAAAAAAAAAATCCAAACTGAGCTGAAGCCTAAGCGGGAGCAAGAAGGGACAAAGCAGAAGAACATATTAGGTACTGGTACATGACAACGTGCAAACACATCCTAAAAAGGTGCAGAAACGCTTCTGAGTCTCACACAGTACATTGCATTGTGCCCCAGCTCTAACATGTTCAGTCATCGCAGCCCCGCATCACTCAACAACACCTACCTACCTAAAGATATCTTGCAGGATGCTTGGGAGAGGTGTTTAAATAAATACTATGGGGCACTCAGTGAATAAAAAATCCTCGTAATCAAGCAGTGACTAATGACTGTTATCCCGAGCCGTAACAGTGACTCAACCGTGAAGAGTCAGGTCTTTGCTGGTTTTACGTGCATGGGGATTCCTGCAGACACCTCCAGCCCTTTGCTTATGCTCACTGATGTGTATCTCAGTGCTCCCTGGCCCCGAGCAGGCTGCTCAGAAACTGCCCTTCAAATTTCAAAAGATCAAGAGAGGACAGGAACATCAGCAGTTTTCTGGGGGCTCACAACCCACCGTACAAATGCAGCTCCAACAAAGCCTTTAACAATTGCACAGCGGAGTTGCTGCACAGCAGAGAAGCTGTGCAGAACCTCAAAGCCGTATCTGCCTTCAGTTAATAATCACAAGCTCGATAATTAGGTGATTCTAACTGGCAATTCATTTTATGGGCCATTTGCAATCCATGGAGTCCTGCTACAGTGTGCGATGTTGGCTGCTGAAGAGCGAGACGACAAACAGTGGCTCAGTGTCCATCAC
Organism: Platyrinchus mystaceus; assembly: GCA_035041135.1. NCBI lineage: Eukaryota > Metazoa > Chordata > Aves > Passeriformes > Tyrannidae > Platyrinchus > Platyrinchus mystaceus. The sequence continues at coordinate 59,451,039 of JAWWLV010000179.1, forward strand.
CCTCACAGCCTTTACTTTAGCCTTCCCTTTCACAGCTCTGCCCCTTCCACCTGGCTGCCTCCCACGTCAGGATCTGCCAACTTCACTATTTTAAGCATTTTTTTGGAATCGGGTCAAAGGCACGTAAAATAACAGCCTCATTTTGCTACCAAAAGGAAGTCTCTGCCCAGAGTGTTTTTACTGGAAGGAGATACACTACTCTTAAATATTCACCCCGTACAGTTAAACTATTCACCTTTACATCAGGAAACTTGTATCCACATTAAATCTTCATTTGAATATGGCTTCCAAAAAATCTCAAAGGGGAGCTTTGAGTCCCTGCGTGTATTTGCTATTTCTAGGAGGCACAACAGTTCTGTACAGCTTGCTTTGCTGATGGCCCTCTGTTCCAGCCAAGCAAACCTCCCCCTCTCTCTGAGTACAGAACAAGCTCCACTGAAGGTGATCCCACACTGTCCTCCTAAGATACCTCAGAAATGTGTGGCTTAGCTCGGCATGCTGTGAGCACAATCCCATGGGCCAAACAAGTTCTTATCAAGTGGTCTATACCTTTCCCTTGGAGGACACACAGTGGCACTCAGGGGCAGATATTCCGACGGTCTGTACCTCCCTGAGCTGGCAACTGGGAGCCTGGGGCCTTCAGAGGTCCTCTGGTCCAAGTACCTGATCAAGCAAGGCCACCAGAGCCATTGCCCAGGACAATGCACAGATGGCTTATGAGTATCTCCAAGGCAGGAGATGCCACAACCTCTCTGGTTTGCAGTCACTGTAGTCTCCCACCACCTCCTGGCAATGCCAGATCAACCCAAAAAGTGAGGCACAGCCACTGGAAGAAGTGTTTGGCCCTCCCAGTAGAAAGAGCATCAAGTCCAGCCTCAGACTCACAGCATGGTCCTCAGTGCAAGCTTCTGTCCCTGCCACTTCACTCATACCATGGTGGATGTTTTAATGTGCATCTTTCCATGGGCTGATTTTAATGAGGGCAACAGCAGGAAGCCAGAAGGATTCTGCAAATCTCTTGACTTCAGAAATTGCCTCCCCAGGACTTCAGAAACGACCTCCAGCATGGGCTCTTGGAGCTGGGTGAGCCCGGGGGCTGCCCAGCCTGTCCACAACACCCCAGAATGACCATCATGGGGTTTTCCCCTGCATCCCACAAGTCCTTCAGGCCACCAAACATTCTGAAAGAAGCAGCTGGAGAGCAGAGATTAAATAGGGGACAACTCCCTATACGTGGGTCTGCAACCCCAAAATATCCTTAGAGGTTGTAGGAAAAAAAGATGAAAAACCTTTAAATCTAATGAACCTTTGTGGCTGATAAACTGTGTAACTGTGGAACATGGAGGAGACAGGCGGTCATCCATTGCCATAATTGAAATCATGATTAATTAAAATTTGCTGGCTTGTTCTGGGTTTATATATACATACATATATATGTGTATAGAATCATAGAAAGGCTTGTGTTGAAAGGGACTTTGAAGATCAGGTGGTTTCAACCCACCCACTAGACCAGGTTGCTCCAAGCCCATTCAATTTGGCTTTGAACACTCCCAGGAATGGGGCATCCACAACATCTCCCTCCCTCTGGGTTTACATATATACACATGCGTGCATATATACACACACACACGTATGGAAAGACATCACTGGATCAACAAATGACCAACATAACAAAGAGCAAGTGAATTTACTCCTGATGGATGGATGCACAGGGTTTAGAAACTTCTGTAAGACTACAGCACATAAAAGCAAGATCTCCTGCATCCTCAATTAAAGCCTGAGAGCTCCGACATTGTTCTAAAAAAGGAAAAAAATGGAAAGAAAAAAAAAAAAAGTGGGAACTTTTTGGCAACATTTGGCATTAATTGGTCTAGCATGGGAATTAAAAAGTCAATAAATAATGGCCTGTTGAAGCCTGCATGGGCTTCCTTTCTCAGGGGTCATATCACTTTTTCACTCTCTTCCAGGCATTCTTCTCCAAGTTCATCAATTTGATTTATCCCAGAACACTGTGGTGTCAAGGGAAATGGCAATCAGCATTTTCTCCCCTGTTCCACATCTCATCTTCTTCCGCCGCGGGACGGCACTGCCCGCACGGCCGGTGGAGCAGCTGCCTTCCTGCCCCTGCCAGCCCTGCAGCTGGCACACAGCAGACCTCAGAACCCACCTAAGTTAGCTTGCTATTTTATTTCTAAGGTGTTTTCTTGAAAAGTAAGACATATTAATCAGTGGCTGTTACAGTGCAAACAAGCATCCGCCTTCACATGCATCCTGTGCCGCAGGAGGAGCTCCTCTAGCTGCAGCTTTATTTAGGCAATTAGAATTCTCAGTGTATGCAGATTTATATCAGTTTTTAAAAAAAAAACGTGTTCTATTTTTAGTATTAGTAATAAAAACGCCTCCTGCCTAGCATTAGAGCTTAGAAACAACCCCTCAGACAAACCAACCCCTGCTAATATTATCACTGTGCATTTTTAATTCACCCACGAGAACCTGCAGCTGCAATTACAGAACATGAACAAAAATCAACTATTCATATTTCTTAATGAATAAGCATAACAGATAGAAGATTATTATTCATTTTGCCTTTATCATGTAATGAATTTCCTGAATAAAGGAAATTGCTTACAGCAAGGGAATGAGTAGCAGCAACAAGGAATAATGTGGAAGCACTTCCAAGTGCCTATGCCTAGTCAACCTCTTCCCACATTCAATTTTTAGTCCCAGGTTGGAGAAGACCCTAATCCACCCTGCTCAGTTATTGATCTGAAAGCACTGGACGGACATAAATAAAAAATGTATTCCTTCCTTCTTCAGCAGAAAGATTATGGCCATCAATAGCTGATTTTGCTCTCCAATAAACTCCAGCTGGAGCTGATTCATGCTCCCATCAGTTCAAACACCTACCTGAGGCAGACAGCATGTAATGCTTTAATATTATTTGATTCAATTAATTATTTTAATAGACTAAAGGTTTTAAAAGTGCTTATATTTTAATACTAGTGTATTTTAACAGAAGTATCTACTTAGGTTTCTCATTCTTTTTTGTTGTAATATATACCTATAACCTCACATATACTTTTTTTCTGACTTTATTTATTGAGCTTGGCCTCCTGTGACCTTTTCACCGACCTCATCTGGAAAACCTTTCTCCCATTTTAATTAACCCAGGATACTTTTCCAGCCTGACTTATTGATCTACACAGTTTTACCCTGCAGAGCACTCCCAGATCTAGAAGCCCTGCAGGTGCATCACCAGTGCACTTTTTCCACACAATTGTACATAAACCCTGAAAACAACAAAAAAATATGTGTATTAGACCATTATTTACTACTGTGATAGATAAAATGGATTAAATCTAAACAACCAGAGCTGGGGATGACTGTCCTGTGGTGGATGCACCTCTTATCAATAAAGCACAGAGCTGGCAAACAATATTTCAGATGTGAGTTTCTCACTTATTTAGAGAACAAAGGCAGCAGCTCCCTTTTCAGTCAGATTTTAGATACTGCCTCTGCTGTTGGCACCCCTTAGAGCTACTGAAGATGTCAGTGAAGTCAACAGGTCAAGTGTGGCTTCAGATGTGCCCTGTCTGACAGAGATGTCTCATGTAAGGAAGCTGTGTGTGGTTGGTCTGGGGGTAAACCATGCCAAGGTTTCCCCAGATAATGCCCTGGGAAGGGCTTCAAAAGGGAGCTGGATGGGAATTAGAGGCTGCAAAGCCCCACACCGACTTGATCCTGAAAGTTTCCTGTGATGTACCACTGTGTGTGTGGGACCCAAAGGATGCAGCCACGGGAAGCAGAAGGCAGCTACAGCCTGATGCTGATGAGCAGTGGAAGATGGAAATGGACTCTTTGCACACACCTAGGTGGGACAAGTGATCCTTATTCTCCCACAGCCCTGGCTTCAGTCACACCTGGCATCCTAAAGACATTTTAAAGACCTTACTTGGGTGCAAAGCAGAGTCCCCCTGAGAGGAGCTGACTTCTGACAGGGGATGGATGAGACTTGGAGCAACTTGGTCTAGTGGAAGGTGCCCCTGCCCATGGTAGGGCCATTGGAATGAGATCATCTTTTAAGGTCCCTTCCAACCCAAATAATTCTGTGATTTCTGTGATTTCAAGGTCTGACATCCAGCAGGATGCCTAGTGCAAACCAGGCATCAGACTGGTTTATAGATGTTGGGTGTTGTAGGGAAAGGGAAGCTGATCCCTGTAAATAACAGGATGGACTTGAACACTGGAGCTGATGGGAATTAGGTCCACTGGGGGGCTCAAGGAGGATCCTGCCTGCAGGGCTGTGGAAAGCCTCGGCTGCCAAAAGCTGACCTTTGTGATGTTCCCACGCTGAGGAACACCCAGACTCTGCCAGCAACAGATACTACAATGGTAGGAACAGCTTCCATTTGTATCTGCAAATGGATACAAGGCAGGCACAGACTATTCCCAGCAGGAACGCTTCCAGCTGAGGTTGATGATAAATCAGAACTCACGTGCTGCTCAATCCTTCTCATAATCCTCCAACAACACCACCCAACCATTGAGCAGTCAGGAAGAAGACTGCTGCTGGAGCAAATTCCCCATCCAAAGGGCCTGGGACTCCATGGTGACCTGTGCCAGAAACACTTGGAGCAAGTGCCAGCCAAAAAACCTTAATGCCCCAATTAAGGTCACTGATGTGTTACCGAAAGAGCTGCCCAGGCACCTCCCAGGGATGTGGCCTCCTCTTTTACGAAGTGCAAAGTGGAAAGCATTTAGCAGGTAGACCATATAATTTTTCCACTTCAGTTGTACTTCTCCTGGAAACAAAGGGGTTCCTTATGTGCTCTCTGCCTTCAGCTGGGGTTCACATTGTGCTGTAACACGCTCCTTTGTAAAATCAGGAGTTGGGAACAACACGGTTTTCAGGCAAACCCCCACACTAGTTTGCAGCTGTAACAGATACTGCAAGTACAGGAGTGTTTCAGCTGAAATATAGCGTTCCTCGGTGGATTGCTTAATTCAGTTCCAGGGAATCCATGTAGGCAGAAAACCCTCATTTTTCTCACCAAGTAGGTGTGCAACTTCTCTATCAGATGCTTTCCTATCAAAACATACATTTAAGAGATTATCTTTGAGGGTGTTAACTCCACGAGGTGATGAAAACCAGCGCCGCGAGCAGCGGGCTGGGACGGGAGCGTGGCAGGTCCAGGCTGTTCACATCTAAAGAGCAGAACCTGGGCAGCCCAATAAAAGTGTCTGTATGGCACATGGTTCCCTGAAGACTGAATTTAAAAGCAGGCATTACTCAATCATTTGGTTTTCCTCCTTAAAAATGATTCATAAGCCAAGGGAGCTTGGTCCTGGGAGACAGCAGTGGGATGGGGATCAGGAACCTCACACCGAATGTCTGGCCCTGGACAGACTCTGCAGAAAGGGGTAGTTTGCCCAGAACTCAGGGGCTACTGCAATTGTAATTTTTTTTCTGGGTACCAACCACATGCTTTCCTTTGCAGATATAGGGGAAATGGCTCTGGTCACCATTAAATGGCTCTCAAAATCCTGAAGTCCTTACTGCTGCAAGGACCAGGCAGCAAAACGCGACAGCTGACCTGCAAGCATGAAATGCAAAGCTTGGCTTTGCAGCTGATCCCTCAGCTGCTACTTAAAAGCCGTGTTGTTTTGCAAGGCCCAAAACCTCATACTTTCTTCCTTATTGGATTAGAAACCGGGAGAAAAGCACATTACTGAAGTTCCTAAGTACAACTGGATATCACTAGCAAGGAGCTCCCAACCTGGTGCTGTTACTGACACGTAACAGCGCTCACACTGACTGCACCACCGATTTCTCCTCACGCTGGGACTGTTCTCTGCTCCCTGTTCAAGCAGCATATAAAACAGCAATCATCCTGGCACGCTGAGAGGAAGGGATGGCATGGCTCCATGGGGCAGTTACACGTGGAGCGTTCTACCCAAGACCTGGCGAGCCACAGACCCAGTTCCCATCATGAAGCTTTTCAAAGGCAACAGAATTAGTGTCTCTGACAGGGAATTCTATCTCCTGTCTCCCCACTCACAGCAGCCAGAGAGCGGCGAGGATGAAATGCATTAGTTGCCCCACGTACAGCAAAAACAAATGCTGTGACAAATCTTATAAGCTGCCAGAGACCTTTTTATTGTTCCTCAGGCTCCCAAGTTTCCACTACTTCATAAAGCAGCAGGGAGGGATACAGCAGCCTTCCACATCGCGGGAGGGGAAGGCATAAAGCCCAGCACTTTGGAGACCATGTGTGAGCATCTCCCCTCCAGCAGATCAGTGGGCAAGGGTCTGCTCCCACCCTGAGTCTGGGGGGCTGAAGACACTGCACAGCCTGGAGCCACCTCTCCACGTCTCCGAAAACCTGTCAGCTGCTGGAGTCTGGGTGGAGGGACACAGGGAAGGTTACCTGCTCTGGTTGCATACGTTAAAAATGGGCTGCTGCACATCAAAGGGAGGGTGCAGGGCTAGGACTAGATGGAGACTGCTCTAATTTCTTCTGTGTCACTAAGTCAAAGGTGAAAAGTCTGAGAAGCCCCATCAGGAGCAGTAAATGGAACTTCCTCAAAGCCTGGAGAGGACAAGCATTGAGGAGCACCTGGGGCAGCATCTCCTCTAATCCCATCCCCCTGCCTGCAAGGATTCAGGCTGGGAGCAAGGTGTGGGACCAGGGAGAGGCAGCACCTCGTGCTCCAGGGGCAAGCAAAGCCACAGCAGGCTCAGCAGCTCCTCTGAGCATCCAAGGTATCTGAGGAGTCACCAGAGCATCTCTCCCATACTGCTGGGATGGAGATGCCACTGTGACCCAACCTTATTGTGAAGAGAGCGAGGGGCTCCTGTACCCTCTCCAAACCAAGCCATTCCACCCCCCTGCCCGACCCACGTCCCACAGGGCCGACGCACAGCACCACACACAGAGCATTTCATTACAAACCTCAGGGTGACAAGGAGTGTTAAGCAGATATAAAGGACATCAGTCATTCACCCATCTGGTGGAAAGTCTAGTTGCTGGCGGAAAATAGAGAGGATTGTTACAGCAAGATCTACCATATGGCACCATTATGTGAAGCTTTGCAAGTGCTTTCTCTGAGCATGCAAGCAAGATTTCAGCCTTTGAAGAAATGCTGTATTGTTAGCCTGGATATGCAGGAGCCTCTTGAAAGAAGCTGTGGCAGATGGCACAGCTTTGTTCCCTTGGTTCGCAGGCAGTTCGTGCAACCCCAGATTTCCTCACCACTGAGGGCCGAGCAGCCCCACGGCACAGCAATCCTCCTGATGTGTCTTGGGACGACTGATGGCTCCTGAAACTCCTTAAATCCAATGGATGTGCCTGGCAGGTACCACACCCCTGCACACGGAAGTAAACACCACTGACCCAAGCCAGCAGGACACACTGGTGTCGATGTAAGGAAAGCTGCACAAAATCATAAAGCCTCGTCCCAGCCAAAGGAGCTGCAAATCAGTAAATCTCGCTGAAATACCCTGCTTTTGTTTGTGCCTCTCTGCCAGCACCTGCTCCTCCCTGGGTGGCTGAGCCTGGCCGGAGCCCCGGCAGGACAGCGGACAAAGAAAATCCTTTCAGACGGGGCCGGTGCCCGCTTGAGCGACATCCCAACAATACTCCAACAAAAACCATTCAGCCCAGGCGAGGGGAAAGGAAGGGAAAGGGAAAAGGGTCCTCTGGGAGGAAGCGGTGATCAGTCACTGACCACAGCAACAACATCTGCATCTGACCCGGGCCAGGAAAAGCCCCAAACTGCTGCATACGGATGGCTGGGACAGGGAGCAGCATCATCCCTGCAGCCTGGGATTAATAGCAGGCATTTCTTACAGGCTAATTGCTGCATTTTGTACTTAGGCAAAAAAAAAAAAAAAAGAAAATCCCCAGAAAACATCCCCTGTTTGCTTCCCTGTTGTTCCTCCTAAAAACCCCTTTCATAGCCACTGGATAACCCCCAACTATTTAAATATTCTATTTACCTATTCTAATAAAAATCCAAAGTGTCCACCTAACATGAGAGAGCAGCCCAAGCCTTTAGCTGACATTGGAGTCACAGCTGTTCCATGTCCCTCTGCAGCTCAGGTCCTCATCCTCTGCCACTGGCACAGGACAATCACTGACTTCTCATGCTCTGGATGTTTCCTGCCTCAGACAAACAGGCACACTTAAAAACACATGAAGCCCGGAGAGTATTTTGCAGGATGGCTCCAAAAAGAAGGCGATTTTGCCCTCTGATGTAAGCAGCAGGCTGGGATTTGCAGAGCAAGGATCCTGCTTGGTTGTTGATGTCTGTGGAAGGACTGCCCATCCAGGTGACCAAACCCTCTGCTGCAATGTCCCCAAAGATACTCTCCATCCCAGGCCCGATAACCTCCATCCCTGCCACTCTGAGTCCCTAAAGGGAACAAATGGGGCAGAAAAGTCACTATAAAGCTGCAAGAGAAGAGTTGGCCAAGGACCAACTCCAACTGGCAAAGCCTCCGGATTCCCTCCAACCCCTTTGATTTCCCTCAACCTAACTGACTGAGACAACCAAGGACTTTGGAGGGAGCCTCAGTCCCACAGAGCAGGCACAAGCCATCCCACCTCAGATGGCTGAGCACAACAGGCCGGGTGGCACCGGGTTCCCGCAGGCGTAAAGATCAGCCCAGCACCTCTGAGTGCTTTCTCTGTCTCTCTTCCAAATGTTACACAGTGGGTTTATACAGGAACAGTGGGATGCCTTCCAAACCATTTAACTAACGCTGAAATTTAATACCCGACACCAACAGGTTACTGAGAGCAAGAAGGAGCTGTTGTAAGGAGGAGGGATTTGCAACTTCACTCCCCAGAATGGGAATCTGCCCTCCTGTGCCCACAGGGCAGAGTTTGGCTTCACCCTCCTTCCCACCCGGTGCTGGCTTGGGTCAAAACCTGCCTGTTGAGTTTTTTTGGGAGCCAGGGGTTGCAGCTGCTTGCACAGGAGCACAGTGGGCACCCGTTGTCCCCCTCCCTATATGACTTCAGTCCCCAGGGAGCCAGCATGGCTCCTGCTGCCAGCATCCCCTGGAGCAGCAGCTGCCTCTGAGTGTTTTTCTCACCCTTGGCTGGGGGAAAAAAAGTAAAAATCTCGGCAGCACAGAGCAAGGGCTGGAGAGCAGAAGGGCCACACCAGGGCATGCCCCAGGCTGGACTGGTTCCTGCTGGAACTGCTGAGCTCCTGCCTCGCTGTACTCACAGAGGTTCCCTGGGGCACTGCCTCCGAACGAGGCATCTGGATGAATTTAGGGGAGATGCTTCGACAATACCAAGCTGAGGTGCCACAGTCTTGGTGGAGCTCCAGCACATGAGCCTCCTGCACAGATGCCTGCTTCAGCCTGGCTGGGACACCGAGCCAGAGTGATCCATGGGAAAGAATTTCCCCAGGAAAATCTGATTTGGCCAAGTTACCAGTGGAGAATAACATGGGACACAGGCAGTCACTCCAGTGATCAGTGGCAGTTTGCAGGACTGCTGCAAGAAGAGTCCTCCTTCATCCCCAGTGTTGGTGTTCCAGTCTGCCAGACACCTCATCCTGCCCATGGAGAAGGATGTCTGGGCAAAACAAGCTTTTATAGTACAGCCTGGAGCTCTCCTCTACCAAGATGCCTGGCTCACCAGAACCATGCTGCCTGGCATCTAATGGGATGTGCTATACCATCAGCTGTGACCAACCAGCATCACAACTCCCAGCTCCCTCTATGCATCCAAGCACTGTAGGGAAACCCCATTTTCCTGCTGAATCAACTCAAAGGAGAACACTATCCAACATATCACACCACAATGTTTTAAATGTTTAAAAACTAAAGTTTTTTTGGCTTTCAATTTTTTTCTTAATCCGTGTTTTTCCAAGTTTTGGAACTGAGGGGTAAAGAAACAATATCCTAACTTTACAAGTCTCAATCTAGCCCACACCTGAGGATTTCTGCGAGGCTGAGTGCTCAGCAAGTAAAGTCTCTTTGCACCTACAGGGGATAACCTGCTTTACCAGCTTGGACTCCCCTCATTAGAGCCCCAACCGCTGCTCTAAGAAATTAAGGCTTTCTAACGAGAAAGAGAAACCACCCTGAACTGGCAGGACTTGAGGGAGGAGCAGAACCCAACGCTCAGCACAACACCGCTTGCAACAGCATCCCCTGACGCTCCCTTCACGCCTGAGTTTGCCTGAAAACTCCAAACCAAGGCTGGGGAGACTGCAAAGAGTGAGAAAAACTAAAACTAAAAAGCATTCTACTTACCACCAGCTCGGTGAACATAGCATCCAGCTCCTCCACCGGTGGCATGGGCAGCGAGGGCTCCATGGTCTGCAGGGCGAAGCTGCTGTCATTGCGCAGCCGGTACGTGATCTCGGGGTGGTCGCTGCTGCGGAAGCAGCAGAAGATGAAGGAGATCCCCCGACCGCTCCTCTTCCTCGGGGCCATGGCCAAGATCCTCCGCGTCCTTCCCTCCTGGGCACTAGATCCTGCAGGGAAGAGAAGAGAGGAGGCTCGAGCAGCCGCCCCGCAGCGCTGCGCTCCCGTCCCGCGGAGGGGAGGAGGAATCGAGCCACCCACGCGCTCGGCACGGAGGGGAAGAGCGGAGACGGTTTTCGTGCCAAATATTTCTGCTCAGATTTGACGTTTACAGTCCTGGCAACCTTGACGACCACGCGAATTAAAAAGATGCATTTGCTTCGCCTTGTGCCAGAGCTGGCAGCGGCAGGGGGGTCACGCCACCGCTCCCGTGGGATGAGGAGTCCTGGGCTGAACCACTGCTGCCAATCCCAGCAAGTCTGCACCAACCTCCCCAGCCACAGCAACCAGGCCAGACCCTGTCTCATACCCCCACCTCCTATTCCCTCATTCCAGGGGTATGGCACATTTCGGAGGCTGCTGCCAGGAACAGCTGGATGTGCTCGGGGCCACCAGGTTCCCACCATGGGTGACTCAGTCCTTGAAGACCTCATGTGGCACATGATGCCCCAAGCCACAGACAGCAGCAGAGCTGAGGAAATATCCTGCACGCATCCCCCAGCTCTTAAACACGCCCCTAAACATCCACCAGCAACCACTGGTAGGGCGACTCTTCTTCATGGAAAGTTTTACTTGGCCTTAATTAGATAAACCCTACTTGAAATTCCAGTAAATATTTACAAGACGCGACTTCAGCTGATAAAAATCACACGGTGCCGGTAGCTCAGATTTTCCTATGCAGTGCTGACGTCGGGCATCGCTCGCGCCTGTGGGTGCTTGGGCTTTGCTGACTCCTGAAAACCAGGGTTGGGAGCAAAGCTCAGGGCAGGAGTCACGTGTCCCGACTGACTGATAACAGCAAGGACCAGGCAAATACTGACCCCAAAACTGGGACTCTCAAGACAACGACACAAGAGGAGGGCCACCTACGAGGAATGAGGACGGAGGAGAAACACTCTAACGCGACAAATCAACCAGCAAAGTAGGGAATTTTTAAAAAGCCTAAACATTTGTCTTACAAAGCTACACACCCACATATTTTATCTCTGTGAAACAAGACGCTGGGATGTTAAGAGACGGGACAAACAGCCAAGGTTAACACAGAAGGTTGAAATATGGATGACTCAGATTTATTAACAAAGCTATGAAGAGACTCAGGGAATAAAAGGTCAGCATTTGGAAAGGAGTGTCTGATCTCCTTGGAGCTAACCATTCCCTCCAACTACGGATTTATACACCCAAATAAACAGCTGCTGTGCCCTGCGGAGAGCCTGAGCTGGGGGCAGACTAGGGGTCAGACCTTGCACCACCATAGCATAGCAAACACTGCCCTCTCAAAATAGGGACCTTGCAGAAAATTCAGGCTCTACCCACAGTACTTTAACAGAGGATCCAACCCTTGAAATTATCTCCATGGCATGTTTTTAGCACACGGTGTAATCATCTGCTGAGCCACGAATGATGGGAAACAGCTACTGGGTCTTCACACGGGATAATCCTAGGCTGTGCAACTGCTCTGTGCCCAGTCCAGTGGGTCCCCCTTCCTGAAGGGCCCCAAATCTCATTTCACATTTTTGCATCTTGGATGTAGAAATATGCAGCCACTGGAGGAATTTCAGCTGCCATGAAAGCTCTCTCATCACGGCTCCCCGGCAGCCAACACCGCAGCAAATCCATTAGCAGCCTGCTGGCATCCCTTCTGTGTCAGGAGGGTTTTGGGACCTGCTGGGGAGTTTCTTTCCTAAAGAAGAGAGGGAAACGAAAAGCCGAAGGCACACAGATCTCTTTCACTCCAGTGCAGAGGAAAACACTGAAGGTTTGGGTTTTAAAGAGCCACAGGGGGCAGGCCACAAAGGGAGATGCTGGTGGCTGCCCAGCGTTTTGTGCCTGGCACAGGAGCTCTGTCCCAACCCACGTGTCCTCAGCTGCGCTAAGTTTGGTTACTTGGTGATTGCAAGTCCACGGGTACAGCCACACTACTCCAAAAGCAGGGCCTGATCCTGCTCCTGCAGCTGCTCTGGAGCAAACAGACCCATTTCTCCTCTTCCAGGGAGCATTTTCCATCCCCTTTTCAACACCACGTCAACCTCATCCTTGAAACCTGCTGCCGTTACAAGCTCTGACTTGAGCTCACAGAAATGTATGGAAAGCTTTTATGAGAACAACACCTGCTCTTCAGAGATACACACTCCTGACAATGTTCTACGAGGAGTCTGAATGACAGACCAAAAGGCAAGGTTATTATTTTGGGTTTTAAAGCAGACAGTCATGTAGCAACCAAGACAGGGTATTTTTGAGCTGCTTCCAGTTCTGGAGCTATTGAGGTTCCTCATTTTCATCTATAAACAACTTAAAAAACCAAATCACCCTATAATGTAGGCTGACTGGGCTGTAGATTATTAGCAACCAAGGCTAAAAAAAGGTTAGAGAGAGAATATGTTAGCTACCAGGCAAATAGCATTAAGCCTTCAGAAGTCTGATGAATATTCATTGACATGATGGATCAAAATCAAAACACAGCTCCCTGGCAGGTCGTTGGGAGCTGCAGACAGCGCAGATTGCACCGTCAGAACAAAGTCCAGCCACACAGCCTTCTCCTTCCCTGCAAATCCTACAGAAATTGGTTATTCAAGGAGAAAAAAACAGCAGCCCCTGGCAATCTGGAGGCTTGTGTTAAGGAGAACAGAAGGGACAAGTTCTACACAGCATCATATGTTAAGTGTCCTGCCCCCACCTCCTGCTTGTACCTTTGACCGCTAATTAGATCAATAAATTTAAGTCAGATTGTGATCTAATGGTGCCTTCTGGCCTCTTCTATTGAACGGGCCAGAATAAATTAAGTTTAATTGTCCCTGTATGTACAGATCCAGGGAAGATAGGATGGGAAGGGTCATTGAGGGAACTTGTAGCCAAGTCCCAAATCCCAAGGCAGGAGTGGTGGGGCTGAATCATTTCCAAACAACTTTGCTTTCACAGAAACAAGGGTGGAAATGTGAGTGTGTGATGGGCTTAGCCTGAAAACCCAGGGAGAAGAGGATGAGTTTAGCCCAGGTATCCAACCAGGATGGACTGAGGTCTCCATGCAAGACAAGAGGCCATGGGCTCAGTGATGCACACAGAGATACAAAAAAAAAAAAAAAAAAAGGCATCAAGCCTGCATTGCCCTGAGCAGTGTTTAAATGAAATCAGTCATTAGGAGAAAATTGGACCCCGGTGTCGCTTCTGCCTTTGCTTTAAGGAAAGGAGAGCAGCAATTACCACTTGCATATTCAACAGCCTCCTCAGCAAGCTAAATTAAACTTCGTGGAGCAACGTGCTGCCAAAGCCTGTCTGTGACCGATGCCCCAACAAGCTGGTTTGAAGCCAGCACTGGTATTGCAGCATTGCGGTCTGCAGCCTAAAAATACCCAACAAGGGTACAAACACATGCAAAGGAGAGCGCACGCTCCCCTTCACACCCGCCTCCTCCAAACCCACCCAGGAGCCAGGAGCTAAATCCTCAAATATGAATATTAGCGTGTTGTTTTTCTGGCTCCCCTCCCATCCTCTCCCAAAATGAGGATGCAAGGTCCTGAGTGAGCTCTCTCTCAACAGGGAGCTTTATTCCAGTGCGCTGCACAAGGTGGGGAGCGTTTCTCTGCAAGTACAATAGCACTCACTGACCATCTCTGCAGAGCCCTGATGGATTTTGGCATCTTGGGCCACGCCAAACTCTGCCTCCCCACACCCCACAGAGGTCTGGCACAGCCTGGGATGCTCCTGACTGATGGAAATATCTCAACTCTCTTCCATCTTTGCAAAGTGGTCTCCTTGGCTGGTGATGGTTGGGAGGTGATTTGCCTCAACAAGCCCTTTTGGAAGACACTGCCACCCCCAACAAGTGCTAGAGCCAGGTCTCCTGGACCCCTTTTTACAGCATGCAGAAGGCAGAAATTTGGCATCCCACACACTGCAGCTTGTCACATCCCACCACTGAGCAATGCTGCATCCTCCATCGGTGGTTCTCCTCATGAATATAACACACAGCCCAGGGCACAGTGCTGGGTGCACATCAAATCCACAGAATAAGTTTTTTAAATTAAACAATTCTAGATGATTTTCCTCCCACTGTTAGTCATGTCCAGACCTCCACTGCAATAACTGGATGCTCCCACAGCATTTTTCAGACCAGCTATGCGTTTGTGGCATCCCCTGAGAAGCATCAAAGCCTTTTCCAGGCACATTTTGGTTTTTCACCTTATAGACCATAGACAGCCAGCACCCTCCTTGGCTCTGCCCAGTAACCTGACCTCTTCTTGGATCTGGTCCTGACTGTGAGCCCTCAGAAGCACATGCACAGTGCTCTGCCCATCTGATGAGGCGGCGGCATTTGGGCTCATCCCTCTCAAGAGTGAGAGGTGCTGTCCCATTTCATGTTTGCCACCAAGTCTGGTGTAAGGGAACACTTTTTAATGAGGAGGGTCTAAGCGTTGCCCTCAGCAGGATCCACCTTCCCTCCAACACAGAAGCTCAAAGGACCTGAGCCCCCATCACCAGCACCTCAGGCAGAACCCCGTGCTGAGCATGGTGCTGACATCCCAACACGGCTGCTCCCGTTCTAAGAAATAAGGATACATTTTTGGCCAGAAACTCCCATGCTGATTTCCAAAACCCCCTTTCTCCAGTGTAAAGCTGTTTTTGGCCACAGACTGTGCAGGAGGGGAGTGCTTATGTTTGGTAGAAATCTGTGCATACTGACAGAGGGGGACAAAAACCCCAAAACACTTGGTTAAAAGGCTTTAAACTATTTGATGATTGCCTTTTCTCCATCCACCTACCCTCAACACAACAGCTATAAAAGGGGATGGGGACAGAACCCTTCCTGTGGCGCAGCTGCCAGGAGCATCCTGACTCATCACTACTACATCGCAAGAGCCGTAATTCTCAGCGTAAGCAAATCCCAAAGACTTGAGTTCCACGGGTTTATAAATACATCCACCAAATCCTGAATTACCACAGGTCCTCCTTCCTCTTCCCAGAAACTTGTTAGGCTCTATGAACCCAACAGAGTTTTGCATCTCCAAACTTTGCTTAAGCTACCTGGTACTCAAAAGCCACCAGCACACCACCGATGCCGACCGGAGCTGGCTGTGGCCACGGGCTCTCTTGTCACTCCTAGAAAGCCCCACCTGCCAAAAACCCAATACTCACCTAAAATGTGTCACCACCTCTTTCTATTCTTTCCTTTAATTGTGGCATTTGTTACATCCTGAAGCAGACATCTGGCAAGAAAACATTTTGCTCTGCTCAAGGGCAGCCGAGCTTTGGGGGCTCGACTGGTGGCATTCAGGGTGCAGGAAGAAAAATCAGACCAGTTTATTCACAGAGGCAGCAAACACTGATGTGTTCACCAGTGAAGGGAAAAAAAATAGTTTCGCAAATTTGCAAGGCGCCAGAAAAGCCCTCCTTTTTCCACTTAAAACTTACACCTATCAAAAGCAGCAAAAGTGTTGGTAGAGACTTTTTTTTGTGTGTGTCTGCACGGGGTTCCCACCTGGAGGTGTTGATGATGCTTTTCAGGGAAAAGAGCAACAACCTCCATGGTGCTGCGAGAGTATCCCCGCCCAGCTTGCCAGTCCCCTCTCCAGCACACGAGCGAGGTCCCTGCCAAGGGAAGCACACAGGCTGTTGCCTCTGTAATCCAGTTTTAAGGGGGAAAGAGTGTGGCGCACAGCAGGGTGAGACGGGATCTGTCTTAACGCTCTCCAAGTGAAATCAATCCTCGGAGCAGAGCCGCTCGCTTTGGCAAGCAAGCCAAAAAAAATCTGGAGCAGGAGATGGTTGATGGTGTGCTGCAGGACCACGTCTGTCCCAGGGCATGGAGATAAGCTGGGATGCAAGGACAAGGTGCTGAGGGCTTGCAGCATCTATCCTCCC
>JAWWLV010000179.1:59467543-59481589 GCA_035041135.1 Platyrinchus mystaceus
CCACGTCTGTCCCAGGGCATGGAGATAAGCTGGGATGCAAGGACAAGGTGCTGAGGGCTTGCAGCATCTATCCTCCCACATCAGGAGCTTGGCCCAGGGATCCCCACACAGCCCCACACCCCCCGTGGTGCACAGCTCAGTGCACATATCCAGGGAAGGTGCTGCTGGAGAAAAACTTTGTTCAGCTTTTGAGGACTGAAAAGTAAACCCTGCTGGAAGTTTCCCAGTCATATAGACCGTGAGTGATGCAGTAATACCAAAGGAGGTCACCTGTTCTTCACTAAAAGGGTAAATTTAGTCAGGGATGAGCTGAGTGCCAGCACTGGATCCTCCAAACCACTCCAGATTGCTTCGTACAGGAGCTCCAGCAGATCAGCTCAGGCAAATGCCGTTTATTTCAGGAACAAGGACAACAAGCATGGAACCACAGACAAGACCCAGTTTGGGAACCTATATAAAAATATATATATTTCTTAATACTCACGAGGGTCCTGAATGACCCAATTCTACCAGACACACACATGCCTGTTTTTCCAGCAGCCGGGTGGATTTATGGTCCTTTCTTTTTCAGAAGCAAACCAAAAAAGCAGGGTGGGCAGGCAGTGGGGAGGAAAAAAGAGTTTTCAAGTCACATATTGCTCCCTTAAAGCTACTGAATGATTTGCATCCTGTAACCCAGGCACAACACTTGTCGAAGTCCAAGAGACTTCCCAGGAAGGCAGGGGGCTCTCCGGGAAGGATGCTGGGGCAGTCCCCTGCCCGGCTTCAAAAGGCAGCAGAGAAAAACCGAACAGAAAGGAAAGGCAGTGGGAGGGGCCACCCCTTCCAGTGCTGCCCCTACCCCCTCTTGTTTTGGGGCGGCAGCTGTCACGGCTGCATTGTGGAGGGGCTCAAAGGGGCAGAGAAGGCCCTTTCAGAGCCGAGGTTACACGCAGGAATGGATTAGCACCGACCCGGGGCTCTCCTGAAAGCCTGAAGGCTCGCAGGGAGGAGCCTCACTGAATTTCTCCTTTGCCATTTGAACCTGCTCTCTCAGGGATCCTTTTAGAGTGTCCGGGCTGAGTGATGCCAAGCCTTGTCCAGGCAGCCCTCAAGGACAATACCACACAACAGGGAGGGATGCAAGACCCCCTGGGCAGCTCAGGGGGCTCCTACAGCCCTGCTGAGCATTCAGGGATGAGCATCCTCTTCCACCCGGGCTCCATTCCTATCACTCAATACAAACACAAGCATCATCCAGCCACACTCAATTTCCATTGCTGGTTTTGGCCCCAGCTGAGGGAAAACACTCATGCAAAACACAACACACCTCCGAAAGGTGATAATACCAGCTGTGAAGCCCAGCCCAGATATCACAAGTTCTCTTAAGGATGCAAATGCTGTTAAATATAAACTCACCAGCCTGGCAAGCGAGGAGACAGGAGTTGTATCTCCCACTGGAGGAGGATATTTGTTTGCCAATTAGCCTTTTCCTGGAGAACAATAGTTCAATCAACCTTCCTTTATTTTAATTCCTCCTTTTTTCCATTCCCCCAGCTCCAAGCCCTGCTCCTCCAATGAATATTTGGGCTGTGACTATGATTTATCGTATGCAAAGCCTCACTGCTGAGCTTTCCATTTCACTGCTCCCCATTTCAGCAGTAATTCCCAGGGTGAGATGGGCCCTCCAAGTATAAAACCGAGGGGGGAAGGCAGGCAGGTTTTTCCTCTCCTGAAGCCTTTTAATTTGGCTTCACAAACTGGAGTTTCCAAGTTGCTCAGCAGCAAATGCTTCCAGTCTATCAGCACAGCAATATCTGCCATGGGGCCACCACCACTACAAGGCTACAAGGAGCTACTGGCTGAGTCCTGTAAGGCTCGTTTTGGGTTGTGTTTGGAGATTTTTAGCATTATACCCATGCTGAAGGTGAGGCTACTGAAACCACAGGTGTTCACTGTATTTCGTGGTGAGTAGCAAGCTAGTTTCTTTCTCTTTCGAAATGGAAACTGGGTGGAGGCTGCTGTAAATAGGAGTCCTTCCCAGCAGGGACCCCTGATGGGTAATATCATTAAACTTCAAGGTATCATTAAGCTTGCAGTCCAGGAGGTGCCCAAAGCAAACAAAACACACTTGTCAGATCCCTCAGACTGCCTACCCATCTGCAATGCTGATTTCCTTTTAAAGTTTTTAAATCCTGATGTTAATCCAGAGTGATTTTTTCCCCCTAAAGTACAAACCTGAGGTTGAGAATTCTTTGATAAATATATCTAATGGCAGAACAGGCCCACTGGCTTCTTTCTTTCCAGTATGACAGTGATACCTCCCTGTGCTTCAGCAGATGAACACGGGAAAACAATGTGAGCTCACATCAAGCACAACACGATCCCAACAGCTCCAGTGTGACGCTCCCACCCAGCCTGGGAAAAAAACAGTAACTTTTATCACATTTCACCCAAAGACTGTTTGCATTTAAACATAATAAAGAAAAGCAGACGTGCACAGCAAGCGAGATTAACTGGAAGGCTTGATTATATTTTTTTTTAATGTGGATACAACACAATGTAGCTGATGGCACAAGCCCTGCTCTGACCACAAGCTCTGCTGCACCACCCTGTGCCACAGGGCAGCACAGACTCCAGTTTCCAGGACAGCTGCTCAAATCCACCACCTGCAATTCAGAAACCTGTCTTAATAGCGGCACATGGTTTTAACTGCCTAATTATCCGGCCTCCCACAGAGAGCAGGGAGCAAGGAAGGGCTCACACCTAAGTCACCAGACACAGCGCTGCCAGGGATGGACCAAAGGAAGGTCCGTCTTCCCCAGCTGGAGCATCCAGAAGGGAATGTCAGTCCAATGGAGATCCCAAGGGGATGCATTTAAAAATCAATAGAGGCTATTTTAATGCTTAATCCAGGAAAGTATCAGCATCAGCAGCATCAATACAAACCAAATTTAAACACACTGAGTACACGCATAGCACTGTTACTTTTTCCTCTGTGCATTGATTTAACCAAATCTGGTTTCCCCCAGACAGTTTGAACTCTAAATAGGGCATGCATAGCGTCCATAGTGCTTCAGGCAACTTGCCAACCTCCATCTCTATATACTGTTTAAAAAATAAGCCTCTCCACCCCACTGGAGCAAGTGTTTCGGTGAGGAAGCCCCCTCAAAGGGGCAATATCACAGCAACAGTGGCCACCTCCCTGCCAGGGCTATATACAAGAGTGGATTTCTCATCTTGAAGGTTTTCACACTGCACCCATTTTGCAATACAAGCTTCCCGTCCCTGCAGGTATTTATACAATCATCTCTCTTTCATAAAAAAAAAAAAAAAAAGGCCTTGCAATTGCAAAGAACTGCTTTGAAAAAGTGACCCAAGGGGATCCTGAGAGGCTCAGACACCCTGAGAGAAGGTAACTGTGTTTGATTTTTAAATTGAATCTCATCTGCAGCAGGAGGGCAGACTGGGTGTTTACATATCTGAGACTAACCACACTTCACATGCACCCACGAGGACAGATGTACCTTCCCAGAGGCCACCACAGGCATGACATGAGCTCAGAGAGCCACAGTGTCACCCAGTCCTGCTGGGGTGCAGCACCACGCTCTCTAACCCACCAGCACCCCCTGTGTACCCACTACTCTCCACAGAGGTGCTCAACACCACCACTTTGCCCACCTTTCTGAGCCCTCAAACCAGTTCTGACCCTTCCCAAGCTCCGCTGGTTTTGGCTGGAGTAGAGTGAATGTTCTTCCTTGTATCTGGTATGGGGCTGTGTTTTGGATTTGTGTTGCTAATTCAGAGATGTTTTAGTTCTTGCTGAGCAGCACTTGCATAGACAAGACCTCTGCTGATGCTCCTCAGCCCACCCCACCAGCAAGGAGGCTGGGGGTGCACAAGGAGTTGGGAGTGGACACAACCAGAACAGCTGACCCCACCCAACCAAAGGGGCATTCCAGACCATCTGGTGTCATGCTCAGCATTTGAAGCTGGAGGGCACATTTGGAGTGATGGAATTTGTCTTCCCAATTCACCATTACACATGATGGAGCCCTGCTTTCCAGGGGATGGCTGAACACCTGCCTGCCCATGGGAAGTGGTGAATGAATTCCTTGTTTTGCTTTGCTTGTGTGTGCAGCTTTTGCTTTCCCTGTTAAACTGTCTTTATCTCAACTCAAGGGTTTTCTCACTTTGACTCTTCTGGTTCTCTTCCCCATCCCACCAGGGGACAGTGAGAAGGAGTCTGTGTAGGGCTGAGCTGCTGGCTGGACCAAAACCACAACACAAGCTCACAATTCCTTGCAGGTGGCCTCTTCCTTAGGGTTGGAATCCACCACTCCAGCCAGCAAAGTGAAAGCACTTCTCCCCATCGACACCATTCCAGTTTACTCACAGTCCAAAAGGATGAAGAACCTTTTTGAGTTTTCTGAGTCCTGGGGGTGGCTGCATCACACAGAGCTCTTCACATCTGCCACCTGGGAAAGACTTCAGGCACCACCGGTGATCAGCACTTTGTGACATTCCTTCAAAGCTCACCTTGTTTCCTGGCTCCAGGGTGATGTATTTGACTGACACAGCTCCACCAGCTCTCCAGTGAGAAAGTGCACCCCCAACACCCAGAAATACACCCCCATTCCTTCGGCAGCTTTGAAGCTGAAACACCTCCATCAGCAAAAGTGGCAACTGAGTTGGCTGATAGAGGCCACTCAGGGCTGCAGCTTTCTAGTCACCGGATTGTGAGATCCTACAACACAGCCCAGACAACACCACTGATAATAAAGTGTGGTCCAGCAGGTCTAACCAAGCTTGAAACTCAGTGCTATGATCCCTGTTCCTCAATTCATGCTTCCTTGGGCCTGTGCTAACAAGGGACACGAGCAAAGGCTTCAAGCAGGGCGAGCGACATTCACTGGGCTCCCGAAGTAGCTAAAGCAGAGCCCTGACAACAAAAAAGCAAAGCCAAGCCACTGGCTCAGGGACTGCAACAACATCAGAGCAGCTCTGCTGAGACACCCAAAAGGTACCATTGCTCTACACTTTGTCACAAGTCAGAGGTCACCTTGAGACGGGCTGGGTAATTCTGCTTACCTCTTCCCACAAGCATGTCCGTCTCATATCCTGAGATGGATGATACAAGAACATCCAGAACCTTCAGCATCCAGAACCTCCAGCATTCAGAACCTCCATCTCAAACCCTTCCCCACAACAGAGAGCCTGCAGGGTTGCTACCTAGCCACTGCCCTAAACCTTGACAAACATTTTCCCCTGAGTCTGACCTCTGTATCCCATTGCCCTAGACTACCACTGCAGTTTGGGTGCCCTAAACACATGGTAATGAAATAACTCAAAGAGAGACCAACCCTGAGATCATCCACAGTCTTGTGGCTGTCCACAGAGGAGGAAATTAAATGGCTTTTGGATAACAGATCTTTTGCAGCATTTTCCAGCATAAGACCTTGTAACATTGCAATGAAAGCTTGAAGAAGCTGCAAATTGGATTTAGGTACCTGAAAATTCCAGGTTCACTCCACCACTGCCAGAGTTGTCAGAAGAGAAGACACCCTGAAATAATTGCCTCTCCAGGCAAACACTTTCAAACCCCCATGGATGCAGGTTTTTAGAGCTGGCAAGAGCTACCCATCCTCATCGACTGCAACATGAGCCATGAGAGCAGGCAGAGAGGAGAAAAAGCATCTTCCAGGCAATCACAGGCATTTTTTCCCGTTGAGTGCCTAGTGAGGAGAGCAAGCCATGCATCAACAGGAGCACTTGACGCATGCCAGCGCTTTCTAAATTCACTTTCAGTAGATTTACCAACAAGTCCTATGGAAAAGGAATGTGTGCTATGCAAATCCATCCTCAGACTGCTCCCTGCCTAATCTAGCTTTGGATTCAAATGCTTATTACCATGGCGTCTAATCGGGTCTTGTGTAATGGACAGGTTTAGTTTGGGCTCCCAGTGCTTCAGCCCTGTTCTTACTAAGGAACCAAAGAAAAAAAGAAACAAAGAGGGGAAAACCCCCAACACTGCAAAGAATTCAAGCTCTGGTGGAAACCCAGCGTGGAAAGAAGTATTGGCACCTACGAGTGAAAGCCAGGCTGATATGCAAACATTTGGCAGCTCACCAAGAACACACTGAATGTCAAGTCATGTTTGCACCCCATCATATCCCTGCAGGGAAGTCGGTGGCTTGTCTTTCAGTGTCTCTCCCTTCCCCCCAAGACATAAGGTGATGAAATGATCTCACACCCACGTAGGTTCCATCTATCAGCAGCACCAAGCCCAGGTGGTCACACCATAACCTCCAGACTACCTTACAGATGCTCTGAGCACTCATGCCAGGACTTCCAGAGCCTCGGTAACACATGCCAACCAGCAGCTGTTGCTGGACTGGGGAGGAAGGGGGTCCATTACTGCATCAGGGTCTGCAGCAGGACACAGGGACCATGGGAATGTCATTCCTGGAGGCCACCACATCTCTGCTGGCACCAGCCACACAGCAAGGCTCACGCCACAGCCAAGTTAATCTCTATTCTAACCCACACCAGACAAGGTGATTCATTTCACTTCTGAGTTTGTCAAATACAGTTTGTCCAAGCCATACATCACCCCTGGTACCTCCAATATACCTCCACCATGCTACAACTTGGCCACTGTGCACCAGAAATAACCCAGTGCAGGGACCCACCACTCAGGCTTGACAGGTTCTCCTCTCCCTCTGCTGCTCATCTGCCACACTATGCTTTCCTGCAATGGAACATGGGGAGGTTTCCAACAGCATTAACCAGCTCCCACCTTCAGGATGCTGAATCTCAGCAGCTTGGCCTCCCCTGCCTCCACAGTGCCAAATGCCACAGACTGGCAACCAGCTCCACCAAAGGTTTAAGACACCCAAATGTTGACACCAGCCCCTGAAGACCCTACAAGACTGCACTGATCCTGCTACAGAAACTGCTCTTGGTGGGGTAAGCAGCAGCAGGAATACCAAAAGGAACAAAAAAGATTTCCCTCTGTGAATGTACGCAACATAAGGCACTTTTATATTAAGGCTGCAGGATGAACTGACTTTTATTAGACATCAGAGAATTCACACAGGCGAACATCCCTCCGGCAACACCTACATGTCTGTGCAGAGACCCGCAGCGTGGGCTCTATGGTGTCTCATAACATGGTAAATCCAACTAAAGCACTCTTTATGGCTTGGATGTTCATAACATTTATGTGTATTCTCTGGTCTCTAGTATGGACTGAGGTTTCATTGCATCCCTTAATAAAAAACCTCCGCAACACCCTTCTAACGTGATGCCTGTTTTGACAAAACTTGAAGCAGCTCCACATATTTGAGATGAAAACCAATATGAAAGAAAGGACAAAACCAGCCAATGGGCCTCATGGATTGTCAGTAGTAAGGGAGGAGGAGCAGATGGACAGACTGACTTTAAAAATTCCTTTAATAGGAAACTAAACTAAAATGATGGGTTAACTTTCAATGATACATGTTACTGCTGAGGAAAGTGAGGCGGCTGATATTCTGCCACTCAGGAACATGTGCTCTCTGCTTCACCATTTACTGAATGAATATTCAAATGCTTTGAAAGGAGAACCGGAAAAAACCCCAAAGAAACCAGAGGTTGCAGTGTTCTCATAAGCCTGTTCAAAGATCAAGCCAGATTTACCAGCGACTGCATCGCTGCCCGCCTGTGCAGGCAGCTGGCCAGGCTCTCCCTCCAGCACCTTCCCAGCTTACAGCTGCACCTGGAGCTGGTCTGAGGGACTTTTTTCCTCACTCCTGTAGCCAGAATGACAGCAGGGATGGTTAAACGAGGTGTAAGGATCCCCGTTCCCAATGCAGCCCAGCCTGAGGCATAGAAAGAAGAAACTCTGAGCGACTCCCTGCCTGAGGACATGGATGGAGATGCTTATGGAGGAGCCCTTCCCAGCACTGAAGGAGCCATACAAATAGTATTTACCAGGGCCACCCAGCAAAGTTATACCCACTTGTGAGCCAAAAAAGGAAAACTCACATTCTCATATTTACAGTCACTACCACTTCTGCAACAGCTTCTGCCAGGACTGGGCCATTCCCAGCAATGCCTGTGAGGAGGTCCCAGGGAAGAGGTCCTTCATCCCACCACAGCACTGGGACTCATGGACAGCTCACACACATGTATTTCCAAGTGAAAAAATACTTCAAAGCGTCAGAAGCTGCATTTCTGGAGCTGTGAATAACACACAGGCAAAGAGCATGGCTTGCTTATGATAAGCCAGGATGACAACCCACTGGAAATGTAAAAATAATTTAATGAATAAGTATATTTAGATTTATAACCCCACAGCAGCTTTATTTATAGGGATGCCAATCACTTTTACAAAGATATAAAATTGGCTGGCAGAATGCCTTAAACTAAATCCAGAAACCCATCTGTAACAAATCTAAGCCGTGATACCTCCACGTACGTTTGGCCAAACAATAAACGCCGATGCCAGTCATCTTCACTTTAAACGTACAGATGGGCTGATGGGGGATGTTGCCAAGACTTCCACACGGCCAAAGATGGATGAATTCCGCTATCACCTACTATAAACTGGTTGGGAAAAGGACCAGATGAAAGAAAACCAGTCACTATCTGGGCTGTGTGGATTCTAATAGCAATGCAAGGACGGCTGGAGGGCAAGCCCACATCCAGCTGGCTACAGGTGAACCTCCATCAACACCTTTCATCACTGAAATGGAGAGCTATAAGCAAAAAAAAAAAAAAACCAAACAAACCAACCAAAGCAAACCATGGAACTCTGCAGCACCTTTAAAAGTTGGGTAGATTACACTAGGACTTTTACATAGTTTTTTTTTGATCCATCGCTCCAGACACAAAGCCAGGACAGAGGAAGATGCAGGAGAAATTAACTGAAAGTCATCACTTGGCACTCAATCTCAAAGCAGATAAGGATTTCTAGTGATCCTTGCCCAGGACCTCACAACTTTATCTAAACCTGCAGATGTCAAGGGAAGGGGTTGCTGTGGATTTCCACAGGGCTGGTGACCACCTGGAAAACTGAAAAGTCACAACTAATTCGCAAGCAACAAAGGAAAAACTGCTCTTAGTCCCAGTGGGGCTTCTGGGGTCTGGTTGTCTCAGAAATGGGGCAAAACAGACAAAACCACATCTTGCCCATGAAATTCGCAGTATTTTGGCAAATGCCGAAACAGAAAAGGTTACTCTGGAATATTACTTTGAATAGCTCTGGGAACAAACCCAGCATTAATTTTCAACACTTATTCAGCAAATGATTTGAATAAACTGAGGAAGGCTCACACACACATACTGACAGCATTATTTGGTAGATTTTTGCCTCTGCTCCCGAGATAATTTATGACAAAACAACTCCCAGCACAGACGATTGCCTTCCAGGCCAATGCATGGATTCAACTGACCCTGGCCTGGGGACAAGGTAACCTCTCCAGATCCCTTCCAGCACAATTTTAGTACTATTTTACACCACAGACTATTTTCACACTGGCATTTGCTCTGATTTATCCTTGGAAATAAGTATGTCTAAAAGAATATTTGATGGAAAGAAAAACACAAACCCAACAGCAGTTTTCTCGCTCAAGGACAAAGCAAAGGGAAACAACCCAGCTCAGAGCTACAGCATCCTCGATCCAAATGTTTTCCAAAACATTTCCAAATGTTTCCCAAAGCTTCCAGATGAAGCTTTCATAACTAGGCTGCAACCCCACCAAAGCCTCGGGCATTGAGCACGGCATCAATGGTGCACTGCAGTGCCCGCCAAAGAGATGGCTGGTGATGACTTTGACAAAGACACAACTGCCAGAACACAACCAAGACACTTGTGCAGAAAAAACAGCAGAAAGAACTACCTCTGCTTTCTCAATGGGTCATCTTCTACACATCCATTGCTGTGTGGGCTTTCAGGAAGAGTCAGTCCCTCTGTACTCGTCACTGGTGAGACCACACCTCGACTACTGTGCCCAGTTCTAAGCCCCTCATGACAAGAAAGACACTGAGGTGCCAGAGCGTGTCCAGAGAAGGGCAAGGGAGCAGGGGAAGGGTCTAGAGAGTGTGTCCTGTGAGGGGTGGCCGAGGGAGCTGGGGGTGTTCATCCTGGAGAAGAGGAGGCTCATGGGGGACCTTACTCCTCTTTACTACTGCCTTAAAGCAGGTTGTAGCCAGGACAAGAGGAAAGGCCTCAAGCTACACCAGGGAAGGTTCAGGTTGGACACCAGGAAGAATTTCTTCACTGGAAGGGTTGTCAAGCATTGGAACGGATTGCCCAGGGAAGCTGTGGAGTCAGCATCCCTGGAAGTATTCAGGAAAGCACTGGGTGTGGCACTTAGGGCTATGGTTTAGTTGACAAGGTGGTGATTGATTGGTCAAAGGTTGTACTCTATGATCTTGGAGGTCTTTTCCAACCTTACTATGATTCTATGAATACATGAAGCCAGTTGTCCTCACCTTCATGACAGGCTTCTGAGTTTATTCCAAGCACCTAAGGAAATTCTTCCTCTGCCTCTAATACATTGGAATGATGAAAAATAATAAAATACATAATACAATAACATAATTAAAAAATATTTTTTAAACCCACATAAATGTGGAAAGGTAAAGAGAGAAAACCATACATTTTCTGTACTTAAGCAAAAAAATGCTGAAGTTCTGTCCAGACACCAACAAATGTGGACATTTATGGTTATTACACAGCCAAAACTGAGACACAGTTGAGGGAGATGCTGGTCTGAGCAGCTGACCACAACCACAGCAGCCAAAGGATGAGCAGTGAGGTCTCAGCAGTGCTCAGCTGCAAGAACTGATCTGGGGACTGGGGAGCTGGCACACAGCAGATCTTCATCCTCAGCCTCCTCACCCCTCTGCTGACACAACTTCCATCCATGCCAATGGCTCATCAGAAACAGCAGTGTCTGTAGAGCAGAGTCTCAGAGTCCTTCAAAGCCCAAAGCTGATCTCCTCCTCTTTCAACATTCTTCTGGACACAATCAAAGCCCAGAGCAGGCTCCTTTCCAAAGGAGCCCTCCTATAACTGTACATGGGCTTTGGATTAGACCTTTTGTAGAGTAGAAAAAAAACCGCCTTGCTCAAGGATGATAAAGTCTAGACACTACAATATATTTTCCAGCTGATGCAGCAAACCTAAAAAGCCCTCCCTTGATCTTTGGACTGCCACAATCAAAGCCATTATCCCATTCGGAGCCCTTCTGAAACTTCAGCTTCCAAATGTGCAAGTTATTTTTAAAATCTAAACCAGGCCAAGCCTCTTGTTTGGAGTTTTATGAGGAAAATGGGGTGTGCTCTTCCCAAACCTTCCCCCACCATGTCTGGAAGAGGCTGGTGGGCACATGGTGGAGGACAAGAGCAAGGAAGCAGCCCCGTGTCTGGGGGTACCTCAGTGGCATCTGGTGGCCATGATCTGCTTGCATGGGGGGACACAGCTGGTCTCCCCAGGGTGTGGGGAATATTCCCCATCCTTGACAGAGATGGAGGTTTCTGGAAAGCAAACATCTTTTGCATCCCCATCTTTAGGACATATGTCTGCCTTTGGCATCCTCCATCACAAAGGTGCATTGTCCAGAGAAGAGCAATGAGGCTGATGAAGGGACTCAAGCACAAGTCCTGTGAGGAGAGGCTGACGGAGCTGGGGTTGATTAGCCTGGAGAAGAGGAGGCTCAGGGGAGACCTCATCACTCTCTACCACTCCCTGAAAGGAGGTTGTAGCCAGGTGGGGGTTGGTCTCTTCTCCCAGGCAGCTATCAGTAAGACAAGAGGGCACAGTCTTAAGCTCTGACAGGGGAGATTTAGGTTGGATATTAAGAAGAAATTTTTTACAGAGAGAGTAATCAGGCCTTGGAAGGGCTGCCCAGGGAGGGAGTGGATTCACCATCCCTGGAGGTTTTTAAGATGACACTGGATGTGTCATCAGTTCCATGGTCTGGGAACCACAGTGGTAGTGGATCAAGGGTTGGACTTGATGATCTCAGAGGTCTTTTCCAACTAGGTTGATTCTATGATTCTCTGATTATTCTGGAGCCCAAGAAAAGGAAGCAGCTTGAAATACTTTCATTTTCTGCAGAAAGTAAATCAAACTAAGCAAAATGAACTTCTTTTACCAGGTAGCAGGATGCCCAAGCATGCAAATAACATGCAGTTCTGCAGCAAGAGACAACCAGGGAAGAAATAAGGTATTTCAGGGGAAAAAAAAAAAAAATCATTCTCCAGTCTCTTGGAGAGGTGTTTCATGTGGCTGACAGAAAAGAAGAAATACACAGCCCTGCCAAAGGGGCATCAGCTCTGCCTTAAGTGAGATGCTCATAGAGAGGTGGATGGAAGACCAACCAGCTCATCCCAAAGCAGCTGGTGCTGTGTGATGAGCACCAAAGCTCCTGGAATGCCATGGCTTCCGTGGGAGAGGGGACCCGGGGTCAGTCCCAATTGCCAAAGCTCGCAGCAGCCAGACTGGAAAAAGTCAAGCGATGGATGATCTGGAGTGATGAGGAGCTTGGGGAGAATGGAAGGGCTTTTTGAAAGCATGTGGCCACCAAGCTGCTCCTCCCATGACCCAAGGTGGACTTTTAACAGGGGGACATTCTTCAAAGAGAGATGGGGACAGGAGGTGGCTCCCGCCACAGAAAGTAGCACAGAGAATTCACACGCTCCAAAGTTATTTAAAAGCCAAATGAGGTTCCCTAGTGAACACTTAATTTAACTGAACAACTTCTAAGGCATCAGGCAAATGAGCCACGTCATCTCCTTTTCCTCCCAGCATCTGTCTCCACAACTCTGCCCACCTCCCTTCCCCTTTGTGCTTTCACCCTCCTCAACTCCCAGCACCTCTGCTCCTCCTCCCCACCTCTCACTCTGCCCAAACCAAGCAGACCTGCAAAAGGCTGAGTGAAGCAGGCAGGCACACACCAGTAGGATGGGGATTAGAGACCTGCCACCCCCTCCAGCATCCCTCACTGTGGCTGGAGGGACCATGCCAGGCAGGAGCAGTGGCTGTGCTGCACATCACACATTCCCAGTGCTTTGGGAGGTGTTGTCTGAACCTCCACCAGCTTTCCAGCTGGGTAAACATCAAGATAAAAATCAGGTTGACAGGCTTTCTTAAGAATATTTCCATAAAATAAGACTTTTCCCACCTCCACACACACAGGAGCAGAAAGTGCGAGGGCCACAAGCAACCCAGAGCTGGCTGTGACAGCTGCCACATCAGTCCCAGAGGGGAGAGAGGATTTGTCAGCATCTCTCCAAAATGTTGCTCTGGAACTGGGTGAGGTAGACAGGACATGGGAAACATGCCCAGCAGAGTCCAACACATGACCCATCCCTGTGGCTCATCATTACTCTCCCAAAAAAATGCTAAGATGGACTTCAACCTCAGCCTTCATGCAAGCACATTTCCCTGGGTCTACTGAAGCCACCAAAGCCCTGCAGATCCCACTGGTCCCATCTTGTCCTCATCCTGCCCCCCTCCCTCTCATGAACTTCTCCCAGGGAAGGAGAGCAGAACAAAGCCCAGCAAGGCTTCCCAGCCATCCCATCCTCCTCTGCAGTGATTTTCTGTGTCTTTCTCATCTCCTGTCTGTGTTAGAGATGGGAAAATTGTTCATCACCAGTCCTCCTTCCCAAACCAAACATGCAAATACGGGCTGAAAAAACATCCAATTTCCAATCCTGGTCAACTTACAGTGGTAGCTTATTTCCAGACAGAGCTGTGATTTTTATAACGGATACCACTGGGTTAAGGAGTCAAAGCCATAACTGTATGAGTGAAAGCAAAAGCCCTTTATTTCTGTAAGGCCATTTTCCCCCCCCTCTCCTCCTGGAATGACAGGGAGCAACACAGCTCTTGCCAGTTAACTGGGGTATACACCAAAGCTTGGCTGAAAGCAACCTCATTAAACAGCCTGGGTCATCCAGTGCCCGTCCAAACACACAGTCCTCTGATCACCACATGATGGGCTGGGAACCAATTAAACCCGTGACAATCAGGAAAAATCCTTACAGCACCCCCCCCCCCACCAAGCAGAA
>JAWWLV010000179.1:59481689-59526566 GCA_035041135.1 Platyrinchus mystaceus
AAAGTAAAAAAGGAACTTCTTCACCCCCCCCCCCACCACCCAGAATCCACCAAGACCGGCCCCACCCTCCCTGCCTTTTCTTTATTTATTTACTTACATAAGCAGCATGACAGATAACTCGGAGGAAATCAGATGCTTTAATGCTTAAACGACACTTAGGCAGCGCACTGGAAGGTAAATACGCCCCTTGGAAATCCTGCAACAAAAACAGAAGGTATAAACAGACAGTAACTAATTATTCTGATTAAATCTTGGAAGACCTGAAATACCCGACTGCAGCAGAACAAAGCCAACTGCTGGCAAAAATAAAGTCACACCCTTTTCTAAAAGAATTCACCCAAATAAACCTGAGTGCTTCTGTGTTGTTTTTGTTTGCGTGCATGTTTCCTAAAGTCTAAGGCAGCTGATAGGAAACCTCTGCCGTACCCTGGAGGGATCCCGTTGCCTTCAGCTAAAATTAGACTTCAAGGGAAGCCCGTGAAGGTGGGTGTCTCCGACCTGCTCCGGCATGGCGAGGCTCCCACCACGCGCTCGAGGAGCGGCGCGTTGGGGTTTTTCCTCCCTTCCCATCGAAACCAAAAAAAGAGAGGTATTTTGGGATTGAAAGAAATTAGGGAAAATAAATAACTAAGGGATGCTCCTAAGGAGAAGGCAAGGGGCAGCAGGTCTACCCCGCTGCCAGGCTCAGAGGGATCCGAGCCAGGAATGGGATGCGGGCAGGTGAGGATGCAGCTGAGCCACAGAGACTGGGCAGGGTGTAATGGGATTGCTCAACATAGCCGTGAGAGGAACTGGCAAAGCCCACCAGCAGCTCACCCACCATTGTGGATGCAGAGTAAGGCACTTGCTTTATTGTGGCCCATGATACCAGCAGCAGGAGCCTCTGTTACAGCAGACAGTGTGCAGGGCAAGACAAGGGGATGTGCTCAGGAGACATTCCTGTACTCTCTCTGCCTTGGAGAAAAACCATCATTTTCCTCCGCCCCTTCTCTCTGCCCTCCCCCCACCACACTAAATGCCAGTGGAGCTCAGGGGAATATTTAATCTCAAACCTCAGTAATCAATCAGTTCACCCTCATGCATGAGAAAGAGTCACAGCGGTAAGCACCAAATCCCATTTCCATCCAGCAATACGACGGTTTAATTACGTACATAACATTTCCCTTTTAACATAAATCCTGAGCAGACCCAGGCAGCCTCCAGGTTGTGGGTGGGGAAGGACACGGTGATGGGGAAGAACATGGGGATGGGGAGGAAGAAAGGGAGGAGAAACCATTATGGCAATTATTTAAAATGACAACTTCATACGGCTGCTCCAGTTTGCCGTTGGCACAGCGATGCTTTGACCTTGCGTTTGCTGTCCCAGAGGATGGGCAGCAAGCCCACATCCAGCCCTGCCACCAGAAGCTGCATCTGTTTCATCCCAACACACCAGCAGCCATGCGGGAAAAAGGATATGGAAAATGCAAGATGGGCAGAGATTGAAAGGCCTGCCCAGGCTGTGATACAAATAACTGCAGCGGAGTCTCTCCACTGGTGCAGTGAGACTTACTCCAAAGCCTGTTCACATCAAAGGGAGGCTTTCTAGCTGGGTCTGAGCAGGTTTGGGATCACTCCCTGCCAACACCTGTTATTTCCAAGTGCAAGAATGGCCGGACCAGCAGGACCATCACACAGCTGCCAGTGCAACAGGTAGGCAGCTGTGAGCAACATCCCTCCTTCACCCAACCAGACCAGTCCCGAGGGGCATAGCTCACAAACAGCCACGCTGAAATATATACATATTGTTTTTAAATATAAACACATGCACAGACTTTTCTAATATACAGGAACAAAAGAGGGGACACCCCGCTGAAACCCCATGTGCAGCTCCACTGCTCTCGGAGCGACGAAGGAAATGAGAAGCAGAGACCAGGCACGCACCGGCTTTGCCGTGGCGTGTTTTGGCTCCGGGAATGTTTCTGGATTCTCCAGCATGAGCTCTGACCTCCAAGAGATGCAAAATCATCTCGCAGCCACTCTGGAGGAGGAGTGGAGGGGTCTCTGGGAGCTCAGCCAGGCAGGTGGAAGGAATGGGATGGAGAGCTGGGCTCCAGGTGCTCACGGCAGCAGCTGGCCCCAGTCCACGCCCCACCAGCTCAGAGATCCCCAAAACACCCACTGTGCCACAAGAACGTGTCAGGAACAACCCCAAACCTACAGTGCTCAGAAGAAAGCAAGGTACCCTCACAGGTCTTGGCAGCAGAATGAGCCCATCCATGACCACAGTTCCAGCCTCACCAGACCACAGTGCTCAGACGAAGCAAGGGAAACAAGCTCAGGAGTGGAGCTTTGACTCCTCTGACTTCTCTATGTGTAACAGAGATGTGTTTCTGAACCCTCTTTTTTCAGGCAGATCAAGAGACAGGCTTTGTAAACAAATGTGCAGTGCTTTCAAAGGGCTTACAAAAGCAGCTTTTGGAAGGGGAGGTGGCATGGAGCAACAGGAACTCTTTGGAGGAAGCATCGCACGGAGATGTGAAAGGGAAGCCTACCTGTAACCCAGAGTTCTGCACTGTGGTCTCCTTCAAAGGCCGATGCTCACTCCTCTCCTCTTTTTTTTGGCTTCATTTTTCCCAAGATCTGTAACATCAGGAACTGCTTGGCACAACAGACTAAAAGTCCTCAACTCCACACATAGGGAAACTATTGCCCTTACACCCTGCCTGATCTCTTTAGCCCACACCAGGAGGTGCACAACAATTAAGAGGGATCAGGCACCATCAGATGCCAGCAGCAATTTCCCAGAGGATCCAGCTGTATCCCCATCCTCTCCCAAAGAGCAGAACTTCACAGTGCAATTCAGGACAGAGACACTCCACGCAGTATCTAGAGCAAATTAAACCTCCCAGGCACAGCAGCAAGCATGGATTTATTGATTCATGGAAAACGTCCTTATAAATTACTTCATTCAGATCAACGGGACAAGACAAAACGAGGACTATCCTCGGCAGCGAGAGGTTGCAGCGCTATCATTTCAGTCCCACACTCCAGAAGAAAACACTTTTTCAGAGCAGACAGATCTTACAGGACTTCAGGGGGTTGGTACAGGACAATACAGAGGCCAGTAAGGATCTGTCACATCTCATCCGATCTCCACCTCTCTGCCCCATGCAAGCAGAGACAATGGATGATTTTTGCAAATAGGCAAAACTGCTTGACATCAGTTTCACATCTGCAGACACTCCATCCACACCTGCTTGCTGGATTACATAGGGCTGCAGCCACTGGGTGGGATGGGACACACAGGGGATGCCTCCGACAGCACCCTGATCACTGCCCCAGCCACCCCTCCAACATTTGCTCACTGTGGGGCAGGGAGGTGGGACTGCCTGCCTGGTGAGATGTGGCACAGATCCATGCAGATCTCTCCTCCAGCCCTGTGAAGCTACACTAGAAGTGACTGCTCTGAAAAGTGATTTCTTATGGAGAATGGGGCTCCCAAATGTTGCAGCTTTTTTATCTCATCTGCTTCTCTCGCTAATGGTGGCTTAATACGCTTCCATCAAGCTCAAACTCCCTTCAGGGCTACCTGTGGTCTGGATCCAGCATGCTGAGCCAAGGCTAAGGCCATTTTCTGCAAGTGTTTGTTCCAATGGTTAAATGCAGCTCAAAAATAAATAAATATCTAGATGTATCCGTGCCCTGTTCAGGATCACACACATCTGCCTTTTGCTTCTGGGCATGGGCTGTTTGCTGGACTGAAGAGCTGCTGGATGCCCTCCACCACCCCCCTGACAAAGCAATATATCCTTCCATTTGATAGTTTCTCAATGAAGAGGAGAGAGGAGCATTCCCATACGCCAGCACAAAGCACTTGACCAGCTTTTATGCACTTGCAGCACTTCCCCACACACTCATCAGTCAGAGCAGGGTCAGGCACTGCCCTTCCACCATGGGGTCAGCAGCAGCTCTGCTCCCAAACTGCCTTTTGCAAGAGTGGGCGCAGCTAATCACAGCTCAAAATGCTTTCCACAGCTGCAAATCACCTCCTGGGATCAGTTCCTGGGCTCTCTATCTTCAGGTCATCTTCTGGTTTTTAAAATCAGTGAACATTTGAGACATGCTTCAAAACAACATCAGCAAAGATGCTGAGTCACACTGTTGGATGCCTCCAGGATGGTACCCACAGAAGTCTTCTAGGAATGCCTCTGCCTCCTGTGAACTCCCCCGCTGGAAACATTAAAACTACAATTATCACAGCAGATTAATAAAGAGTGCAGCATCTCTGGCAGCAATCTGAGGCAGGGACTCCCAGCAACAATGAGTTCAAGCTATCAGGGCTCACAGGCACACACAGCTGTGTTTGTGGTCCCCCAGTGATCCCAGTAACCTACGCCCTGCCACGCTGCCTCATCTGTTCCCCACAACACACCCCATTTCCCCAAGCACTGATTCGTATTTTGATAAATAAACGTGTCTCGTCACATCTATTCACTTAACTCGCCATCCAGGGGTTGCCATTCCCACGTGCATTGGCTTTGCAGGATAAAACACTAATGGGTTTCACATCTCTGGTGTGATGTGGTCCCTCGCCTCCTCCCAGCCCCGAGGGCATGGCTCCTGGCTCCCCAACGTCCTCCTGGTTCTCCAGCATCCTCCTGCCTCATGGAGCAGGAACTGCTGCCTTGGATGGGCCACCTGTCTCCACCCTGCTATTCTGCAGCTGGTGGGGAGAAAATGGTCCCTTTACATGGTGAGAATTTAAAAAATAAACGGGCTTGCACCACTGCAGCGTTTGCAAACGTCCCCTTGCATCAGGTGAGCTGTGGATGGCACTGGGGGGCACAGGTGATGGAAACAGAGGGTGCCAGCTGCCACTCTTGGGGTTACAATAAATAACACTGCAGTGCCCAGAACTCAGAGCTGGAAAAGCTGCAAGCTCTGTCAGCCCTTCCCAGCACAGATGAGAGGGAGAATGAACTGGCATGTGTGCTTTGTGCAGGTCCCTACACCCCTGGCTGACGGGTCCAAGCACTTTCTGGCTGTGCTGTCTCAGAAATCGCCCTCATTGTGAATATCTTTGAGGCCAAGCACAGCAGCATTGGGGACTGTCGCTCTCCACTGCAGTCTAAAATGCTGCAGTCTTGCTGTGGCACAGCCCAAGAGCATCTCTGAGCACTGCATGCTTCATTCAGATGCTGGTATTGAAAAGTGAGGAAAAGGGGAGGAAGCAGGAGGAGGAAGGGGAAGACTCGGTCCTGTGGGCTTTTAATAGGCTTGAGGTTAGACCAGCAATGACAAGCTGTGAACATCCAGCTGTGTTGGGCTCTGCATGACCTGGAGCTGATGCTGGGAAAACATCAAACATCCCACAAGCTCAGGTGAGAGACCACCCTGCTCCTCTGCCCAGATGTGTGCCATGGGCTCAGCCAACACCACAGCCTCACCAGGAGCATCATGTGCTTCCCCTCAGATGATGCCTGTGCACACCTGAAGTAATACAGAACAGTCAGTGTCACACAGAATATTCCCATTCCTTCACTCACTGGAAATCACTTAAAATGGCAAAGAGGAAAGGCAGAGTGTGGGACTGGAGCCAAGCCCAGCAAACACTGCAGGGATGAAGGGACAGAGGACGTGCTGTGGCTTTCACCCTCACAGGGAAACCTTCTTCCAACCATACCTGTGCAGACACCTCTGCTTTCAGAACAGCCCATTGAGGACAGGGAGGTGAGATCTCACCTTTCTGAGCTGAAAACTCTCCCTATGGTGGAGTGCTGCTCTGCTCCTGAGACACCAGGAAAGCACAAACTGTCCGGCCCCTGGAGAGCAGAGAGTTCTCTGCTTCTCTGAACTAACAAATTTGCCACAGAAGCCAATAGCTGATCTTTCAAGGGTAAAGCTGATTTCCCCTACTTTAATCTAAAATTCGGGGCAAGCACTGATCTCTCTGGTGACTAGTGATAGGACCCAAGGGAACAGCACTAAGATGTGTCAGGGGAGGTTTAGGCTGGGTATTAGGAAAAGGTTTTTCACCCAGAGGGTGGTTGGGCACTAGAACAGGCTCCCCAGGGAAGTGGTCACAGCCTGACGGAGTTTAAGGAGTGTTTAGACAATGCCCTTAGGCACATGGTGAGATTCTTGGGGATGGTCCTGTGCAGGGCCAGGAGTTGGACTTGATTATCCTTGTGGGTCCCTTCTAACTCAGGACATTCTCAGGCTTCTATGATAGTTTTCCTCCCCTCTCCATCTGTAAGCCAAATCAGGGGTAAAGCAAATCAGTGGCTCATTATTTTAGTGACCATGATGAGATATGTATGTTTTTATTTTTATTTAAAGGGAAATTCATTCATTCAAACACTTCAATCAGCTTAATTATCCCAATCCAGGAGTTTGCTGCTGTTTTGGTTTGGGTTTTTTTTTAAATAACAGAAGCAACCATCCCAGGGAGGGCAAACACCCATTTCCCTCAGAAGCCCCCCTCCAGCCATCCAGGCTCTTCCCAGCATGCTGGGACAGAGGAGTGGGAGAGTGCAGTGGGCCAGCACACCACACCACACTTCCAGCACAGAGGTGGGTAAGAGGGTTAAATCTGGCTGCTCAGAGATAAGCAGGTCAGCAACCAGGGAATAGAGGTTTTCCAGCCTCCAGCAAATACCTGCACAAGGCACTTGCACGGCTGACACCGGGTATTTAACTCAGGATTTGCCAATACTGGAGACCCTGATGACACATTTCACTAAAGCTCTCCTGGAGAACTGCTTTCTTGGCTCCTCTGAAGCCTGTAACAGAGAAGGCTGAAAAGATAGAGCAACTCCTGGCTTTGAGGCTGGCACCCTGGGGAAGATGCAGCAGCCCTTTTTAACTGTTGTTGGGATTTTTTGGCCTTTTGAGGATTCTTGTAGGGCCAAACACAGAAGAATCTGAGATGCTGTCTCACACAAGACAAGCCTCAGGAGATAGAACAACCAAAGACTCTGGCAGCAGCTCTGGCAGAGCAACCACACAGACAGACTGGTGTGCAAACAGGCATCCCATAACACACACATGGCCACAACTTCCTGATCTTAACCCCAGGCACATAAATTCCCAGGTGACACCTTTGGATTAATACATTTCACCACTGGCATTTAGTTTTCCCTTTTGCCTTCCAGGAGTAAAACTACTTCCAATTTCTTCTGCTCCAGCTGACCAACAGCTTTTTATTCCTCTGCATCCAGAAATACTGAACTGCTGCTTCTGGGAATTCTGCAGAGATGGAGAGGGCCCTTTTCTCTGTCCTGAAGCCACCAGCCATGCCCAAGTAGCTGCAGCACCACCACTAAACTTTAAAACCTGTCAGGCAAAGGAAAGCTTATGGCTGTGCTGGAAGACCTAGTGCTTCCAAAATCTGCATCACACAGGTCCCCAGAGCTAGAGACCTCCATGCAGCTGCCCATGGAGCATCCCACACCTTGGCTGTGGTCCAGATACAGGTAAGCAGGAGAGAGCAACACAAGTTTTGGCCCTGGGATGCCCCATCCCGCTCCCCTCCCCGCTCCATTTGGAGGCAGCCAGCTGCATCCTGTGTCACTGTGCTTTGCATAATCAAAAAGGGAGTTAGCCTCCATAACCACAACCCGAAGGGTATATTTAGCTCCACTGGAAAACAAAGGAGATTGGGTCCACCGCAGATTAAATTAGCCCAGCCTGCTTACGCCAGGAGCGCCTGTCTGCCATCCACCACACCTCCCACGGGCCCACTGCCGGCTCCACAATTCCGTGGTCCCCCCGCGGAGGAACAGACCTGCTCCATGAAAGCACTGGAAAGGAAAATACACGGCACAGAGGTGGAAGAGTGGGTCCAACAGGTTCCCAAAGCCTTGGGCAGGAGGACACAGCCTCGCAAGGCTTTGCATCACCAGTCTCGACTGCGGTGCCACAGCACGGGATGAGATGCAGGAACCCATGTGGTGCTGCACCTCCTGCAGTCCACAGGGAGGAAGAGGATGACAGGGGGCAATGGGGGACCCCCTCAAACCGCCCCCAGAGCCCAGCTCCAGTGTGCCCCCTCCACAGTACAGGAGGAGGGCGAGGACATTTCCCTTGTGGTCTTCAGGACCTTTTCTTTGCTTAAGATCTGCCTCCCAGGGAAAGGTTCATTTTTCCTGCCTAATTTCCATTGATATAATTTCATCCCCCATCTCCTTTGCTGCCGTCTCACGCAACTCAAAGACGCAGCCAAAGACGTGGTTATTTTTACATTTTTCTCCCAGGAGATGGTATCTCCACAGGGCACGCCTGCCATGCCACATCAGATCACTGCACCCAACCGGCTCAGCCCCACGACAGCAGGAGGAAGTCTGGGGGAGACCCTGCCACCAGGTATTTTTCTGTCTCACTGGCATTAAAACTCCTCAGCTTTTCAGTCAAGGGCATCCAAAAAAACCCAAAAAAACCACAAAACAACCCCAGCCCTGAAGGTAGCAAGGTGCTGTCCCAGCCCCTCTCACCACAGCCCCCACCCAAGCACCAAAACCATCTTTCAGTCACCCCAGTTTTAGATTTTTCTAAGGCTTTTTGCATTTGTCATGGGACCCTGCAAGGCACTTGCCTCCCCTGGATCCAGATCTTTGTGGATTCAGGATTTCCAAATTGACCCAAATTTCCCCAGCATAGAAAGGGACTGGGTTTGGCAATCAATGCCAAGATGTCAAGGTCCACAAGATGACCATCCTCCTTGACCTGGCACATGGGCTTCAGCATGACATGGATTGTCTTTAGACCCACATCTCTTACTGGGCACTTTTACACTGGGAGAAGAAAAAAAGCAGCACTCCCACAAATAACTCAAGAGCTTTTGGAATTTATAGAGTGGGGGGATGGAAATCCAAGTGTGGGGCATGCAGGGAAGAGCTGGTTTGTACACCCCTAGAAGGGGACAAAGCAGGGCAGGAGGATGGTCTCCTGCATGCTACAGCAGCTACACCCTGCAAGTTCACCTGATGTTTTCCTTTCCTCCTTCCCTTGAGATCATCATTTGTCCGTAACAGCAAAGCCAGGCATGCAGGGAAGAAGGTTGTGCACAGTCTGTAGTTACTTTACAAATAAAAGTGATCACAATAAATGTTTGCACCCTGAAAGAAATCCTAGTGCCCTTCCCCCTCCTACACCTCTCAAAGCAGAACACAAATCCAGCTGCTCTGCAACCTTATCTTGACACAGAAACAGTCTGGGACAGAGATAGAAGGGTTCCCCGAAGGCACGGCTTATTAAAGGCATCTTTACTTAGTAGGTTCTCTTCAAAAAGGCCGCACTGAAGCGCCGTTCCCGGACTGGTTTTCATCACAGCAGCAGCAAACACCACTCAGGCAGGGTCCCCCAGACTGGCCGTGCAATGTGTGCCCTTGCAAAGCCACAGGCTTTTTTCCAGGCTAAAAAGCAACCCAAGACCAGACAGATACACCCAGGCCAAGGCACTTTGGGGGACCCACAACTGAGAGTCACGAGGAGCTCCCAAACACGCCCTGCTCTCGCCCCAGGGATATTACAGGAACGGGGAGCAGCACACTAATGAAGTCCACGGGATGTTCCCTGTTTATCCAGCGGCTTTTCCTCCGACCCCACGCCCGCTACCGCAGGAGATTGCAC
Source organism: Platyrinchus mystaceus (assembly GCA_035041135.1). Taxonomy (NCBI): domain Eukaryota; kingdom Metazoa; phylum Chordata; class Aves; order Passeriformes; family Tyrannidae; genus Platyrinchus; species Platyrinchus mystaceus. Next base: position 59,491,302 of record JAWWLV010000179.1, read on the forward strand.
ACTTGCAGTCAAATGCTCCTAATCCCAGGTTTCAAGAACCGGAGCTACAAAACAACCACACAAAGAGGCAGCAGTTCGCACGCATCCCGGGAACCTCCCCGCAGCCAACGCCTCTCTATTTATCCAACACGCGATCTTTCCACGTTCAGCTATTTTCATCCCACCCTGCTATTAATGGATGCAGAAGGCGGTTGGGTAAGGCTGTTCGACAAAAATCTCATTTAGAGATCAAGACAAGCTTAATTGGTTTCTAGCCAGACCTGCACAAAGATGGGTTACTCCACAAATACAGTTGCTAATCTGCCCATTATACTCCCTAAGCTCCCACCCACAAAGAAAAAGAAAATAAAGCAAAGATGCACAAAGGAATGCAGGATTTTGAGCGTGTTACTTCCAGTGAGGAACACATCACAAGTGATGAATTCTGCGAGAACAAGGGCGTTGCTTTTCTTTGAAGGAAAAGGATAACCAAGTGGTAAACAAAATAACAACAAAAAGACCTAACATAGATTAAATCTGCATTTTCCACAGGCAATCCACAGCTATTTCGGGTTCTTGAAGAGCATTTCCAGCAGCTATTGTTTCTATGGGCAGAGAGAAGCAGGGGAAAAGCTTACACGGCCAAGGAGACATCACGTCACAAGTGACAGAGTAGAAAGGATGGGGAACCTCATGATTAAAAAGCAAAGGACTGAAACCCTGGAGAGCTGAATTCACTTCTGAACTTGGCTGTAAAAAAAAAAAAAAAAAATCGCGAGTTTCCTGTATGATCACATCCTAGATGATTTATTCAAAACTTGGTGTTGAAAAGCAAGGGAGGGGGAGGAAGCAGAAGGAGGAAGGGGAAGACTGAGTCCTGTGGGCTTTTAATAGGCTTGGGGTTAGACCAGCACCGGCAAGCTGTGAACATCCAGCTGTGTTGGGCGCTGCGTGACCTGGAGCTGGGAAAGCACCAAGCATCCCTCGAGCTCAGGTAAGAGACCACACACGTGCCCAGATGTTTGTCATGGGCTCAACCAACTCCACAGCCCCACCAGCAGCATCCTGCAAGCTTCTGTAATGCGGTGCTCCGAACAGAAACACAGCCATGTGGAAAATGGAAAGGTTAGGGATGATTTTCCCTCTTGGAGCTACACAAGAATTTCGAAACAGGAACATGAAGCTGTCCTCCAAACGCAGTGTATTATAAATTAGACAACAGCCCAGTTCCTGCACGGCAGAGCAGCTGCAGCAGCGGCACAGGTAGAGGAAGGCGATGAAAGGGTTGTTTGGTTACAACCTTCTCCCCTTGTGCAGCAGCCCAGGACTCCCAGATCCAGCTCACAAGGCCTGTTTATTTTCCTGAAAGCGAGCCAATTCTGCTGGGTGGGAAGCACTGCACCCAAGGGAAAGCTGAGCTGCAGATCCTTCAGCAGGACAGAGCCAAAAGCAAGGCCAGCACCGGAAAGGATGGCTGTCTTGTGTTTTGGACCTTTACAGCAACGTTCCTCGAGCTCCAGAGCATCTCTGCAAGGTCCTTTTGCAGTAGGCGGGTTCACTACAGTGCAGAGAGAGAGGAGTTTTTCCAAGACCTTCCTCAGCCACATCGGGTGCTCACAGATCCAAGGCGTGGTGAAAGCAAAGGACAGCTCGGTCCCTGGCCTTGGACAAGGGCTGCCAGGCATGGAGATATGGAGCTGGTCCTGTCCCAAAAAAGCTGCCGTGGGAACCCCAGGGTGAACAGATTCAAACTTTTCCTTTCAGCAGCGAGACAAGCTGTAATTAGCAGCACTGAGTCCAGCCCAGGGGCTGGGTAAGGACATCCCCGTGACATTATCTGACAAGGCGACTGTTGGATGTGTTTTCCTTGGCTTTTTTCCCCCCTGGAAAAATGAGCAGCCATTTTTCACGGGTCTTTTTGCCCCCACTCCATGTTGCCCAGAGTCGATTTCCCAGAGTAAGGACATGCATTTCAGAACACACTGTAACAGCCCATTACCACAGCTGGAGCTCAGCTCTTGGAATCCTCAGGGATGGGTCCCTCCTTAATTGTCCCCAAAGACACAGTCCCATGCTGCCTTCCACTGAAATGAAAAACATAGTCCAAAACACAAAGCAAAGGGGAAAAAAACATGAACATGAGGCAACGGAGCTACAGCTGCAAGACACATCATCACCACTGTCTCACACGTCTGTCACCTAGTTCAGCCTTATCCCCCGAGCAAAACCAACAGAGCTTCCTCTGATGCAACTACAAGCGATCCCTTGGAAATAAATTCAGAGTATTTTGAGGTTAAAGTCCCTGTTTAATCTCTTTTTCTCATGCTGAAAACTGTCATGTGATAGGATAGCTTGAAAAGCCTGGATATAAGGTAAGTCCTGGTGTGCCAACTAAGGGAACAGTTTCACCACTAGGTAACCCAAATCACAGCCCTGTCACACACCACTGCAGTTTGAACACAACTATGACCACCACTGCATCAGCTAAGAAATGACAAATTTTCTTGAACCCAGTGAATGGAAGAGCAGCATTTAATACAAAAGTAAGTGGGAAAAAACATTTAGCATAAAGGCTCACTTCCAGCCCCAAAAGCAGACTCACTTTAGGGATTTCAATATTTGGCATGCTCCAGAAATTTTCCTCAACATCTTTTGCTCTGTATGATGGGTAGAGATTTCTCATGGCTCCAGAGCCAACTGCTATTTCACATGCAATTTGCCAGGCAGCACTCTCCATGGAAAAGGAGATGGAGTCCATACATGGATCCGAGTTGTCTCCAGAAAGCTTCCAGTCTCTTTGCAGAATGTCTCCAAAGCACTGGGACGAGGAGATAGCGCATGGGCTGAGGTCTGAAAACCAATCTCTCAGACCTAGAGAGCTTTGGTAAGCAAATGGCTTACGTAAAATATCTGTCAGAACACCCATTTGAAGCAATGGCTGTTGTAAACAAGGTTGCTCCAGAGGCACCAGGGATTAGCACAGTTCAAACAGTCCTTGGCGTGACTTACCGGAGCGCCCAGGAACAGATTTGCAAGTTCAGCTTTTCTCCTGCCTGACGCTCACCGAGCACCACTGAACAACACCAAAGCTCCAACAGCCTTAACCCTGCCATCTCCTACAGGGAGGCTGAGACACAGGGATAGGGGTGGCAGAAGCCCCGTGCTCAATCACAGGGATTGATTGGAAGGAGAGAACTCAAGGAGGCGTCACTGTGGGTCTGCTTTTTTCCCTGTGTAGCTGGAGGAGATCCAACACCAGGCTGTTTGTGAGCAAGCTGGGCAAGTATCCCTCGGCAGAAGCACGGCAGCCGAAAGTTATGCATGGGATATGCAAGGAGAACAATGCCAAGCAAAACAGGGCGGCTGAAAAACACCAGGCACCCGAAAGGCTTACCCTGATATTAAGGCAGAGAGCAACCTCTCTTCCCTGCACTGGGCACACAGCCACAGCCAAGACACTCCTAGTGCCTTGGGGGCAGAGGGAAGGAAACCTCAGTAAATGAAGTGTCCTTTGCATGTGATTCCTGTGAAAGCCAGACATGGCAAGGGGATCCACCTTCCCATCTGCATCTCATCCATCCTTAAGTCTAGCGAGAAGGTGCTGTGGTTTCCAGGAGCAGCAGCAGCTCCCATGAAACAATGGGAGCACGAAGGGTGACTGGAGTCACGGGAGAGAAAGCTTTACACAAACAGATTTACAGTCACTCACATCCACACAGGCATCCTTGAAGGAAACAGCTGCACCGGACCGCAGCTGACGCAGACTCTCCAGGATGGCACACACGAGTTCACAGCTCCTCTGAGCACTGTTTATTTAGAAGATATTGAGGCCAAGCAAGGAATAGGCACCCCAAAAAAAACCCCACCTCGTGACTGGGTGAAAGTCAGATGGATGTGCAGCTCCAGAGAGCTGCCTTGGAAATGTCTGGACAAGAGAAACACTGAGGAGCAGCAGTGGGGCAGACCCACCACAGCCTAAGTTCTATGTCATGCAACACATTGAGCCAGAAAACGTCCCTCTGCGCTGCCTCCACTTGCCATAGCAAGCAATTCATCTTGCTTGTTCAGGGTGAGGAAAATGGTCTCTGGACTGCTCCTCCATCATCCTCCTCCCTGGTGGAAGACCGGCTAACAGAGGCTGCCTGTAAAAGGCACCAAGCTGCTAGAAAATAACAGCATAAAACATTGTGGATCTTTCAGCTCCCTTGGCACACTGCACTCTCCGTGTTACACTCCAGACCTGAGTGACTGCGGGTCCCACCCCAGAACAATGCCCCGCTGCATCCCCCATTTTCACACTCCAGTTTTCTCTGACTTTTAGGATAAGTACTGTCCCCTCCTCCCAGCCCACGCAGTGCCTCACAGGCACAGAGCACAGTCCCAGCTCCCCTGCCCTGCAGCCTCAGCGTACAGGCAGTTGTGTTCCTGTCCAAAAAGTGTGTGCACTTTCCTGCTTGGTGACAGTATACACTCAAATGCTCAACCCTACAACCTCAGAGACGCCTCGCTCTCTAGAAGGGAAGGCAAGCTGATCCTCACTCCTGCAAAGCATATAAGGAACCAACACCCTGCAGAACCTTCCCCAAAAACTGCCAAGCTCTGTAGCTCAGTTTTGCATATTGGTACAGAGCCCAGCTGCTGGTGTTTCACACACCACCCCCCAAGTCAGCCTCTGAATGGCACAGTTTTGAATTGCTTCCTCCTGCCACAGTGCCCCGGGGCAGGATCTGCCAGCAGCCCAGCCCATCGCCACGGGAGACAGGATGAAAGCCCCATGAGAAAGACTAGCAGCAGGGAGCAGGGAACACCAGGAGATCCCACTGCATTCTGCTCTGCTCCTCTGAGGATGGGCACAGGTCAGGTGGATTAATTGGGTCCTTCCCCTCTCTTTATCTCACCAATCTCTGGCTGCTGCCAAGTTGTTTTGAGCTCTGGCGTGGCTGCTTTCCACCCAGGGCCCAGCACAAAAAAAGGGATGAGGAGCCTCAGTACAAAACCCTTGGCAACAGTCCAAAATCCAGAGGTCGGTAATTGGGTCACTGGGTTCAGCTTCTGAAAACCGTCCCTTCAGGAGGTGTGGTAAAAGCAGGAACAGCCGCCTTCGCCACTGCAGCCAGAGCCGGACGCTCCTGCGGCTCCTCCACCGCACCCGCCACACCTTATATTCCGTTTACCCTCCCTTAAAAGCACTGGCACACTGACAGAGCAGCCGGGAGAGGGAGAGCCCTGACTTCCACGCAGCTTCACGGCGTTGCACAGGGCAGACATGATTCAGGTAAGCAGCACGTAGGTGAGAACGCATTGCTATGCAACGCTCACCCCGAGGAATGCAGGAGGGAAACATGAAGCCACTTGTCTGGCACGGCAAACAACCCTTCAATCATCCGCCAGGCCCTGCAAGTGCCGGGAAGCTCGGCACTCCGGGTTGGGAAAGACGAGGATGTCTCCAACCAGCAACGCACCACCTGTTACCAACCGCGCTGCTGTGTTTCCTCCGTGCCCAGTCCATGAGAGCTCCAGAACAACGTAAAAGAAAAATCCAAACAGCAGCAAAGCAACTGGCATGTCCTCCAGGAAGACAAGGCTCAAGGAGCATCCCTGCTCTGGTGGTTTGACATGTCCCCACTGCTGTGATGACCAGCTGGCGCGTGCCATGGTGGGTGAGAACGTGCCTGTCCACCGACACTGCCCTTCCAGTGGGTCAAGCCGATGTTTTGAACACAGACTCTCAAGGCAACTCAGTCCATGAGGAGTAATACATCGAGTAACTTACTGAGTCACGGTGACACTGACTCATCAGTGAGTGTCTCTGCACTGGGCAAACCCATCCATTTGGCTGATTTTAGGAAGAGGCCATGGGCAACCTCCTCGCCCAGGTGCTCCAAGCAGCACAAGCCTCTTCCATTTAGCAAATTTACACCAAACACCTGCAAAGGGCTGGGGGTGAATGCAGGAGGGGGCACAAACAGGAGGGGGTTACCAGAGATTCAGGTGGAGCTCGCAGAGGTCGCTCCAGACCTGGGCACAGTGTGGGACGGGTGCCCTTGGGAATGACCCCACCCAACCTCACCACGAGGAAAACACAGGCCAGATGTTCAGACAACTTCAGGCGTTAATTTGGTTAATTTGCTGTAATTCAGGTGGCTGGTGTTCAGGCCACACCAATCATGAAACAAAGCATTGTCAGCTCAGATTATGAAACTCTCCAGTCAACTAACCACGTCTTCATGGTGTGCCAGGCCACTTCTCTCATTTCCATCCCCTTTGGTTTTCTTCTCAGTGGCCACAAAGATCTGAAAGCTTTATGACTCACTGAGCTGAGATTTTCTATGCTACCCCAGAACTCCTGGTTCCTTAGTGTATTCCAAAACCTTATGACACGCCACGAGGGTAGGAGATACCAAGTGCAAATGATCTCCTGAGAGGGCAGGAGGGTAAATGGGCACCCACACAGCTTTTCTCCCAGCCTAGACTGAGGAAGTGGCAGGAGCAAACAATAATCAAAGGCAAACAACAAATTACAACCAGCATCTGTCAAGGGGCTGAGGAACCTCTAATTTTTGCATTAAATACAAAGTTGGAAATCATAGAATCACAGAAGGAACAGGTTGGAAGGGATCTTAAAGATCATCTAGTTCTAACCCCCATGCCATGAGCAAGGACACCTTCCACTAGACCAGGTTGTTCAAAGAATATGCCATTAAGGATGAGGGAACTGCAATAAGCAGAAGAGCTTCTGCTGGAATATTTAACTACTTTCCAACCCTTTATTAGTTGTTTCTCTCATCCCCTAGTATGGTAAGCACAGAGAGTAACTCTGTATGACTGACCATCTAGATTAACCGACACACAAGTCAGAGTCAGAAATTTAGTATTTCTTCCCCAATTTATAGCCCTTTGTTCAGATCGGCTCTTTTTTTTTTTCAGCATGGTGCTGACGTCTGTTGTGGTGCAGGAGTGAAAAGTACACATATGATTATCTTAAAAGGGAGGGGGGGGAAATCAATATGGACATGATTTGAATTTTATGGCATTCGGCTGCCACGACTTGCAAATAAACAGCTGTCCCAGCCAGTCCATGCAAGCTTAACAGCACAGCAGTAAAACTCAAGGCTTTTCTTCCCCTTTTAAAAGGGTTTTACTCATATAAAAAATTATATTTTTATAATAAAATAAATTGCAGGTTGAAGAATCGTAGTTAGGTCACACTCAATTCCAGCAGAACAAGCGCATCCTGCTTCACACGGCCTCACCAGTCACTCCACAGCAGTGGCAGCTTTCTGAAGCCAAGTTAAGGTATTTAATTACCAGCATCAAGTCAGAAACCAAAGCGTACAACAAAATCCTCATTTGTGAGCGAAGCCTGCAGAAATGTCGTTGAGCAGGCTTTGGCAATCTCCAAAGCTGACAGCTGGATGCCCTGGCTTATCGACTGCTAAAGCACACACGAAAAAAAACCCCTCTGAATAGTTGCAGTGCCGAGCAAGCCTTCAAGGCAGCCCCACCAGCCTCTTAAAAAGGCACACAGAAATAGGCAAGCTCCATTTATTAATACTTTAGAGAGAAAACTGGCTGTGTAGGAGCAGCTCAGTGTGTGTCTGTGACGGAGGAGGATGGGCAGAAGACCACCCGCTCCGGGTGGTGCATCCACCAGCATCCCCATTCAACCACTTCAGGTAATAAATGCAGCTGGTACGTTTGCTACCTGTGCTCATGGTGCGCTGCTGTCAAGTGCATCAGCCAAAAACCTTCAGGCATCAGTTCAGCACGGGTGGTCAACCCATGGAAAAGTCAGAGCAGGAAGATGGAGCGAGAGGAGCCACGGTCCTGGCTGGCTGACAAACAGTATTTGTGGGAAGCCCATCCGCCCAACAGCTCCATGTCTCCCCTGTGCTGGGCTCCTCAGCTGTGTGACATGACAGCGCGGGAAAAAGAGGAGGAAGAAACCAAAACAAAGCACAGAAGCAAAGGGAGATAAACATGACCCAGTTAGACTGGCTGTCCCCAGCTCCTGCCCATCCTCACCGGAGGAGCTGGCCTGCCGTGGCTGTCCCTTTCCTGCTCCCTCCCGCGCCCCTGCTGCAAACAAAGGGTCAGATAAGGAGCCAGCTCAGATCAAGACCGGTTTGACTCTGTTTCAAGCCCAGGGGAGCAGATTCAGCACTGATTTTACACCTCACCCATCCTGTTTGCCTCCCTGGGGCAGAGGCCAGAACACAGAGCAGGGTGCGTGCCTGGCTGGCTGGACCCAAAAACCCCAGGCCGTGTCAGGGCACCACCAGCAGAGCCACACGCCAGCTGAGCGCTGGCCAGAGCCAGGAAGTGTCCGTGCTTCCTCCTGCCCCGGTGTCACACAGTGTTGGGCGGTTGGAGATCGTGGACTTTGGCTTTTGCTTCCTGCTCCTGACAGAGCAGGGGCAGGTCCCGGTGTATGGCCATGGGGAGAGCAAGGCGAGTCAGTCACTCATTAATCGAGGAACAGCAAGGTGGTTGTCTGACCCGCTGGGTTTGGGGGGCAGTGCACACCAAAACAAACCCCAGCACCCACAGAAAAGGGTCCAGATGCTGCAGGACCCATTTACATCTAATGGGACTCAAAGAAGGGCAGGCCAGGAATGCCAATACCTTTGGAATACATTGTTTTCAGCAAGGGAGTATAATGAAGTTGCATCACAGTTCACCACAGAGGCATTAATACACACCAGCACCCAGTTTTGCACACAGTATCAGAATCAACCTCTAGAGAGGGAAAAAAAATGAAAGAGCCGGCTTCTCCCTCTAGGTGCTGCTGGGAGAAGCCGGCTGGCTGTACAATGCCGGGTGTCTGCAGTGCTCAGATCTGGTTGAAACCACCAGAGAAGCCTGTGCCATGGTCTCCCCTCTCCCCAGCACCTGGCAGAGGGGGCTTGGCTGCACCCCATGGTCTTCCACCCACCTCTGATTTCCTCAGGGAACTCCTCACCCCTGGTTTGGCAGCACAGCCCCCTCATTTCAAGTGGCTTCTGCCAGGAGGCAAATTATCATCTGTCTTTGCCTTAAATTAACCTTGATCACTGAAAGATGCAGAAAGCCTGTTTCACACCAGCACTAACGCACGAGGCAGCGCAGCCACCCACCAGCAATGCAGACCCCAGGGATAAAACCCCACTGTTCACACCGATGACTTTGTGCCAAGCAAGTCAAGATCGGAATGTGACCACAGCCATCACACCAATGGCAGTGGGTGCCAACCCCGGAGGCTCCATGCAGCAAGGGCATTGTCCCTCCTACATGGAGACCCCTGACCTGAATCTCCCCGAATTTTTAGGCGGGTGCAGCCAATGGCAGACCCAACCTCCCCTCCTGGTGCCTGACCTTCAAACCTGCTTGTACCCAAGCCACAGCCCAACACCGGGACATGCCAAAATCCCGCTCCCTCCCATCCCCGCTCCCACACTAGAGCATCGGCTGGACCAGAGCACACCCACAGCAAAATGTGTGACACCAGCACCAGCGGCTCGGCACACACACAGACGATGGAGCAGCCCCAGACTGCTGTGCCTGTGAGGAGGCACTGCAGGCACTGAGACCCCCCAAAACCTGGGGGGAACCCCACGAGGGGCCCTGCGGGTGTGGGAGCCGCCGCAGGGGTGGGAGCCGCCGTGCCAGCCGGCGCCGGGGCCGCAGCAGCCCCCGGAGGCGTTGCCATGGAGAAGGCAGCGCAGCAGCAGCATCCCACATCCCGCATCCCACGCCCGCGCGTGGGCGCCCCCTGCCCGGCGCCCATAGGGTCGGGCACCGCCCGGGACACACCGGGATAGCGGGGCCGGGGGACACGCCGTGCCCCGGGGCGCCGGGAGCGGGGTGGGGGCCGCGGGGGCCCCGGCGCTCCACCCGGGGCGAACAGCCCGACGCAGCGCCCCGCGGCGGAGCGGGACGGGGGCCCCGCTCCCTTCCCTTCCCAACGGCGGGGAAAAGCAGCGAAGCCCCGACCCCCGCCCCGCTGCCTGCGCTCCCCGACCCGCCGCCCCGGCACGGCCCCGGGGTAGGCGAGAAGGGCAACACCCCCCGCCAAAAGCCCCCCAGGGCGAAAGGGGAGGAGCGCCCAGGGCGCTCGGAGGACTCACCGCAGCGCGGCCGCCGCTCCCGCCGGGGCGGAGGGCTCGGTCCCCGCGGTCCGGCCGCCGTTCCTGCCGGGGCGGAGGGCTCGGTCCCCGCGGTCCGCCCGCCGTACCTGCCGGCGCGGCGCTGCGCTGCGCGGCGCGGAGCCCGCCCGGCCCCTGCCCACAATGGGCCGCGCCCGCCCCGCCCGGCGCGGTGGCGTCACCGCCCGCCCGCCGACGGGAGTTGTAGTGACGCGCGGGGCGGGGGCACCGCAGCGGGGGTGCGGCACAGGGGGACGGCGTGGGGACACCGTGCCGGGGGTACGGCACAGGGGGACGGCGTGGGGATACTGTGCTAGGGGTACGGCACAGGGGGACGGCGTGGGGACGCTGTATTAGGGGTACCGCACCGGGGGTACCGCGCCAGAGGTAGTGAACTAGGGACACCGTACTAGGGGTACCGCACTGGGCGCACTGCAACAGGGGTATCGCACTGGGGGTACGGCACAGGGGGACTGCACAGGGACACTGTAGTAGGGGTCCCGCAACGGGGGGCACTGAACTAAGGACTCCGCACTGGGCGCACCGCACCGGGGCTGCCGCACTGGGGGTACCACAGTAGGGACACCGTACCGAGGGTACCGCACCGGGGGTATCGCACGGAGGGCACGGCACTAGGGGTAGTGCACCGGGAGTACCGCAGTAGCGGTACGACATCGGGGGCATCGCGCAGGGGTTACCGCACTAGGGATACCGTACTTAGGGGTACCGCACCGCGGCTACCGCACCGGCGGCATCATACTGGGGGTACCGCACCGGGGGGGTTATGGCACTAGGGATACCGTACCAGGGGGTACCGCACTGGGGGTATGGCACTAGGGACGCGGCACTAGGGACACCGTACCAGGGGTACCGCACTGGGACGGCCCCGCACGCCGCGCTGCGGTCCCCATCGGTGCCATGCTGCAGAGGAGCCGCCCGGGCTGGGGGAGCAGGCGGGAGGGTCCAGCTCCCGTCGAGCAGCGAGGATAAAGTTTCACCCGGCTGGCGACAAGGGTGACACGGACTCGCGGGATCTCTGTCCCAGCTGCCTGGAAGAGGTCTCCTGAGCCGCAGCATTCTCCGCTTGGGTTTAAGAAATCAATTTTCCAGGGGTTCCCATTTCACGTGATTCAGAGCAGCAATTGGATACACGGTTGGATTCCCACATGCATGGGAATAACCTCGCTGCATGAGATGGCAGAAAGAGAAGTTAGTGCTCTTGGTGCAAATCAAAACTCCGATCAGATTAATAGCCTGTAACATTTTACCTCAAGTAAACATTTTTTTTTCCTCTGGATAAGAGGTCAAGCTATTTAAATCTTGTATGATTTTTTTTTTCCCTCAGCAACAACTGTATGGGAAGGCCTGAAAGGCTGGGAGGGATTTACAGGGATTGTGTTTCCTATGGAGTCTGCACAAATTGATATAGAGACAAAGGAAAAGCCAATTATGGGAAAGTAAAGAAAGAATATCTTTAGAGGAATTGATACCAAAGAATGGAGTAAAATCATAGAATCACAGAAGGGACCTTCAGGATCATTAATTCCAAACCCCTGCCATCAGCAGGGACACTTTTGACTAGACCAGGCTGCTCAAAGTCCCATCCAGCCTGGCCTAGAACATTTCCAAGGATGGGGCAGCCACAGCTTCCGTTGAACAAACTGTTCCAGTGCCTCACCATCCTCACAGCTAAGAATTTCTTTCTAAGATCTAATCTAACCCTGGCCTCTGTTAGTTTGAGGCCGTTCCTCCTGTCCTGTCCCTCCATGCCCTTGTCAAAAGTTCCTCTCCAGCTCTCTTGGAGCCCCTTTAGGCACTAGAAGGGGCTCAAGGTCCCCCCAGAGCCTTCTCTTCTCCAGGCTGCACAACCTCAAATCTCTCAGCTTGTCTCCATAGCAGAGGTGCCCCAGCCCTCAGAGCATCTCTGCGGCCTCCTCTGGACTTGCTTCAGCAGGTCCATGTCTTTCCTGTGCTGAGGACCCCAGAGATGGACACAGAGCTCCAGATGGGGTCTCACCAGAGCAGAGCAGAGGGGGAGAATCCCCTCCCTTAACCTGATGCCCACTCTGCTGGGGATGCAGCCCAGGGTCCCATCACTACACATCTGAATCCCTGTACTCTTCCCAGCTCACCTGTCACTGCTTCCACTGGCTGTGCATTTCCTTCTTACTCCTCAGTTTGAGGAGCAGATCCTTGCTCAGCCATGCTGGTTTTTAACCTGCCTTGCTTTATTTCTTAGACATTGGGTGTTCAAGCAATAGGAGGCAGCAATAACAGGGATAAAAGGTATCAAGGGCAGGTTATTTGGAGCAGCAAAACCAACGATGTTGCTGTGAAGCTGGTGGGACATGAGGATAAGCATATCTGTACTGGGGCAGAGCCAGCACAGGTTTTGGCAAGAGAAATTATAGCTCACAAAATCTACCACTGTGCTTGATGGAGCCAAAGATATGGTGGACAACAGAGATCTAATGGATATAACAGATATTGACTTCCTAAAGGCTCCGACAAATCCTTCATCCAAGTATTTTGAAGGGAGTAAGGAACCATGAAAAAAAATTCAGTGGTTTATAGACAGAAACCAGAAAAGCCGGACTGGGGTGGTCAGTCTCCACAGTGGAAAGATGACCAGGGGAGTTTCATGGAGATCTGAGCAGGAGTCTGTGCTGCTCAGCACCTTCATCAATGTTGTGGAAGCGGGAGTGGGTAGGGAGTTGAAGATGGTTATTGATGACACTGAGCTGCTTGGAAAGGCTGATGGAACCAAAACAGAGCAGGACCTCGGGACACTCAGTGACTAAATGACAGATGAAATTCAGTGGAGACAAATTTAAGTGATGAGCCTCACAGGGAGCCCTCCTAATGTAGTGCACACAGTGATGGGCTCTGAACTGACTGCCACTCCACAGGAAAAGGATCCCAGGTTATAACAAGGAATTTGATGAAAGCATCCACTCATTGCTGAGCAGCAGTCAATAAAGCAAATAGAAAGGTAGGAATTTATGAGGAAAGAGGAAAAGCTACTGTCCCAATTCCTGGTTTGCTCTCCTATTGAATACTGTGAGCAGTTCTGGTTTCTGTTCTCACCAAAGAACTAGTGATCAAAGATATGGAGCACTTTTCACGGAGGTAACTGGCTGGGTCAGGACTATTCAATACAGCATTTCTATACAAGCCTTGGGCTCAGGAAGTCCTGGAGCTTGCAGCTTGCTGCAGGCTTGGAGAGTTTATGGGAAAATATCCCTGAACACTTCTCATACCCTTGGCTTATCATACATTGGCTACGAGAGAGAGGAGGCCAGGCAGCACAGCTTTTCTTACACTCCTGCATTCATCTTTTTTCCTTCATAAAATGCCTTCCCAGGACTTCCCTTCCCACTCCCTTCCTCAAGGACTGTTGTTAACCATGTAGTGGTGGTTTGATCTGGAAGCTCCCAGCCTGGGCAAGCAGCTGCATAATGGTTGGCATCTGGAATTGCATCTTCCTCGTCGAAAGGGCTCAGCCATATTCTTGTAATTGCCTCCTCAGAGCTTGTTTGGAGGCTGCTTATCAAGTCCCATTGTGTTGCTTTCCTGCTTGTTTTTCCAACAGCCGCCTATTAAATTAAGCTCCTGTATTCAGGCAGGAAAACCCAATAACCAGCTGCCCAGAGCCTCTCTGGATAAGTAGGACACATGCAATAGTCATCGCATAAGACTGATGAGCATCCGGCCCTGAGGAGGGGAGAGTGTGGGTACCAAGCCTGCCTGGAGAATAATCCCTGTAATGCCTTGTAAGAGGAGGGGTTTGATAGGGTTTTTTCATTGGATGAAAAACTAAACCAGGACTTTCTCTGAGCTGAGGGAAAGAAAATGGGTTTCTTGTTCCAAATCTGCAAGAATATACTCGGTGTTGTTCATCGTTAGCTGCTCACTAGACCCTGTAAATGTTCTCTGAGATCAATCCGTGTCAGATCAATATTGTCTTATCCCGGGGGGGGAGTTTTTATGTGTGTGCTCCAGGGAAACTTAAAAGGACACTCCTTGTTCAGCTGAGAGTAATGGAATATGGAACTCACCCCCTTACAAAAATTAAATAAAATTGATTTGGGAGGAAAAAAGCCCTCTCTTCTTGAGGTTATAGTCTTTGATGTTGTACAGATGATATGCTCAGCAGAAATATGGGCTGTAGCTTTTACTTAATTGTTTTGGTCTAAGCTGAAGACATGCACCAAATGAACAAAACCACCGTGTGAGCTGCCACCACCATCCCAATCCATTGGAGTTTATGGGAAGACTTCCATCAGCTGCAATCAGTGCTGGTTTTGGCTCTAAGGTAGGAGACAGCGTTATGCTTTTTGCTCTTTGATACAAGGTTTTTAGAGTGTGTAGAGGACCTTTTGGGGCTCTGTATCTGGGCTGGGAGGTTCTGCATGAAAAAACAAACTGCACCCTAAGCCAGCATTATCTCCCAACAGCGCCGAGCCCAATCTCATCCCAGGATTCACATCAACTCCCTGCTGCTGGCGGGGGGAGGTGAAGCTTTGGCGTAATGTTCCATAGCCTCAAAAGGGAAAATAAACGCATTCCCAAGGCGGGACTCAGCCGTGCCTGTGGTGGCTGGGAGCGTTAGCAAAGACTCAGTGGATTTAGGCCCTGATTCTGCAAAGTCCTTAAGCTTGTAAGGAATTTGTAATTTGCTTGTAAGCAAATTCCCATCCGCTTCAGTGGCATTTAATCACATGCGCATAAGTGCTTTATGGTGTACCGGGGAGTTGTACCTTGGTGGAGGTGGGGATATTGAGCCCAAGCAACCAAATTCTTTTCCAAAGTGTTCAGAGCAGGGTAAAATTGTGGAATCATATCACAGAATCTGAGAATGATTTGAGTTGGAAGGGATCTTAAGTATCATCTAATTTCAACCCCACTGCCATGGGAAGGGACACCCTCCACTAGACCAGCTTGCTCAGGGCCCCATCCAGCCTGGCTTTCTGAGAAATAAAATATGTAAGAAATAATTAGAGAGCATATTGTGAGACTTCTTGCAAACAGCTACTGCTTCTAGTGAGGATTTGCTCCAGACCTGCCTGTCCAAGCCCACTCTCTGCTGGGAGATGCTGGGAGAGCACAGCCTCTGCCAGCTGCTTCCCCTGAAAAAACACCATGTCCTGTGGCAACGGGATGACTCAGATGAGTGGCAGAGAGATATAAAGCACTTGGAGGCCTGCTGGGGATGTAGGAAGTCATTAATAATCTCAGTGCCTTGGCCAGGGCCTTCCACCCCACGCCTCTCTGCGCTCCTGTAGTTGCCTTCCTCCCCTCTCCACTGCTTCCTGCAGCTGCCAGAAGCACCTTGTGCTTTCCTTGCCATCCATCCTCCCGGCTGTCTCCCATGAGATGCTGCATGTGTGGCCATGCCCTGGTTTGGATCATCTTGCTTGTACCTGGCCTGTCTTTGGCAGGCCCCTGACACATAACTCCTGATTGCTCACAAGGCCAAGGGCGAATCCTCCTCCCTGGATCCTCCTGCCGGTGCTGGGCTTCACCCACAGTCTTGTGCCAGCCTCAGATGCTGAGTTTAGGGGAAAATGTGTTGTTCAGGGTTCTATCTCTTCCCCTCTGGACTCCACAACCCCGTTAGAAAACAAGCCATTCCTGATCAGGGATCTGTAACTTTGCCCAGGTCCTTTTTCTCCTCCTTATTCCTAGAGATGATTTTTCTTGCATTGAATTGCTAGAGAAGGTACAAAACAAAGAAACAAAAAATACACAAAAAAACACCAAAACTCCAAACAAAACACACAAACAAAAACAACAACAACAACAAAACCCTAAAACAAACCAAACAAAAAATATTCCAAGGTAGACAGAGCAAATTCTCAGTGGATGAACATTCAGTGCCCTGATATCTTCCTCACACCCATGGATATTTATCTCCTGAGAGCAGGGAAAGAGGTAGGATGAAGAGTAGATGTCAGGGAAGAGATGAAGCAGGAGGAAGAGGAGCAAAGGGGTGGGAGGGGGGTGTAAATCAGTGCCTCTCTCTCAAGGCCAGAGACTGATGCAGATTTACACCAGCTGTTGCTGGGGCTGTCAGAGAAGGGTTTAACGGGGATGCGTGCACAAACAGCCTGCAGGGAGAGCTGCTTTTATTTGTTCACATCTAGCAGAGGTTGAATTTATAGCCTTTGCAGAGAGGCCAGCAAAAAGCCAGAGCACCACTTAAATCCCACTTAAAGCGTCAGATTAAGGCTTTGCAGGAAGGGATAACGAGGAGGTAGAAATGGCCTGGCCAGATTCTGGCTCCATTGCTTGGGAGATTGGGCTACAAACCCACCTGGCTACAGCAGCTGGGGAGTCAAGTGAGGCTGTTGACTTATCAGTAGAGCATCCTTTGCTCCAGAGCTGGAGCAGAGACAGAATGAAGAAGCGCCGAGTCACCTTATGCTCATGATGAGTCTCCAGCCTCTTACTGGAGCGTAAAACAGTTGAGCCCCGGGTTACCAGGAGCATCCCAGCCCAATTTTGCCATCCATTAGGGAAAGGAGCTTATCCAAGGGTAATTAGGAGCCCTCATCAAGGGCCTAGCAGCATTTGAAATATCTTAATCCTCCTGATCTTTGATATTATCCAGTTTTCTAAGCACCTATCTTACTTCTGCATGACACCTAAGCCAGTTCTTGGCAGAATTTGTCCTAAATGACTCAGCCAAGGTCACACATGGAGTCTGTGGTCAACCTGGGAATGGCTCCCGGATACCCCAAGTCCTGGCTGAGCACAATAAATCACAAGACCGTCTCTGTCTTGATCACTATTTTGGTCACCCTGATTTGTCCTGCATCATTAAATTTTTACAGCCAGTGACTCCAGATGACTTAAAGTTTGTGCCTCCTATCTCCAGGAACTGCAGAGCTAAGAGGTTTTGTTCCTCCCAGCACAAGGGCTGGAATGTGAAGACTCAGCGACCAACAGAGGCAGGAACATTTCCCCCATCCCTGACAGCTGTGTAACTGGACATACATGCTCCCAGTATCTTTCATAGCATCAGTGTGGCTTTTACAGGTCCTGGTGCAGCATTTCTTTCTAATAAGAAGAATTCAGGACAGATCTGTGACAAGACTTGAACAGCAATGTTACACTGAGCAAAGTAGCAGAGCCCTATTGCATCCCTGTCTAGAGATCACATCCTGCATGGATGGAGCAAGCACAGCACTGCTCCAGCCTCCCTGCTCCATCACTGGGCATTCCTGGGGTGACATCAGTGCCCTGAGATCATCTCTCTTGACTGGCTATATTTTACTTACAGGCTTTCCCTCGAGGGCTTCAGTTTGTTCTCGGGTTGCAGTTTCTCTGCTGCGAGGACTTTTATCAGGCTCGTGTTCCCTTTTCCATGGCACCACCCCATGCTCCACCCCAGGGTCTCTGTGCAGCTGTGGCTCCATCAGCTGTCAGAGCCACCGTGCTAGGGGTGTTTGTGATGTGGAAGATATTGCAGACACCTCTGTTTGATCCAGGCTGTACCAGCAGGAATAGCCCTACTGGAAAGGCTTCCTGGCTGGGCATGGGGTTGGACACTGCAGGAAAGGTGTTTTCTTTCCTCTGCTCAGCCTTTTGTCTGATTGCCCAAGCAGACAAACCTCTCCTCCTCCTTCACCTGCCTTGCAATAATTTAGGCCCGTGCACAAGTGGCTGGGTGATATCTTGGTGATATCTTTAGATACTGATGTTCTCAGTATCTAAAAGCTGTCCACGGCTGGTGCTGCTCAGAGGTCTTAGACTCAGGTTGCAGCCTTGGGAGTTCACCACCTCCCTGGCACAGGAGAAGCCACTGGGAGTGCAGGGGTGAGCAGCTGGGAGCTGTAGGAGACACATGGAAGTAGCAGCAGCCTCCCTGCATCACTGCCCCAGCAATGGATTGATCCCAGCCGTACCTTTACTGCTCCAGAGTGCTGGTGGCAAAAGGGTGTTGCCAAACTGCCAGAGAGGGAAATCACAGTCACAACAGCAAGAGGGACCTCCCCAGTTGCAACCTCCTTAGTCACAGCTGGATTACTAACCCCATTCTTATATTTTCCATGGGGGTGGCATGAGTAAGAGCTGACTCCTAGCGATGGCTGTTGCCTCAAGAAACCCTTAGGGAGAGAAATGCTGACAGGACTATCAGGCTTGTTTAGGTTTCGGGCCACATCAGGAGAGCTGTGCTAGGAGCAGGACGGTGACTCAGGTACAGGACAGAGCCAGCCCAGAGGGGCCAGGATGGAGAGGGCTGCCCCAAGCATCCCCCGAGGCAGTATCACCAGGAGGAGATGGGCATGCATTGCTCAGCCTTTTCCACCATGTCTGCAACACCTCAGTCCCTCCAGAGATTACATTCAGGACATGGACTTGCCTTGGAGAAGAGCCCCCAGCCCCTGCAGCAAACCTGATCTGTTCATGGCTCTCCCTGTTTTGACTGATGGTGAGATGGGGGTGAGACCAGGCCTTGGGAGCATTTTAACATCTCCCAGATCCTGTCTTATGTGTAAGGGATATTGCAAATGATGAGCACGGGTTACAGGTATCAGGGCTCAAACACAGGCCAAGCCTCACATGTCTCCTGCAGCTCCCAGCCATGGGTATCCCAGCAGCCCCAGGATCCTGGCTCCAGCCTCCCCGCAGCTGGCTGGGCGGTTGCAGTGCAGGAGTGGGAGATGGCAGCCCCCCAGCAGCCTCCAGGGTTCCAGTCAGGGTTTGCACCCAGACCCCAGGGCGACTCCCCTCCCTGTGGAGACCTGGGAAGGGGAGGGATGGGGAAGAAGAACTTTCCCACTTGGGCTGAGCCGATGGGAACGAAACCTTGCTCCCTCAGCCCTGACTGCCGAGGTGGTGGGAATCTGAGCTCAGCCCCTAGGCGACTTAATGGGCTTTTAAAAAACCCCTTTGTATTGGATCCATTCTTTTCCCCAAAGCTTGCTGGCCCGGCTCCAAGGGGAAACCTTTGATTCTGCAAATACACCACAATTATCATCCCGAGGAGTCTCAGCTATCAGGCTCCCCCGCCTCCAAAAGATCAGCAGGATGCCGGAGAGGTGCTTAAATCATTCCATCCCAAGAAAGCCTTGGGCTGTAACAGCTTCCCTGTTGCTCGGAGAGAGCCACCCCTCTCCCAACAGCCTGGCTCCATTTTTCTTCCAGTGATACCGTCGCTAGTGGAGGCAGGGCGGGCAGCGCTGCGGAAACCGGGCCACCGGGCTTCCCGGTGATTTCATCAGTCCTGGGACCCGGCTTGCCGAGATTTATGGGCTTGCAAGAATCTCGCCTTGGAGTGATCTCCCCCTCCCTGCTTTTTATGGCCGTGCAGATAGGGATTCAGCGATAGAGCCCTGCTGGGTACCATAACAAGCTCGCTCTGTTTGACAGTTGCAAATATTTTTCTCCAACATTGCACAGGTCCATGTGCACAGGCTGCTCTCCCAGAGCCGCCACCACCCAGCACCGCGAAACTCAGCGTGGGGGAGTCCAAAACCAAAAGCTTGCCAAGCACGGCATCCACTCCCTGACTCCCATTCCTTGCTCACGTCTCCCCTAAGCTCTCCCATCTCCTCAAGGTAGGTTTTTATTCCTTTGAAATTGCTGGGTTTTGTTTTTCTTTTTTTTTGGTTGGTTGTTTTTTTCTAAAAGGTATTTTTATTTTCTTCAGTTTATACAAGTCCTGCCCTTCTGCAGTTCTCTCCAGTCTAATGCTGGGATTTTTGAAGGGGATTTAGGGGAGTTAGGTGCTCCAACTTCCAGCAGGAGCCCAGCTCTTCTTTCCCTGCAGAAATCCCCCTTCAAAACAGGTCGTCAGTTCTTTTCTGCAGCTGTTTTTCTTAGTCGTCTAAATAAAGCTTTCAAATTACGACTCCTTGATGTGAGGCCAGATTCAGAGGCTGTCAGTTCCTTTGTGTATCCTCAACTTGTCCGGGGGTGTTTTATTTTGGGATGGCTGGTTGCTTTCGGGGCTTGCTGCAAAGCTGTGCGTTTAGCAGTCCCCTCCTGCCTCCTTCTCCTGCTTGCCAGTGACAGTGTAAGCTCCAAGCACCAACCTGACTTCGGCCCCTCCAAATCCCTTGCACTGTGCCTGCCTTTCTGCGAGGCCAAAGGATTTTGCCAGCAGGAATTTGCTCTGGCCGTGGGTTCTCCCTGAACTGTTGCAGGAGCCCCAGGGAAAGGTGCTTCTGGCTGAGCAGCCAGATCCAGTGTCCTTCCAAAGCTGCAGTCATAGCCCTCACGGCCCTGGGACACAGATGAAGTTTATTCCTTGTGAAAGCTAATTTTATGGCAAAGTCTGGTCCCCTTTGGTAACACACAGGTATTGCCATGTGGGCCCAGCAGAGGCTGAAATGATGTGGCATCGTTGTTGCGGATGGCATCCCAATCCTGCTCCATATGCTCCATGTGCCACTTGCTTGGTCACACTGGTGTGGCCAATCCATCCAGTTCCCAAGGCCAGCCCAAGATGAAGGCGATGGGAGCACAGGAGGCTAAGCCACCTCTGTCCCCAGGATAAATGTGGACCCACAGCTTAGGGACCAACACAGCTCACCCCAGAAACCTATCAGCAAGCAACAGGCTGAAGCTAAAAATCCACTCCTATCTTTTATCAAAACTACTGCCACTTATTTAGGATGCTCCAGGCATGATTCAACACTCATTATCTTCATTGGGCTGGAGATTAGGCTGCAATCTTTCCAGATAATAGTTTTATTAGCTATCTTTTTACATTATTTATTTGCACTGAGTTCAGAACACTCAAAGCTTTCACTGGAACAGTAACACCAGTTCAGCAGAAAACATCTTATGCTGTGCTTTCTTGCAGTAGCAAAGAGCCTGTGTAGAAGGAGCGATCCCAGGCCAAACATGCTCTTGCCAATAAAGTCTTTTTAGCTCCAGCAAGCTGTAGGTGTTATGGGTGCCCCACCAGATGCTAATAGTGTGGAAAGGTCATTTCTTAGGGCTTCAGTACAGGCAGTGGACTGTTGTGTCCTGTTACCTGCTGTGCTGGGCTCTGCCAGGGCTGCTCCTGGCCAAGGGACAACGAGCATCCACGGCACGGCTCACCAGGGGCTTTTTCTTGAGCTCCCATGCCCCATCTGCCTCCAGCCATCCATCCTGCCCCAGCACAAGCTGGCACCAACCCTCTTTTGACTGGGACAAGATTGCATTCTCCCTCCCTCCCTCTCTCCCCTGAAGCAAGGCCTGGAAAAGAAATTAGACTGCACTAATTACTGATTTAATGATAATTGCATGGGCTACTGGCTTTGGCCTTGGTCGTCAGCCAAGACAGCGCATGGGCCACTGCAAACCTGTGGCAGCCCAGAGTACTAATCCTGGTACGAGGGCTGGCTGGAGTTGGCCCTGGGAAGGGCTGCCTGGGAGGTCCTGCAGTGTGAGCTGGCGATGTCACCCAGCCCAGATTTTCCTCTGACTTCATGTTGCTGCAGAGGATGACTGGGGGGGGAGGGGATGATGCGTCCATTCACCTTTGCCCTGTCCTTAATGACCTTGTAATGAAAACCAGGAACTGACAACCTGACCCTCTGGACAATCAGCTGCTCTCTGGGATGCAAGGGACTTTTTTGGCACAGGGCGCTCAACTTTCTCCATGTCTTTCTGAGTGACTCTCTTTGCAACCACAGCTGCCTACCATCCTCTTAGCACACCTCCCAGTCTGGATTAAAGGGATTCACATGGGTCTAGTTGTTTTTTTGGCTCACATTCTCCCTATCAGCTCTTGGACTGGTGATTGCTCATTGCTCCTGCAGCTGAGCACTGCCCTGCATGACACCCAACATGCTCCCTAGGGAGGATGCTGCAGGAATGTCCTACCACCCACCCGAGTTCAGTGAGTGCAGAAGCAGTGCTGGGGACAGGTTCAAGAACATGCATGTTTTTGATAGCCCCAAATGGCCCCATTCTCCCCCCATTCATTCCTGGAAGAGGGATTCCCACTCGGGGAGGGACCGCTTGTGACGTACCCACCGCACAGGTGCTGCCGCTCCCCAGCAAACCTGGCAGATGCTGCGGGCCAGCTTTGATGGGTATTTCTTTGCTATTTGAAACAGTCTCTCCTGGAAGGGCTTGGACTGGAGGCTGTATATAAAAGCTGCCATTGCTTTTATTGGGCTACCATCCATCTGTTTGTAACACAGATGCCCTGAGTGATTCTGCTGGTGGGAAGCGGAGGTGAAGGGGCTCCTTTGGATATGCTCAGAAATCATCTCTGCATCCAGGACTGCTTTTAAACATGTTTAACATCATTCATCTTCCAAGCCTCTCAAAGCACTGCCATATCTCTGGGGTTTGGTATAAACACTCAGCTGCAGAGGACGTGAGAGAGAGCGGGGCAGGCGGGGCAGTTACGAGATGTCCTGCGTCAGAAGTGGTGCAATTTATAGCTGCTTGGAAACACCCTGGCAGAGAAATAGGGAATCTGGGAGACGCACCTCTCCATTCCTGGCCCAGCCCAGAGGCAGCCTGCCAGCCCCAGAGCACAGGGACGAAGCACTAATGGAGCTACAATAGAGAATGTGCTCGTTTGCTTGCTCTTTGTCTGGAAGAAGCTCTGGATAAAATTTCCTCGTCTGTTCCTCTTCAAAATCCCAGCTCCAGCTTTCTGAAGCTGCCAGCAATGTACTGCCCTTGGCACTGCCTCTAACTGAAGCTCTAGACTGTCAAGAAAGGATGAGTTCGTCCCTTCTTTTGAACCACAGAAGGGGTGTCTCCATCCCTCTCCCCACCTGTGGTACACCTGCCTGCATCCCACCTTGAACTCTTCTACCCAACAGCCACTGCCAACACCCAGCACAGCTCCATCTGCTCCACCTCTGTCCCATACCCATCCCTTTGCTATTGGAACATACCTTCCCTGGGAGCAGATGTCCAAGGAGGCTGCACAACAGCACAGAGAGAGTCCTGGTTCCCTTTATGCCTCCTGCAGCCACAGCTCCTGGGATTCAGACTGCAGCTAGATGACTTGCCCAAGACCAAGGAGTGGGTCAGTGTCAGAGGAGGGATGTGGACATCCCTCCCTGTGCTGTGCCTCCAACCCGGCCTCATTCTGTGTGAAAAGCACACAAACCGGACATTCAACTTACCACGTCTTTGCACAAGGCCGGCCACGGCTGGGGCTGCCAGGGAATTATCAGATGCTCTTGTGGCTCTGCAGGGAAGCCAGGATTCTAAGGGAAGGGTTACTGATTGCGTTTTGGCCCTGGGGAGGTGTGTTGGACAAACTGCTGTATAATCACTGCACAATCCAGCCTGCAGAACAGCAGTGTAATATTTTTCTCTTATCATCGTGGAGCTTTGGAGGCTCTTATTTGATCTCCTTTATCCATGTGAATGTGTTCAAGAATGCAGCAGCCTCTGCCTGCAGAATAGCTGCTATTGTTCCCTTTGTTCATATGTCTGGGCTGTTCCTCAGGCTCCTCTCTCCCTTCCTGCAAAGAGACACACTTTGCCTCCTCTCTCCCTTCCTGCAAAGAGACACACTCTGCATGGTTAAAAAGTATCTTTACAACTTGATCTTAGATAGGAACTCAGCCATGGTAAAGGCAGAGGGCACATTTTCTTGAATATTACAGCTTTTTGTGATCCAGAGGGGAGCATGGTGAAAGGTACCTTGAGCTCACAAAGTGAATTAGCTGCTTTTAACTTCAACCAGGATCTACTCACCCATGTCCACTGCAAGCTGCTCAGAGCTAATGCTGAAAATAGGTGGCATTGGATTGAGCATTTTTGGCTGATCTGTCTGTTCCTCCTGAAGTGCTGACCCTTTTAGTTCGAATAAATTCGAAGTAACATAGCAAATCAGCTTGGAAAAGAAACAAAGAATCTGAAGGCCATGAGAAACACAGCTCTGCATTTCAATTTTTTATCCTGCTTTTTTTCTAAAAGCTTTTACAAGTCTTCATGCTGGAAACAGGCTGGAATTGACTTAGATATTAAAAGTATTTAGCTTAGAGACTTTCTTTTGTGAGTGTGAAACTGAATTCAGTGCTTTTCAAAACCAGGCCTCCAGCTTTGCAATAATGTCTCTCCGATTTCTAGATCAGCCCTTTCCCCTTCCCCTTTCAGACAGGTCTGCAGCAGATTATCCTAACATGATCTGCACAATCTTTACACCCTGTCAAGTGCACAGTTTCAAAACAAACCTCAAACAAATTTCAGCTCCCTCTGAACACCATCTCCTCTTCATCCCCCTCCTGGAGAACCTGTAGGAAGATGTCAAATTACACAAAGGAGAACTTCGGCACAGCCGGGTTGGATCAGGCAGAGTTAGTCATCAAAGCAACAGCTGGAGGTTGTTAATCTATTGGTGACTTCCAAGCAAATTATTTTTATTTTCTGTTTACAAAATCAGAGAACTGAGATTATTGGTTAGGCCTTGAGGCGCGATGCATCACCAGCCGTGGCAAAACAGAGATGACACGGAGCTTGCTTGTACACTGAGGAAGGTGTGCTCCTTCATCAAGCCTGAGTCATCACATCCATTAGGAGCAGGATGGAAGGACGGCACCAGAGCCACTGGCTGCTGCCACAGGGCTGCTGGCAGTGGCCAGAACCTGCTGAGAGCCTGATCCTGCCCTGCCTGTGGCACACACACACACACAACTGGTGAGACAGGTTGGAAAGCACTGGCTCAAGGCTGGATGTGTGCTTTGGCTTTGCCACCTGCCTCACTGGGAACTCCTTTAGAAATCCTTGCTGGGAATTGCTCTTCTGACTGAACTTATGTGGGCTGGAGGCCAAATATTTATTTTTTTTTTTTTAGGTCTTGTTACTTTTTTTTGGTACTGAATTAAGCAGGGGAAATCACTTACTGCTGTTCAAGTCTCATGGATGTGCAGTGCTGTTAGTCTCCGACTTCATAAATTGTAATTTAAGCTTCCTCAAATCACGAGATTTGTATTTGTTTATTTTTAAATAAGAGAAGTTGGCTCTTTTCATTGGGGTTTTGTGCTTTCAGGACATGACATGGCTTTTTTTTCCCTCCACATGTAGCAGGAGAAACAACCCCTTCTGCAAAAATTACAGCCTGTGACACAATTGCCTGACTCCAGAAACAGGAATTTAGAAAAACACCCCCTTCCTAAAGACCCAAATGAACATGGGCAGTGTAGGTGGGAACAGCCCAAGGACCAAGTTCTTTCCACCCTGATCTCATTGTTTTTAGCAGAGGACTCTGACTGCCATTGCTGAGCACCCATTATTTGATCTGCAGACTGAGGAGGAAAAAAAACCCCAAAGAGCAGCTTATTTTCAGCGTGGCATCTCCTCTGCCTTGTGGAGTGCAGAAAGCAGTAAAACCCTCCCACCCAGCACTTCTATTTTCATGCAGTGTCAGTGTGAACAGTCCCCCAAGTGAGCCCCGAGTGTCTCTTTCCTCTGCTCAACTCACAAAGCAAGAGAAAAGAACAAACCTCCTTTCCTGTCCCTCCTACCTCCCTGAATCCCTCCTCATTAAGGAAAGACAAGGTCAATATTGGCAGTGTTGAAATGAAGCACAGGGACCGAACTGCCTCCTGTGCCTGGTGCGGGGCGCCGAAAGAGCCAAGCGTGAACCAACATTTTCCAGAGACTCCATCAGCTCAGGGGGCTGTTTTGGCTTGCCAGTGTGCAAGGAAGGAGCCTGATTTCAGGAAGCAATTTGCAATCAGGCCCTTAGGAGACTAGGGGAGGGAGAAAAAAGCATTTGTGAGTGGGTCGTGGGTTGGCCTCAGACAGAGGGGTTTGAAAAGTGTCTGGCAATTTGGGAAACTCAAAAGG
The DNA here is from genome assembly GCA_035041135.1 of Platyrinchus mystaceus. Lineage (NCBI taxonomy): Eukaryota > Metazoa > Chordata > Aves > Passeriformes > Tyrannidae > Platyrinchus > Platyrinchus mystaceus. The sequence goes on from JAWWLV010000179.1 coordinate 59,517,173, forward strand.
TGGTGGGCAACCCCCACCAGGAGGATGCTGAGGAAATCTGAGGCTTGCCACACCAGAGGGCCCTTAGTGAGACTTCCCATCTTGGCCTAAGGCACCTGCTCCCCTCCTTGCAGCATCTATTCACCAACCCATCCACACAGCAAAGCTGCCACCCGGGCCTGTGTTGTTCTCAGCATGAGCTCATCTTCTCAAGTGCAATGTGAAGAGGTGATGCTTCCCACCCCACCGCGTTACCACACACCTTTTCTCTCTGCATGTCTGCTGCCTCTCCACAGCTTCACCTCCATGGCCTGGTAGGTGCTCTCCTGGCCAAGCATGGATTTGGTCAATGGTAACTGTCTTGCTCCACTTTCATCCCGCCACCTTCATGTTTCCTCCTGTGCTGCCTTTTACTCTTCCCATTACCACATCATCACCCTCTTTGAGTCGTGCCTGCAATGATGGTTGCAGAGATCAAAGCTGGTACTGGCACCCAAGGGATCAAAGCTGTACTCTCATGGTGAGTAGACTCTCCTGTATCCTTGTGTCTCCATCCATTATCCACCTCTGCTCTTAAAGCCCCAGGAACTCTGGGTGGATGGAGATGCCTTTTGGTCTGTGTGTATCCATCACCACCTACAATGCTGTCCTGGGTACATTGTGAGAGGTATTGCCTTAGCCTGGGTGAAAAAGAGGGGCCAGAGCCCCTTGGGACCAGCATCAAGATGAACAGCCTGTATGCTGCAAACTGAGTAGGGCTGGAAGGTTTAAATGTACCCAGAACATTGCAAAAAATACTGTTCTTTGAAAAGTAAGAATATAATCCCTTTTCTTGCCCTTATTTGGTATCAAACCGAGCGTTTAGACACCCTGACTTTTCCCTAGGAATAGAAATTTTGATTTTTGACCAACCTCTCACTTGCAATCTTAATTCTGTTTTAGAAGGAACCTCTTCTTTTAACATTTTTTTTTCTTATACAGCTAAACCAGACATAATTGCTATACACCCACCCACTCCCTCCAAATACTCCTTTCCTGTATACCAATGCAAGATATTTACCTTGGCCAGCCAGGTACTACAGTGCCCAAGGGAAGCTGAATTAAACCCTGGTGATGAGTTACAGTGCCTAACACTTCCCAAGAACAATCACCGTGATTTATGACTGCTGACATGACAAAGATTTTGTCTGGTAGTGAGAAGTGATGGCTGATGTCCCCCTAAATGCTTATCATTTCTGGCAGCTTAATTGAACCCTGTTAACAGATGCAAGAAAACTGAGAAACATTTCTCCTCCTAGCAGTCCTCACTGGGCCAAAGCTGGTGTTGGCCTTACTTCCCTGTTTTCAGGTATTTTCCTTTTAAGTTGGAGGGTGCAGAAGTGCTCTTCCTAAAAGAAATAAGCTACCAAAGGAGTATATAATTCCCATATTTGATTTTAGGACACCCTGGCAGGAGAACAACCTCCCGTGATGGATAGTAGAGAAGGGACCCTTGGAGAGTTGCTGCAGTTTTCTACTGTGGATTAATGTATCCCTCATTCACCACGCAAAGGACTTGGGCTTGAGTCCAACTTGGAGCTTTGCCCTCGTCTTGGGGATTTTGGAGCTCTTCAGACCAGTTGAGCAAAACCCCAGATAACTGTGACAGCAAAGGCGTCCAGCCCTGGCCTGCGAGGTGTTTTGGGAGCAGCTCTGCAACACAAGAGCTCTGGTGGATGGAAGGGAGGAGTCCAGGCATTTCTGGCAGGCTTGCAGGCAGCTGGGAGCTGCGCAGGAGATCGAACTTTCCCTGGGCAGCTGGAGCGCTGCAGGAGAGCAATGTTTGCTCAGCACCCAAGGGAGCAGCAAACCCAAGGCCACTGGAGGCAGGTGGAGGGAGAAAGCTCAGTACTTCAAAGCTTCCGTGTGCAGGAGGAGGCTAAAATGTGGGAGATAGTTTTTATAAGGGTTCATCCACAGCAACAACAGACACCTGTGGCCTGGAGCAACTTTTAGGAAAGATAAAGCTGTGCATAGAGCGTGTACTCTTGCAGCAGCCGAGCTGTGCTAGTCTCTCATCTGACTTCATGCACTAGGGTGTTATTTTTTTCTTGGGGAAGCCATGGAACTGGGTAGAATTTAAATTATACCCCAGAGAAGCTGGCTTGCTTCTCTGACAGAGGTCATAATGAGGGAGTCGGGATTCCAGTTATAGCTCGGCACAGCAGATGTAGCTAGTTTTGCAGATGATAAAAATACAGCCTTGTCTCAGGAATGCTGCAGAAGTGAGGCACGCGTGTGGCTGGCTTTTTTTTTTTTCCAGAGCTGTTGTTTAACTCTGGCTGTACTGTACAACAGTTGTTCCCACTGGGAAATCAATATTTACAGAGCAAACAGCAATGAGACGTGGGCTGGGTGCCATCCAAGCATGCAGCAGGATCTGCTCTGTCGAATCCCTGCACCTCAAAGTATGGAAAATGCTACTCATCTCTTTTTTGGGGGAGGATTAGATTTTTGTTACCAGTGATGAATACTATTTTATTTTTACTCTGCTCTGTATGCTTTCCACGGCCTGCTTGCAAGGAATGAGGCAGCCACTGAAATATGGGAAGCTATACTATATCCTCTCCTGTATCAGGCACAACTCACCTCTTCTGATCAGAATTCAGGGCTTGGTGCACAGAATTAGCCACCCACCCCAAATGAAAGCAATTACAATCTTGTTCCATCCCCCTGCCATGGGCAGGGAGAATTTCCATGAGACCAGGTTGCTCAGGTTCCATGAGACCAGGTTGCTCAGGGCCACATCCAACCTGGCCTTGAACACTTCCAGGGATGGAAGTATTCCAGGAACCTCCTTAGGGCTCCTGCAACTCCACGACCTACAGACACCTTCACCTGGAGGACCAACACTGCCCTTGCAAGGAGCAGGTCACTGCTGGGGTGAGGCTTGGCTGGGACCAGCACAAACCTGGCATTGTGGACTTGGTGCTTTGCTGCTCCACAAGGCATTGCCAGTGGAGGAATGCACTACAGGCAGAGTGGCAGTGCCAGTCTCACTTTACCTGGATGCTACAATGAGTCCATGTCCTCTTGGTTTTGCAGAAACACACTAGAGGCTGGCTCTGTAATACTGCCTGCCCCTGTATTCCCTCTTGTTTGCAGAAGCGCAGCTGTAAGGAAAATGTTCGGTCTCTAATCTCTATTTACACAGGATGGTGATAAAGAAATTCCTCCACAATCACTTAATCTCTCTTTGGGCTGACACCACCATCTTTGCTCAGCCCAGCTCTAGAACAGCAACACATGCAAACACACCACAGTGTTTTGTGGGCTCGGGGAGGACCATCATGTGAAAACAAGCTCTGCACCAAAGTACCCCTTGAATTTTGTGTTCAGTTTTGAGCCCCTAGAGACAAGAAAGACATTGAGTTGCTGGAGCATGTTCAGGGAAGGGCAATGGAGCTGGGGAAGGATCTGGAGCCCAAGTCTGATGAGAAGTGGCTGAGGGTGTTTAGCCTTGAGCAAAGGAGACTCAGGTGTGACCTTATCACTCTCTACAGCTCTCTGAAAGGAGACTGTAGCCAGGTGGGGGTCAGTCTCTTCTCCCAATAACAAATGACATGACCAGGGAAGTTTAGATTAAAGAAAATTTATTCCCTGAAAGAATGGTCAGGCATTGAAACAGGCTGACCAGGGCAGTGGTCACTGGAAGTGTTCAAAAGGCACTTTGGCACATGGTTTTGTGGTGGGCTTGATGGTGCTGGGGGCAACAGTTGGACTCGACGATCTCAGAGGTCTTTTACAACCTAAAAGGTTCTAAGTCTTTTTCTGACCATGATGAGTGAGCAGCCCTCTGCCCTGCAAGTGTCCCCCTATACAGGCAGGATGATGGTGAGAGGAAGGACAGCCCCACCTTCTGGAAACTGATGTGTTTGGCGCTCTTGCCCAATTTTTGCAGAGGATTTGAAGCAAGAAGCCTGCTTTTGGGTGGGTTTCTGCTGTAAATTCAGCTGGCTGTCTGCAGCAGTGAGGTGCCATCCCCACCACAAGCTGCCCTACTCGTGTAAGTCAGCTCTGAGCAAGCTCTGCCTGAACTCACCGCCTGGCCCTAAAGGATTGGAAAAACAGGAAACTCTTTCAAAGGTGTCTAAGGATTTGATGTTGACATTTGAATTTCCCTTTCATATCACTGCAGCATTTTTGCCCGGGCACTTTATCCCTGCAGTGCAAAGCTGTCATTTATTTCTAGTCAGAGATTTTGTGCTTTTGAAATTAAAGCCAAGGCGGGCAGAAAATAAAAGTATTCCAGGACACTTTAGTGCATTAGACAAGTGTCAATTATGGGAAGCCAAGCTGTTCCAGCCCTTGGGGAAAAGCATATCTTGTGTACAAATAATTCAGAAAAAGGCAAAGCTGTTCTGCCTGCTGAGATTTTTGGTACTATACAGTTTGAGGAAAACTGTATATATAGGACGAAACAGAGTTCTAACACGGTGAGAATAACGTAGAAGGAGCTGAAAGGGACTGAGGCCAATGCAGACTGCATGGCCACACAGCTAGGAAAGTGGCATCCTTGCTCAACCAGGCCCTGAAGCAATCAGATGGGCTGAGAAAACATGGCAGGGTTATTGTGAGAGGTCCTCTGGTGACAGTCCTACCTGTGAAATGGACTCTGTTTGCTGGCAGCTTGTGATCACGGAGGCTGCAGGCACAGGAACAGGCAGAGGGCGTCTCATCTGCTTCCCAGGAACTGCTGGGAACCAGCTCCCAGAGCCGCAACTGGCAGCGATGGTTATTTAAAAATACACCCTTGATGCTGCACCTGGAGCTGGCCACATTTTCCTGCTGGAAAACTGTGGATTGGGAGGAACTGTGGGGAAAAAATATCCGCTGAGAATCTGTGAATGTGACCTTTTGGGTGAAACTCCATCCCACTTGTTACCCAACTCAACAAATGTTAATGCCCTGTCCCTACATTTAAATTCCCATTAGAGCCATTTTCCCCAGACAATGGCCTTCTTTGCCCCAGTAAACACAGAAAGTAGGCATTTCCTCAGAGGAAGTTAATTTGGCTTTTTAGACAAAAAAAAAAACAAATAGGAAGAGTGGGAAACAAAACCTTTTCAATAATCTGGGAAAGTATTATCAGACAAGACCTTTTCTGCTAAAGGGAAACACTTTCTCCTGGCCATTGAGATGCTAAGGACCAACATGTTACTTTAATGGTATCTTTAAATGAAAAAAAATTAGATGGCCCTGCATTTAATTTTACCAGTACACATACCCTCCATTGAAGTTCTGACTTTATTTTAAAGGAGTGATTCATGCATTTAGCTTTTGGTTCATTTTTATCTTAGTTTTGGAGTCATAATAAATCCCACTTTAGAGGTGCCGAATGATTAATTTCTCAACCACATATTTGCTTTGAAGTGTCTGTTGGCTGTTAATAAAATAAGTCCTTTTCCATTCTCTTCAAAGTCACAAAACACAAACACACACAGATGCTTTGGGCCAAAGGAGGGAGCTGAAAATCTGTCTGGCAGTGGGACTGTAGCTGAAATGAAGAGGGGGGCTCCTATCTCACCACTCTGGGGAAGAGTGCTGCATTTTTTCAACCAAAACTGCTGCATGTAGAGGCAATGGGGAGGTCTGGACTGGGTCTCCAGAGATCCTGATTTAGAGGGTGGAGTCTGGTGCAATGAACATTACATTTTGTTAGTGTTTTCACAGGCAAGATTTAATAAACCCAATTTATGTCTGACTGAAAGTTAAATACCTTACAGCCCTGCACTCAGCATTTGCTTAGTGTCAAATTCTGTAGGGTCTGTGCCCACTTCACAGCTGGTTTTACAGTGTGTCTAGAAAGACTCCTGCCTCTGAGACATGGGGAAACATGTAGAGGCAAAGGAGCATTCCCAGCTGGCATAGCTGGGCAGCCACTCTTGAAAGCCAGTGGTTCGGGCTGGTTGAGAACGAGCTCAGTGCTCAGGAGTTCGATTTTTCACAAAGGGCAGAGTCAGAGCAGAATGCTGAACTGAAGTGCTGATGCTCTGGACAATTGCAGTTATGCAAAGGTCCTTTCATCCTTGGGGAAGGATTTCATCAGGAGCACTGCTGGTGCAAAGCAGTTTCCATCCCACGTCAGCAGCTGCACTGCCAGCATGGCACAGAACAGGGGAGGACAGGGAAAAAATCAAAGCAAGATGGACTTAAGGAAGGGATATCTCTCAAAAGAGTTCTCTTTGGAAGACATAGTTCTCAAAAAAAAAAAAGTCTACCTTTTTCTAAAATACTTCTCTTTTACATTAGGGAGAGTCACATTTAGCTGTTTCATTTTAGTCACTTAGTTCCAAGCCAGAACATGCCACTGAACATCACACATTTCAGTTTTAAAAGACCTTAAGATCATTTGGCAGTGTTTCCTCATTTGACCTTCCAGAGCCACCTCGCAGAGTTCAACCCCCTTCTTAGGGGCAGGACACTTTGGAAGACTACAGATCCTAAAACCATCCCACGACCAAAATCGGGTGGGAATACAACTTGGCCATGTGGGAACTGCCTGACTTTTGGAGTATGGTGGGAAAGGAGGTTTGGGCTGGGAAATCAGCTCATTACAGAGGAGGGGAAGGTGATGCCTTTGGACTACAGTTCCCATGATCCAGTGCAAAATGGGTGGCGGTGAGCGTAAGCTATTCAGCCTTCCAGAAAGTGCTTCCATGTGAGAAGAACTTTTTTGCCAAGTACATGAAAGCGAGGGATCCACAACCCTAAAAGCTGAAGGAAAAAATGTGGCATTTTCTATGTTGGAGACCTGGATTTGACTTGTCAGCTCTTGGTCCAGCCTAGATCAATCTCAAAAATGTGCCTCCACCCCTCTGTTCCCATGTGTCTTTTAAGGGGTTTATGGGTAACATCCTTTCTCTTTTCTCAGCTTGTGCTCAGGAGCTTGGAGAGCATCTGACCCCCTCTCCAGCTTTAACCTCAAAGCAAGCAGGGTTGTGCAATAGGGTAACAGCTCTGGCATGTTACCACTGGTCCCAAAATCATGTCCTAGCCTATCTGCAAGATTCATCTGTATGGCTTGAATAAGCTCACAGCTGCCAGCATCTGGGCTATATCCTGCCCCATATTCATCCTGCCATCATCCTGCCATGAAGTCAGAGGGCTGCAGCAGGATGGCAGGGTGGAAATCAAAAGGGACTTCAGCAAATCATGCCTCCTTCATGCATAGGCTGTTTCTGTCATCATCTGCTTGTCATGACCCATGGCCAGCTTGTCAAAGCCTTGCCCTGATGTAGGAAACACTGAAATAATATTGTAATAAATTTTAAAATACATAAAATACACAATAATAATATTGTAATGACTCTATTGTGTGATAAATGATATTGAAACAATAGGAGGTCATAACACTGGCACACAAGCTTCCATTAATTGTTACATGAAACATGCATGATTCCAGGAATCATGTTGTTTGGAAAATAGCAACTTTTCCACCATTTCCTACATGTTTTGTGTTCGTGTCATTTTAATCTGCTTGGCAAACACAGGCTGTGATTGATGTGGCTAAGAGACTCCATCCATTTATTTATTGGTTCGCTCTGGTTTCAGATCTGTGCTTTCTGTGATCTGCCTTCAGCTTGATAAACATTTCTTGCAGCCTGTAACTAATCTCAGAGCAGTCAAAGCATGTGAATAGGGACCAGAGGGATCACAGCCTTTTCTGGAGGCAGTTCTGACCCTGGCAGAAATAAACCAACCCACCACCTCCTGGCATGAGACTTTCCCACTATCTCTGACCTCACCAAAGAAATTCTCCTGTCCCAAAGGTGAGGGTAGAAATCAAGATGCACGTAGAAAAGAAGGTGCATAAGCTCTAGCACCAGAGGGAAATTGCTACTAATATACTATTTTGGTCCAAGCCTGTTCCCTGTCATAGTATGGAGTGAGGACAGGAGTGGGCAAGGCAAGGGCTACATGTGTCATTTATCTGGAGACTTGTGTAAAACCTTTGACATGGTCCCCCACAGCATACTCTCTAAATTGGAGAGAGATGGATTTGATGGGTGGACTGTTGGATGGATAAGACATTGGTTGGATGGTTGCATCCAGAGGTCAAAGGCTCAGAGTCATGATGGAAGTCGGTGACAGGTGGTGTCCCTCTGAGGTGCATATTGGGAGCAGTGTTATTTAATATCTCCATTAATGACCTAGATGAAGGGATCAAGGGCACCCTTATCAGATTTGCTGATGACACCAAGCTGAGTGGTGCTGTTGACACACCTGAAGGATGGGATGCCATCCAGAGGGACCTGGACAGGCTCCAGAGGTGGGCCCATGGGAATCCAGTGTGGTTTAACAAGACCAAGTGTAAGGTGTTGCACTTGGGTCAGCACCTACCCTCTGCTAGGAATACAAGGTGGGGGATGAAGGGATGGAGAGCAGCCCTGCCAAGAAGGACTTGGGGGTGCTGGTGGATGAGAGAGTGGACATGAGCTGGCAATGTGCACTTGCAGCCCAGAAAGCAAACCACGTGTTGGGCTGCATCCTCAGCAGGGTGGGCAGCAGGGCAAGGGAGGTGATTCTGCCTCTCTACTCCCCTCTGGGAAGAACCCATCTGGAGTGCTGCATCCAGCTCTGAGATCCCCAGGTGTTACAACCCTCCCTGCCAGGCAGGAATTACTTTTGTTTCTTGCTAATAAATCCCTTGGAGTTAATTAAAGTAAATTGATACTAGATGATCACTGTTTACAGATATATGTATAAATGGCTTATTTTAGAACAATTTGATTGCAAAGGAATACAGGTAAGTAGCTGTTTTGATTATAACTGTAGTAACATGGCAATATAAAAGTAGAAAGATATTGCAAAGGAAAAGAGGTATTTAGCTGTTTTGGTTGCAATAGAGGGATATAAAATCATAAAGATAACAACCCAAGAAAATGTTTAAAGGAAAAGAGAGAGAGAAGAAGAAGAAGAGTTAAAAGGAAAGGAGAGAAGGGAAGAGAGAGAAAAAGTGTTTGCAGTCAACAGTGAAAACTCTCCGGTGAAACTGATTGCTGTTGTCAGTGGTGTCAGCAACACAGAACTGTTGGAGTGAGCCCAGAGGAGGGCCACCAAGAAGATGAGTGGAATGGAGCACCTCTCCAGTGAGGAAAGGATGAGAGAATGAGGACTGTTCAGCCTCAAAAAGAGAAGGCTTTGGGGTGACCTAATTGCAGCCTTCCCGTACCTGAAAAGAGTCTACAAGAGAGATGAGGAGAGACTTTTTGCAAGGGCAAGTAGTGAGAGGACAAGGGGGAATGGTTTTAGATTTCAGAGGGCAGGTTCAGTTTGGATCATAGGAAGAAAGTTTTGAGTCAGGGTAGTGAGGCAGTGGCACAGGTTGCCCCCAGAAGCTGTGGATGCCCCAAACCTGGAGGTGTTAAAGGCC
>JAWWLV010000179.1:59526666-59618754 GCA_035041135.1 Platyrinchus mystaceus
CAGCCGAGTCATCTCCCTGTTCAGGAGCTTGGCGCGCAGCTCCATGCGCACACGGGTGGCCTCATCCAGCCCATCACTCACCATCTGTGGGTACTGGATGAGGGTTTGCAAAAGCACGAAAATGAACGTTTTGGAAGCCATGGTCTGCAGGAGGAGAGAGAGAAAGAGTTGAGTGTGGATGAAAGGGAGGGAGAAATCAAAGGACCCTCAAATGTGGGGAGTATAGATGGGAACTGTAGGGATGTGGGAGTATGAAGGAGTGGGCCCCAGGTCGGCTGGCAGGCAGCAAGGACTTTCCCACTGCCCCACCAGCAGCAGAAATACCATTGGAGGCCCACAGTGTTCTGGTGAGGGATTGCCCCTTGACAGAGAGTGAGAACCCAGCCCCTGGGGCAACATTTCTGCCCCAGCCCTCGTGTAGTACAGCCTCTCCCCTGCCTGTGCACTCACCACTCGCCCAGGCTCTACTGGAGCAGTGTTACCTGCTGGGGCCATCTAGAGCTGCCCCCATTGTGACACGACCCCTGTGATGTCACAAGAGTCAGATCACAGCCAGGACAGCCCAGCCTTTCTGCCGCAGTTTTGGGGTTTAGGGCCAAACCGAGACCACGGGGTCCTTGAGCCGAGCAGTAGTTCTGCTTATGCTGCTAGTGTGATATAGCAGAGTTGTGTGCGGACTCCAAGCTAAATGCAAAGAGTCGCAAAGTAGATGACACGAACACAGCACATTGACAACAACTGGTGGTGGTGAAGGGAAGTGATCTCAACTTTATTAACAGGGGCAACAGTTTATGTAGGGTTTAGGTAGAAGGGACCAGAACTGGGGCAGAGCATGGGCGGAGTATTCTAATCTAAGGAAAGGGATTGGTTGGGCCTCAGGGATAGGAGGGGACGGATAGTTACATAACTGGGGAAGAACATAGCTGGCTGAGGGCAGTAACTATGGCAACATGCTGCCCAATCAGCAAACTGTTGGCATCCTCCCTGAGGTTTTCTCCCCAGTAGATGGATGTATTCAAGGTTACACAGCATGGTGGAAAAATCCAGCCCTCTGGGCTAAAACAATGAGCAGAAACAGCAAGTCCCATTATGTTATATGGTCCACTGAGCTGCCATTTTGTCTTCACTGTCATGTAAAACTTTCCCGTCATAGACTGAAGTCTTTTTTAGTCTCCAGCCAACCCCAACACCTTTTGTCCTCACTCCAGCTCATCGACTCATAATAGCCCCTGGCAACCAAATTGGTGACACCTACAAAATACAGACCCAAGTGGGAGGTCAAGTAGCTAAAGGACTACATGTGTGACTTCTGTCCGAAGCTTCTAGAAGGGTTATAGCTGTAGCTTGAGAAGCTCTTCTGCTGGCACAATTCTCAGTGAAGTGGAAGATCTAGCTGTGGTGGGTCCAAGTGACAGGTACTGCTGAATGGCCTCTGTACCTTCCCTATTGTTTAGGAGGAGTATCCACTCACCCTTGACTCCCTGGGCAGCAGGTGCCACAGGCCTTAGCATTCAGGACATGGAGAAGACAGTGTTCTGTCAGCTGTGATAACTGCTGCCAAACATTTCCTCTACAGCAAACACATTTCCTCTGGGAGTCAGAGCCGAGGCAGCTGAAGAGTCAGTGGCAAAGACCCTGGAACCAGAGAGTCCCATTACCACCTGTACACTGACTGCCTGCCCTTTTTGAGAGTCCAATCCCTCTGGGAGTTTCCCCCTGTGCAAAAATGCCAATAAATAGTGTGTTTGAGCAAATGCTTCCTCTGTGGAGTGTCTGTGCCTTACTTTAGTGAGGAATGCAGGCACTGGTACTCAGTGCTTGTGGTGTGTTGACCTCGGCTGGACAGGGAGAGAAAATCAGGACCAAAGAATTGTGGGTTGAGACAAGGACAGGGATATCACTCAGGCTCAACTTGGGGAAACATATGTAATTTGCTACCAAACAAAACAGAGTGGGATAATGAAAAATAAACACAAATCTTAAAATATCTTTACCATACCCCTCCCTTCTTCCTGGGCTCAACTGATCACTCTGGCCAATGCTGTGTGCCAGGACTCACAGATCACTTGGGCAGTTCTCCATGCTGGGCTGTCTGGCACAGCAGCCTTTACATCCTGAACACCAGAGCTCTTATCTCAATATCAACCAGCTAGCAAAGGCAAGTGACCAGCTTCAGGATTTTCTTCACTCATGGATATCAGCCCATTTCCTTGACAGCGGATAGCTATCTGCAGGAATTTGGCTTTGCAGACCTAAAATAATAAAAAGGAAATATGAGGATCTCTGTTGAATACAGCTTTAGCCTAAGTGTTTAATAGTCTGGCATAAGATCACAGTATAAAAACCAAAATTCCACATTTGAAGACTGAATGTTCTGATCAGTTATGAGTAATAAGTATTCATAGGAGAATTGTAAGAAAGTTTAAAAAACACAGATCATCTAATGGTTTTTAGCCCTAAGTAGAACAGGAAGTACAACCATGATCACATGGTATGTCATTTCCATGGAAATTGTTAACATTTTCCATTAAACTGGAATTAATTTCAGGCTATAATCTGCTTAAGGACACAGAATGCATAAGGATGCAGCAAGACAGCTAATGCCATATGTAGAAAAAGGAAATGGCCAAACTGTGAGTATGATTGGAGTGTAAAGGAGTGAGAGCAGGACTGAGTGTAAGAAAACTCTGTCCCAGCATGTCATGTCACAGGCAGGAAATGCTCCCTGCCCTCCATTACCACCGGATCTCACTACGTGGGTTTCCCTGCAATGGACTGGGTAAATAATGCACGTGGAACTGTTGGAATTGATATAACTTTTCCAATTTTTTAATGGTTTTAGTTAACCTTTTAATTAGTTGTTAATAAGTAGGGTGTTGGGCATTAAACCACTTTTAGCTAGCATTCAGCAGAATTTAACGTAAGCTGACATTGTGAGAAAATTGGGAAAATTATTGAAACTTCAGCTTTTGATAAACTAACCTTGATAGGCTTCAATGAGCAAAGACCGGGAGAAGAAAGATGTATTGTTGAAATAGGATACAAGGAGTGCAGAATTTATGGACCACATGGACATTCTGCAGAAACCAGAAGATAAAGGAAAAACTAACAAAAACTCAGTATATATGTTGGAAAATCCCTACCAAGGAAAAAACATACTAAAAATGTGGACCTAATTAGCATGAACAGTGAGAAATTAATAACCAATAGAGGATAAAAGACTAATTAATGAAATGGAATTGTATAGTTTAGAACCAATGAACATTATTTCTTTGCTAAAATGTATAAATAGGTGAAAAAGGGTTGCATCAGTGTCTGTGTGGAGGCCAGGATTCTGTCAGTCACACACACACCCCAGCACTGTGAATAAAGTAATGCCTTGCTTTCTAAGACTAAAAATGCAGTGCTAGAGGGTTTTATTATCCTTCCCTTGTCCATTAACTGTGTTATGGATCTCTCCTGTCTCATGAACAAAAAGTATTGATTAACTGCCTTACTAGCCACACTGCCTCCATGATTGCCAAGGCCATGACCCAGCTCACAGAGCTTTCCTTCCACCCTCCATGGCCCAGGATCCACCTCCAGTCCAAACCAGAGCTGTCAGTCACTGCTCCAGCAGCACTGCAGGTTGTCCATTTCCACCTTCCCCCCGCCTTGCCCAGCCCAGCCACAGTCCTAATGAGCCAAGCCACCAGCAGAACAACACCCCTGCCTGGCTCACTCCCTAAGCCCTTCCTGGCCATCCCTGCACGTGACTCTGAGCTGCAGGATGACTTCCCAGCCTGAACTCATCCTGTCTTATCACCATGAAAATGCCCCATGATCACCCTGCAGGGGTGACCGAACCTGCTGAGGGTCTCCAGGCCTGCCCTGCTCCCTGCATGGGGGCAGTGGGGCAGACAGACTATGGCGTCAGCACACTCAGCTCCCACCTCCTGGGCCTGAGGGAGCTGCCAGCCCTCACTGCACCTGGGCACAAGGTTTTGCAGTGCCGAGAGAGCCACATCCTGCTACCATGGCAGTCCTTGCCAGGAAACTACACCCCAACCCACCACAGCATCAGGCAGCCCCACAGGTCCTCTTGTTGCTGTAACTACAAGTTACAGGACAGGTGGCAGTGGGGCAGTCCCAAGAGAACTGGGCCAGCAGAAGTCCTCCTGTCAATGTATGGGTTGTGGAGAAGCGTTCCACTTGGTAGCCAGATTTGTTGGTTTCCCACAACTAAAAGTTACAGTGATTAGGCCTTACATCCATTTCTTCAGCTCCTTCTTGAGAAACAAGTGCCATTGAATAGGCCTGTCAGCCCACATGGCCCAAGGTATTGGGGAACATGAGATAAAAGCTGCTCCCACCGGTGATTTGTTTTGATTAACTAGTAGGGTTGTATTAACTTCCCTGGCAGTGTTCAAGGCCTGGTTGGATGGGGCCCTGAGCATGGACCCACCTGATGTAGTCAGTGGCTCCCTTGCCCAGAGCAGGGGGTTTGGAACTATGTGATTTTTAAGGTCCCTTCCAACCCAAACCATTCTATGACTTTAATGATTTCTTTGATAACTTGCATCTAGGTATTCATGGTCTCACAGTGCACAAAGGTAATGGTGTCTGGTTCACCAGATACACTGTCCCCATTTACCTTCCCAGCTCTCTAAGCAAGTTATCACTCTGCTTATGAAGCAGGTGTGAGTGCCAGCATCAGCCCTCGGGTGAGGATGTTGTACCTACAGCAGCTCCCAGCACTTGGGAAGTGCTCAGTTTCCATAACTGGGGTGAGTGGTGTCAGGCTGACCCAGTCCCCAGACCCCTGGGGTGGGATGGAGTCAATGATGGTGTGCTGTCTCAGCCCAGTGACATTCAATAACTACAAGTGGCACAGCTCTTGCAGCCTCCACCAAGAGCATGTTTTGTAGTTTTTAGTCTAGGCAAAGTAAGGAGAGGAGCAGTCACTGCTAACGGAAGTTATTCTTCCTTTAATGAGGAATGGCTTCAGGTGAAGGATTCCACTGAGTTAATATGAGTTCCCTTTTCTTTTTCTTCTCCAAAGCAACTTATTTGCAAAAATCCCAGTAGTGAACTGTGCTTTCCCTCCCTCTTTCCCTGTTCGTACCCAAGTATGAACAAGATGCTATGTGGTGGGACACACCTCTCATTTCAGAAGAATCTGTGGTGGTTATTGCAGATTCACAGGCAAGTCATTGAAGATTCTTCATACAAAGATACAGGTGATGTGTATTCCCTGTTCCAGAGCTAGAGAAAAACAAAGGTCACCAATCTTCCTGGCAATCAAGGGCTTCTGAAGATGGATGCACAAATAGCAAACCTGCTATCTTGGAGATAGGACTAGAGGAAAACCCAGCTTAGTATACAGTTCAGAGGAGACAGCATGGAAAAGGTGAGGTTTCTTGGCACTTACCCATCTGATCAAACCACTGCAACTGCAATCAATATCAAAGTCTCACAATCTTCCATGACTTTCATGGCTTTTTCATCCATTTTCCCCTCAGATGAACTGAGGAAATAACCCACTTGTATTATCTTCGTGTCTGTTGTGCAGATGAAGAAATGCTGCATTTGTACCTGTAAAGGGATTTCTCTTATCTCACAGGGCTGGGAGTCTGAGAGGAACAAAATGGTAAACCATAGGTGCCTTTATTTTTATAGAAATAATTTAAATCTGAGGAAGAAGCACACCTTTGTTGTAACTTCAAAAGAAGAGAAAGGAAAAACGTCGCATCCTGTTTCTACAAACCCTTTTCCAGTAACTCTAAGGAAAGTCTTTAAACGTTTAAGGGTTTGGAAAGCTACTTACCTTCATTCATGGTCTTCCTGTTTTCCTCTGAGGTCTAACAGATTTTTGTGTGAAAGGACAACCTGCACTTGACAGAGTGAAGCTATGTGCCACTTCTTGTTTACACCAGTTCTGCAAACGTGATCCCAGAGCCTCTGCCTTTTCTTGTATTTTTGAAATCAATAAAAACACAAAGACTTGAAGAGAAGATTAGGTGGAACATATTAAATGCTTCTTCAAAGGATGATTTGCTTCAGTGTTTTCTCATGATTGAAGTAGAGCGTCTGCTGAAATAACAAAGAAATTGTGCACAAAGCAGATGAAAATTCTGGAAAATCTAAAGTCAAGGAAGTTAATCTGAGGGTTAACAATGTCCATGGTGCAGCCAAGCTCAGATCTGTCTGCTACATGTTCCCAAGTCAACATCTTCATTCAAGGACTTCCCTCTGCCACCCTACAAAATCTTCTCAATGACACCCAAATTCTCCTTGAAGCTGATGGGAACAAGCTCTGACACTTAGAAGTGGACAAGTAAAGCCAAGTGGACAAGAACAGTCCAGCAGCATTTCCTGAAGCTGCCCCTGCACACAGGGAAAGAAGAGGCTTCTGGGATCATCGAGGCTTGCCCTGGAGTCCAGTTCGTGGATTCAGCAGGAGACACAGGAGGGTAAACCATGTTTTTCCAAGCAAACTTCCCTGTGGACTGTTTAAAGACTATCCTCACCTGCCCCCAGAGCCTCTTGAGCAGGAGATGGCCACCTGCCAGCTCCTCACATCCTGACCCACTTTTCCTGAGAATTTAGCAAGGGACAGTTTCACAGACAAGAGAAAATCCCTAAACAGCATGCAGCCCAGAGAGTGGAAAGTTTTTTCTTGGGTTCGTTGTGTTTTGTTTTGTTTGTGGTTTTTATTTTCTTTCCCCAACTTCCCAATGAACGTATTTGGCAGCTCGCTGTCCCTGTCAGCACAGGAGCCCAGAGGAAACCAGAGCTGGGAGGGCTCTTCCTGCCCGGGGGAGGCTTCCCAGGAGTGCGAGGGATTTACTAATTGCCACCTTTCACTCCCCCGTCCCTCGCTGTGTCCCACGGAAGGCCATGTGCAGTGGCAAGCTGCAGACAGGTCTGCTGGTGGCCGGCTACTTTGTGTACCTGCTGGTGGGTGCCGCAGTGTTCCAGGCACTGGAGAGGACTGCGGAGAAGCAGGAGAAAATGGCAGCTGCCCAGATGAAGGAGGCTTTTCTGCAGAGCTTCAGGCAGCTCACGGTGGTGGAGATGGAGCAGTTCATGAAGGTAAGTGGAGCCCTGTGGAAGTCCTTTCTCCCTGCTGTTTCCTCATTACGTGTTGCTTCCTACTCAGCCCTTGCTACACGGTTTCACTGCTCTCCTGATGTGGTCACTTGGATGCTTTTAGCAAACCCCTCTCCAGTCTGAGCAGGTTACTCTGAAGGTAAATACAGCTTGTGTAGCTGGACAAAACCTTGTGTGTGACAGCTATTAACAGTCCCCATCCTGCAATGTCCCTTTTTTCTTGTGGGGAGGGAGTTCTTGCCTCCTGTTGATTCGGCTCTCAGTGTGGCTGTGCTCATACACAATGGGTGGAACGGTAGGAAAAATAAGGCTGCCTGAAATTAATAGCTGTGGCTTCCACTTACAACAGCGTCATTGGTAGCACTGAGGAACAAGAAGGCAAGGTCTGAATGGGGAAAAAAAAAAGAAGCCCAAATTACTACCAGGAGAGTGGCATGGTCAGGGCTTACTTTCTGAAGATGCTGTAGAAGTGAAACAGGTAGCCTGGTCAGGGGGAAAGTGTTTCTGGTCACAGCACTGGAAGATGAGAATACATACAGTTGTCTCTTCATCATCAGTATTTCCTAGCTCTGTCTGCTACAACGCAGGGGAAAATGAGGAGTGCAAGCCCTGCTGGAAGCATTTCCACATGGGAAAGGAATGGAGACCGCAATGGGCCTGTTTGCAAAATAATGAAAGGTGGGGAAGAACTGGTGTTTCTAGTAACACAACCAGCAATTCAGCTCCCTTTTCACCTATGCATGCACTCTCTTCTCCTTGACTGGTTTTTATGGGTAAGGGAGAAGGGGAAAAAAAATGATGAGCTTTTCAAGACAAAGAAATCTTTGTGCCAGGGCTATGGAATGATTTTTGTTAGCCCTGATTTTCTGGAACACCAGCAAAAAGGATAGTGAGGAAGGAACCAGGGAGGAAGACTTTGCTGGTACAATTTATTCCAGCTCGTGTCCTGCCTCTGGCAGGGCTCTGTCTCAGCTGTTTCTGTACAAACCAGCCTGCCTTCCAGATGTCCAGTCCAATCTTCTCTGTTTGCTAAAGGCAATGTTTATTATTATTATTATTATTACTTTAACTTAAATAAATTAACAGCACTTAGAATTAAAAACAAAGGAAAGAAGAGTCTGAAAATGTTTAAAGTGATAGATGACAGGGCTTGAGAGGCTTGGAAGACACATCTAATCAAGCCCCCTGTGGTAGGGCAGTCTCAACTCACTTCAAACCATCTCTGACAGATGTTCCTCTAACCTCATCTCAGAGGCCACTTTGTAAATATGTGCACGTGTGTTCATGCGTGCAGTTTGGAGAAGAGTGTATATGTCAAGCTTTGCAAATCAATGGACTTTCTCTGAGGGTAATTCTGTGACACTACCCAAAATACAGCCTTAAAATTGAATTCTGGGTGTATGTCATGTGTACAAGTCTCCAAGGCACCCCTGGGATGGATCAGAGTCACTGCTCAGTGTGCCTGTGCACAGATGGGAGATCAGATCCTTCATCCACCACTGCCACCTCAAGGGTGAGTCCAAATCTAGCAACCAGCCGTCCCATCCCTTAGTCAAGCTCTGCCACATCCTAGCCATCTGTAGGACCATTTTCCCCCAAAGTACTCAGCCTAAAAGAAACAAGGTCCTCGATCCTACTGAAAGAAAAAGCACCAAAAGTTCTCCTAACACTCACTAAGGCAGTCAGCATAAACAGGGCAGAAGATGAACACTGAAAACCACCAGCTAACTGCTACCCAACCTGGAGGTGAAGGTGTGAATAGGGTAAAGGATCACCACAGTCAGGTGAGTGGTACTCACAGGAAAGGAGCAGTGCATATACCAGCAGATATACCTGTAGTATTCTTGCAGCAAGCACTTCAGAAAAGCAGTCGTGATGATACCAAACTTTGCCTTCTCTCCCAGAACCTGACTGAAGCCATTCAAAATGGAGTATACCCTGTTGGAAATGAATCACAGTTTGAAGAGAGCAACTGGGATTTCAGTAACTCCTTCTTCTTTGCAGGCACAGTTGTCTCCACAATAGGTAGGTCTAATGCTTTTCATTTATGTGTGCTTCATGAGTGAGTGATGCTTATTACCTCTGGTTATTAGGACAGGAATGGATAATACTTTCCAGGATAAAATCTCCAGCCCTTCATTGTCACTGACAGCAAGCAACCATGGACTTAGTCCTTACCACTGCACAGCTCTTCATGCAATATTTTGGCTTGTCCAATAGCAGAGGCCTTTCATATTATTCCCCACTTGTTTCTTCTTTTCAAGCCATCTGTTAAAATGTGTGCTCTGCTGATAGCTGTGTGTGGGAGATCACTTTCCAGGTCTTATTCCAGGGTCAAATAGGCTTTAAATCTGAGAGTGTAGTAAAGGATAAAAAAAAATGGTAGGAAGTAAGTGAGCCCTGCTGGGGCATGGGCACTGTCTCAATAACCTGTCTTGAGCTGTTAATTCACATATTGAATTAGTAATATGCCAGGAGGAAAAAAATGGGAAGAGTGAAAAGCAAATACCAAGACTTTTACACTGCTGCTTCAAGCTGTTCCGACCTTTTTGGGGCCTGCCTGCTCCTACTTGCTTCTCCCTTTCTCTCAAATATGCATCCCAAAAAGTGCAAGCCTGCCAAGCTTCAGCACAAAATCCATACTGTTGGCACCTGCTTCACACTCTCATGCAGTGGAAGTCAAATCTGTGTTTTTGCAGAGTGAAGCTGAGCCCTCCCTCCCACTGCACCCTAAGCACAGCTGCTCCACTGGTCCATGAGTGTTACACGTCACAAAGGCCCAAATGTTGTCCCAGCATCATGGCAGGTATTTAGGTGTTGCATGAACCCACGTGGAGATCTCCTGCTGTAGAGGAAAGGCAGGAGAGTCCTTGGCTCTGTGCAAGCGCTGCAAAGCGAGAACCAAAACATCTTTGAATTAGAAACACTGTTTTCAGTACAAATCCAAAGAAGAAAATAAAGCTACCCCAGCCAAAATAAGCACACCCACTCCTCATTTCATCCATTTACATCGTGCTCAAGTCACACACTATCCAATATATTTTCCATACTCACCACCACTCTTCCCATCCTTTGATATAATACACAGATACCATTCCTTTAGTCTATGGATTATCCCTGTGAAATATCTGTAAAATGTCCATAAAGGTCCACAGATTTCCACAAAATGAGTTCACTTAGGCCATGACTTCGGGCTCAAGCTATTGTGGTGGTCACTCAGGACAGGAGAGGAGCTGTGTGAGGTGGAGTTACTGATCACCACAGGCAGCTCAGGTCGGGTCACTGCTGTACTTGCACTGCTTCTTACAAGCCTTCTCCACTGGTTCCGGTGGCTCCTGCTGTAGTAATTCCCATAACATTCAACTCCAGTCCCAGGTTACAACAATTTATTTCCTTTACAATCTCCGCCCCGGTCCCTTTGAGCCAGGTCATATGGTTTAACATTGCAATGAACTCTTCCTTTTGCCTCTGCTCCAGCTTGGATTTATCCACAGACTGCAGTCCTTTAGGGCTGTACCTGCTCCAAATGGGGCCTTATCTGGGAGCCACAGTCTTTCCAGAGGTGTACCTGCTGCAGCATAGACTTATCCACAGCCATAGTCACTTTGAGGTGCACCTGCTCCAGCATGGCTTTATCCATGGGCTTCAACACTTTCAGAGCTGTACCAGCTCCAGCGTGGCCTTACCCACAGCCACAGTCCCTTCAGAAGTGAACCTGCTCCAACATAACCTTACACCTGGCTACAGTCCCTCCAGGGGTGTGCCTGTTCTGTCATGGGTTTGTCATGGGTTTATCCATGGACACATGCTTTGAGCTGCTCCAGCATGGACTTATCCACAGCTACTGATGATCCAGTGTACCCTGCTGCAGTATGGACTCATCCCTGGGCCACAGTCCCTTCGGAGGGACACCTGCTGTGGCACAGACATAACCATAGGCCCTTTAGGATGAACCTGCTCTCTCACAGGCTTATCCAGAGCCACAGATGCTTCAGGGTGCCCTGCTCCCACCTGGACTCATCCACAGTCCCTTTGACGGTGAAATCAAGTTCACTGGAGTTCCAGCCTGTCCAGTGCAGCAGCACAGGAACAGCCATGACTCTGAATGTGTCCCACTTCCTTCTTCTTCCCCCAGCTTTATATGCTGAGCATTACACCAGATGGTCTGGAATGTCCCTTTGCTCAGGTGGGGTCACCTGTCCTGGCCGTGTCCCCTCCCAGCTCCTTGTCCACTTCCAGCCTCCTCGTTGGTGGGGTGGAGTGAAGAGCAGAAAAGGCCTTGACTCTGTGCAAGCACTGCTCATCAATAACCAAAACATCTTTTAATTAGCAACACTGTTTCCGGCACAAATCCAAAGCACAGCCCCATACCAGCTAATGGGAAGATAATTAACTCTATCCCAGCCAAAACCAGTTCAGGAACACAGGCTGTCCCAGGAAATGTACAAATTTGCCTGTTTCTCTGCACCTTCGTCACAAAGGTCTGTTGTGAAGGCATGTCAGGTACTTCTACTCCTCTTCCCCAGCCTTTTTTTCCATGAAAATGTAATATTTCTGCAACAGGAGCACAACACAGCTCATGCCTTTGGACGTGAGCAAAAAAAATCACTCAGTTGTTTCATTTGTCTTTTCCCCCAAAGAAAACGTTGCATTTTCCAAGTAATGCATGCCTTGAGGTGAACTGTGCTTGGGAAATGCCTTTTCCCAGGGTCATTGATAGAGTAAGGACAAACACAAAGTGCAGTCCTCTTGCACTCAGGGATGTACCTCATGGGGTCTAAGAGTCTCCAGATCATTAAAAGACATGTTTGGAGTTGTTCCACTACTGAGATAAATCCTCTTTTAGTAGGACTTAAGGACAAATATCTCTGTGCCATGAATAAATCAGCCACCAGTGAGATCTGGACTAATTAGCATCATCTATTCCAATGCACACTGCACTCCTTGGGACTGGAGCCAGTATCTGGACACACCAGCTTCCTGGGATTTAGCCAGGGAGGTCACTAACACAGTCAGATCAACAAGAAGCTAGAGATGGCTGCATGTAATTCTAACAGCCTGGGACTCCAACCTTGATGTCTTCCAGATCCTCAGACTTCTGTTTTCTGTCTTTCCATGTATTTGTTACAGGACAGAGCACATTTCCCATAACTGCTTCTAGATTGAACTTTTGTTCCCACTGAGCCTGTGTTGGGAGCACAGAGTGCCCTCTGCATCACCCCAAACACGCAGGGTGAATCACTTCATCTGCTTACTGCCTTTTTCAGGGAAGAAAAGAATGCATATGTCCTGAGAAGTGCTAACCACATCTTTTGGGGTCACAGGCAGGCTGGATTGGGGGTAGGGTTGAACGTGACTATGGACTGCTCCAGTACTCTGGAATATCTTCTCTAACCAATGTTTTTTTTTCATAGGTTATGGCACGTTGCATCCTAGAACTGTTGGGGGACAGATCTTCTGTGTGTTTTTTGCTCTGTTTGGAATCCCTCTCAACATTGTTTTTCTGCACCGTGTCGGTAAGATGCTCTCACTGCTGTGTAAAAAGCTGGGGAAGTTCCTGTACGAGAAAGGAATGAGAAAGGTAATTGTTTCTACTTACTCAGGCACAGTTATATGCTCATTTCTAGTTGGTTGTTTTTTTTTTTCTCAAGTTTTATGCTGCCTTACCCTCTATTTTATTTGTTCTTGTGCTGTGTTAGACGTGCTAGGAGAGAGAGAGACAGTCTTCACTCATGGAGCTAAGCAGACAGGGCAACTGTAGAGGAGATATTCAGAGAAAGGGATGCATTTTGTCTTCCCATCTAAATGCAGACATCCAGCCCCCTGGGCGTCCCATCCCACTTCTCCAGATACTTCCCTCGGGACCCAACACTCTAGGGAAGTACATGCCTCCCTTTATAACCAGTAAAGCTGATTAAACATCTCATTGTGAGGCAGCAAAAAGCAGGCGAGCTGTGAAAAGCTGTTAGAAGTAGGTGAGCTGCGGAGGTTTCAATGAATATTGACTCAATGAATAGCGTGTCACTGCTCCTGATTCATTACTCAGTCCTTCACTCCCTCTCCACCCTTGACTTTGGCAGAAAGGAAGCAGCAGGCTGAAGTTGTCCATTTGAGCCCAGCTGCTGAAAGGTGAGGAGACACCTGTAAAGAGGGCTGGAGACAGGATGTGTCTTGTCTGGTGTATGTCCCAAGTTATTTGCAGCTCCTCCCTTTCTCTCACCACTGCTGAGGAAGTGAGAATAGCTTTTCTGTGTCTCCCACTGTTCTCTTTCAGGGTAAGGTGTGAATGCTACAGATAACCCTGTTCAGATTGCTGAATTTCTTGCCATATATGACAAATAGAAATTAAGGCTTGCTCATATACAGACACAAGCATGAAGACATGGAAAATTATCCAACAGTTGCCATTGATTTTCAGGCAATCTGGACTTATAAAAATCTATGCATGAACTATATGCATGCCTGGCTGATAAATCTTGGCACATAACAAGTCTTTTTCTCCAGTCAAGGCTTCTTCATGACTGCTGGGAAGCAGAATGGTTCAAAAGTCACTGTCCAGGCACTTCTTTATCAGGACCTCATTACTTAAAGGTCTTCTTGCAGTAAGATATCCACTGGGTAGGAGAAAAGTTGTGGCACTAATGCAATGAGAAATAAAGTCAATAATCAAGACTCTTGAAGGTAATACTGTCAGAAATGGTGCAAATATTTTTTATAAAAAAGTCTGGTTTCCCAGGCAAATTTAAATGTTCTTTAGGTGGCAACCCTGAATACCTAAAAAATTAAAAATGATGTCACCTAGTGATAAGTGGAAATTGTCTGACTCCAGAAAAAGTCATTGGATAGGAATTCCTCCTATACTTATGGTCATTGATACAAAGATAAAAGACTATATCTTCCAGGGCTACTGTGGACATGCAACACCCATAACACATGGCTTCCCCCAGCAAGGCTGGGGTGCTTCCAGAGGAAAAGCACTCAGTAGAAATCTTTCCATCCCTGTGTCCCTAGATATCCACCCACTTTGAACAGCCCACCATTATGTATGGCCTACTAGCGTGTCAAATCATGATTTATAATTGAACTGGTTTATTTTTCAGAAGAAGATCAAATTTCTGACCCTTTTGTTCTTCCTGGCAACGGGGATCCTAGTTTTTCTGTGCTTGCCATCAGTCTTCTTCCAGATAACAGAGGGCTGGTCCTACAGCGAAGGAATTTACTTTGCATTTATCACCCTCAGCACCATTGGCTTTGGAGATTATGTAGTAGGTAAGGTTGACTGCAGAGAGGAGAGACAACAAAACAGCAGGTTTATGACTGTAATTCCCATGGGTTGACTGCACAGGCCACCAGTGTGCTGTAGAGACAAATCTGTCAACAGGAGTCTTTGACTTGTACAGTTCTGGGGAAAACACTCTTTTTCAGGGATTTTATGTGCTGACAAATATAACAAAATGAGGTGCTCTAGGGTGAAAAGAAGACAAGTATTTTGGTGAGGGAAGGAGAAGTTTAAGGGGAGAATTCAATGAGCCTAGGAATTCATACAAACCGAAAGGGAACAGTTGGCAACAATCATACAAAAAAAGGCACATATCACTGCTTTAGTTATCTAAGACTTATGTTTCAAAGTGTAAAGAAATAAGTGGTTCATATTTCAGAAGACATGATTTTGCACAACAGACTGAGAGGTGGAAATCCCAGTCATGGAAAAGCAGAGAAATCTACTCAGTCTTTGAGAAGTGGGCTTAAAGGTATCACTGCAAAAGTGGCCTTCTTTGATCTCCTGAGCATCTCTGAAGGTTCTCTGTCTTCACAAACCAGAGTTTAGAAGAAAACCTGTTTAAGATACATTAAAGCGTTCCAGAATGCTTCTCAAAATGCTTCTGTGGATCTGCTGACCAAAATACACTCTCTGGGGAATTTCCAGAGGAACTCCAAAGTGTTCACCAGGAGCCAAATCAGTGTCCACAGAAGAAGCAAGCAAACACCTGGACTCCATGGAGAATCAGAGATTTCTCTACAACAACCTGTCCTGCCAGCATCTTGCCAGCCTGAACTTCTCCTCAGTGGGGATAAGCAAAGGAAGCTGTGTAGCTAATACATGAGCACCAGTGCTGTCCCTACAGAGAATCTGGAAGCCTCATATTCCTTTCTGAGGGACAGAAATCCACCAAAACCTCTATAGCATTTTCCTCCTCTGAAACCATATTACTTTACAAATGCAATTAATTGTATTTTAATTTTTTGTAGTTGTTTTTTTAAAAATAACAATTATGTAGGCCTCCTGGCTTTATCATTTCACCTTCACTAGGATGACTTAACTGGAGATGAAATATTTTTCCCTGCCAGTATTTATCTTCATTTGCCTTAACAACAGTAATAAAATGGTGATAATTTTAATGCTTCACATCTTCACAATGAAGCAAGCAGAATCAGTGACTGCTCTGAGTGTCGGGCATTGCTTACAGATGACAAGTGGTTTTGCACTGGCCAAGGGGAACAGAACAGGTTTGAGTTTATTTGCATTTTAGTAATTCAAAACTGGTTTGTAGCTAAACCTGTTTTGGGTAGGGAGACAGGCTAGGAAGGTGGCAGAGCCTGGATTTAACTGTTTGGAATACATGTGCATATAGGTGATACCTCTGGGGTGAAACTCCCTGTGGGCTCTTAGTCAAGTATGTGCCCTGCTCAAGTCCAGTTTTGAGTTAACATTATAAAGATATTGCCAGTTGTTTTTCTAACCCCACATCATGAACTTCAGATAAGAGCACAAGGAGATGCTTTGTACCAAGGCTGAGAATGTCTCTGCCAACTCAACTCCAGCAGGGGAAAAAGAAACAGCTGTTGGGTATCAATCCATGAGGACAAACCTGCCCAGTCCTACCTCACTTCCAGAGCTCCTGGATGACAAAGAACAAAAATCTTGCACATTAATCAGTGCAGTTCAGAGCACTGCAGGATTTGACAAGAGTTGCCAACGTCCTGACTCCTTCCACGCAGGTGGAAGTGATCCAGCAGATTTGTGGTGATCTCCCTGTCCATGGACATGGCTTTGAAGTGACTTGGAGCACTCAATAAGCAATATCACCAAGTTTTCCTGCAGATGCCAGTGCCACATCATCTGTATCACGATGATAATGTTGTGTGGGGCCAAGTTCAGTAGGAGCAAATGCTTTGTGTGTGTTGGGGGTAGATTGCTGACATGTGAAGAACCAGACTAAATGACCCAGGCAGAACAGCGGGTGTGAGATACTGGCTGATGCTAAGAGGGTCGGACTGCATGAAATGAGTTTTGGTTCACTAGTTTCCAGTACAGAAAGTTGTGTTCTTGGCATGTGTCAATGAATTCTCATCAGTCACCTAGTTTTTTTAATGGAGGAAGCTCCTGAAACCACTGAAAAGTAAGGTAGGAATTGTAACTAGTCTCTTTGTATGAACACAGGTACCTATAATTTAGAGGAAATATTTACTAGGTTATAATCACACTCTATAGAAATACAGAGAATTACAATAACCCAGATAGTAATGGTTGTGTGATTATAGCAGCCCATTATGCTTTGGGAGTTTGGGAATACTTCCAAGATAGTACAATGCAATTTAACACCACTTCCCACATAATTGCATTTACCTGTAGATGCAGCAGTTGAACCAGGAATGATATGCTACAAGGGGAAAAAAATATCCTGCTCTCATGGTAATTCACCTCAATCACAGAATCATAGAACCATAGAATGATTCACTTCAATCCCAGTGTGTCTTTTGACAGGCCAGCATATTTGTGCTAGCATATATCAGTTTACTGCAACAATAAATGCAATAAACCATTGCCCAGCCTTAATCTAATGCTGGGGAGGTGAGAGTCTCCACTACAATGAAAAAGTCACCTTGAAGTTCTCAATGTAAAATATATTGTTGCATTCATTAAACTGTTCCACTTCACTTAGGCAAGGCAATTTTAACTTGTTAATGTTCTTCTTCTTTCTCTCCCCTTATCTTCAGGCAAACAGTCTGGCAGGAATTACTTTTCCTACTATCGAGTGCTGGTGGCCATTTGGATTCTTTTCGGCCTGGCCTGGATTGCTCTGCTGTTTAATTTATTGACAACGGTACTAGAAGATACTGAAAAAATAATTGTCAAGGATCTCCAGCAAATTGGAAAGGTGAGTAAGGACAATGTAACAAGCCAGCAAAGAAGATGCTGGCCTGTTCAGTTTATTCCAGAAGAAGAACTACTACCACCACGTGCTGGAGGGGATGCACAGAAAATGGAGCCATTAACAGCAGACTCTGAACACACAAAAAAATGAAAAAAAATAGTTTTTTAATAGAAAAACTATTGCCATAATATATATATATATAATATAAGAGTTGAATTCTTCATTGGAGAGTTGGTAGTTAATTATTCTAAAGAAAATCCCATGGAAATAAAGTTTTCCTACCTTCTGCTGAGATATGACTTTTTGGAACTCAAGATGCAAAGTTACACAAAGCCTGAATATTAATGGTAAGAAATTTGCTCCTCAGATTGCAGCTGGGTTGTGCTAACAACCTGAGAAGTGCACTTGCTTTGCAATGTGTTTTTAAGGTGCTTTCACAAAAATGCAGAGGAGGGGCACGGTGGAGTTTGCTGGCTCTATTTGGATTTTGCTGCTTGCAAGAAATCATGTGTCTTCCAGGAACTGGCATGCACAAGCTTTTCTGAGGCATTGCATAGCACTTTTGGAAGAAGAAATAAGGGTATATAACTGAATAGATGCCTGATTTGAGCCATCATACTGGATAAAGTGTTGTGGTCTGAAAGACGTGTTTGAATGGCAAGACCTGGGCTCAGTTCAGAGACATCAGAAGCATCTAATGGACAGGGTTATGAAAAGGTTGGCATGTTAGAAATGATTCATTCTACCTCTTCTTGTTTTATACTAAGTTGAATAAAGGCAATTTTACATTTTATCCCTGTGTCCCTGAAAAACTTTTCTGATGGTGTTTATGAAGAGCACATAAGCCCATGTCTTTAATTCAAATGTTATAATAATTTTATTCTCTAAGCTTTTCAGAAGAACAGAGACCAGTTTGAAGGGAGGAGTCCTCACTGCATCAGAGCCTTTCTGCTATGTTTGTATTGCATAGGGACGATGAAGTCATTCTGAGGGGCTGTAGCTTTCCAAGTGTGAGTGGTGTCTAAACCTCCAACCAGGTGAAAAAAAAGGATGCCAGATCTGGGCATGGTTTTTCACACATACTGTCTGGCTTGCAGGCCACCTCTGGGTGAAGACTCTTACCTTCAAAGGTTCAATCTATGTGTCATGTGCCTTCTGTGTGTCAGAAGTGCAGGGGAACCCCAACCTGAAGTGCTGGCAAAGCAGCTGGGACAGACACAGTCATAGACCCATGTCCCATAGGTGTATATGGTCACACCAAAAGTCAGCCTAGTCCAATACCCTGTCTCTGATCATGCCTCCAAATAGTGAAGAAAGAGGCAGCCCTGCCATGACCCAGAGCTGGGGTCAAATCCCTCTTCCTGCAGTTGGGGGCTCAAGGCTGCCCAAAACAGGTGGTGGGGTCTCTGTACATCAAATCTCATAAACTTGCCCACGTGTTGAACTCACATCAGCACCCACAGGACCCACCCAAGGCAGTCCATAGCTTTAGCACACAAAATGCCTCTCTTTGACAGTATTGAACATGTCACTTGACAGGTTTTTGCGAGCTCCTCAAGCTCCTGTTTTGTCAGACAGGATAATTGTTCCTTGATCACCCTCTGGGTGTTAGTTACAGCAAGACCAGTCCTTGCCAGAGTTATTCCTATATGAAAGGGAGAATAAATTACAGCTATAAAGTAATTTCAGGTCATAAAGATGCAATCAGCCTTGAAGTTAGATTCATTACTATTTCAGTCAAACAGAATCATGCTTCTTGCCAAAACAGTTCTGCTGTTTCAAGACCTGGCATGTAAACCTGACCAAATATGTACTTTCTTTCCCTCCACAAATTATTTTCCAGTGTTAGCCTCAAGGCTGACTTCTCACCTCATATGTCTCACTGTCAATAAACCTTTCTAAGGCAGCAGGAACAAGAATCGACTGAAATTAGGGAAGGGTAGCAGGGGTATCATAGGACACAGTGGTCCTTGTGCAAGCCAGAATCCTGTTGCTCTCACAGGGCAACACCAGAGCCAGGCAGAGAAAGCAGCTGAATGCTCCCAGGCAGGGATCTCTTCACATCTCTGTTTTTCCCTCTGACTGAGCATTGACCCACATTATTATTTTCCAGGTATAATTTTTTTTCTCTCCTTTTTTTTTTTTTTTTCCCATCCCTTCCTTCAAGGACTATTAACCCCACTCCCAGTCTAATGGAGGTACTGTCAGGGCTGGTTTAGGGAGGGGTGGTCCTGCCTTGGGGTGAAATAGTCGTTTTGCACAGCCTCTTATAATTCCTTCCATGCCCCTCAGACCCAATTAAGGGTTTTCTTCAACTTCTTCCCTCTGTCCCACTTGCTCCCTGTTGTGACAAATAACACAACCCAGCCCTGGAACAAGCTGGTGATGTCCCATTGCAGCGCAGAACAACTGAAGATGCTTTTTATAGACATTCCAGGAAGGGCAAGAGGGACATCCCATGGACTCTGACTGTAAACAGCAAGAACAGAGCCAGGCAGTGGCTCTTTGAGCAAAATAGGACAAATTCTCTTTCCTTTGCACTGGTGGGTGTTTAACAATAAGCCTTGAAACCCAAGCACTTCCCACTCCCAAGAGTCCATCTGCCCTGTGCAGTTACTGCCATAGGGTGCAGGTGATTCACCTTTTAACTCATTCCTCTTGCCGCCCTTCCCAGGTAAGGATGCGGCACAGAGGGACTGAGAAAGTCTCCCTGGGACGGGGGATGCAGGAAACATTAACCAGGAATGGGCGTCATGGGGCTGTCCTCCTTCGGGCACCAAGAACTGAGGTGTCCCTTCAGCTGTAGATGCCAGCCTGGGAACAGAGAAATCCACATCCACAAGGAGAAGCTCAGCTGCTCTGAGAAAGACGACCGGTCATTCACAAATCCTCAGCCCTACCGGCAGCCCTTTTAAAGAAGGGTCTTAGCTTTGCTTCTCGTGCCCTCTCGTGGCTGTGTGCTGCAGACCCTCTCCCTTCGCGTTCCTGCCAAGTTTGGGTAGTTTTGCTCCACCTCCCGCTGTGCAGTTCGGGTTTTGTCAGTGGGAACTGGAGGAAGCCGCTCTGTATTTTTATCGAGTTCCAACGAGCTTGCTAAGGGCTAAAACATGCCTCGTCCTCAAGAAGGAGATGGGGATGGGCACCTCAAACTGGTCCAGCCAGGGATCCTGCCTTATACCCACACTGAGACAGCTTCGTGGAGGTCAGCTGGGAACGTGTTGGCCTTCTGTCAGCAAACCATCATGCCAAGGATGCTCACTGGCAGCATGCAGGGTGCCAGTGAAATGGAGTACACTCCCATCACATGCCCCATGCACGACCTTCCTGTCCATAACATCTGCTGCAGGATAGAGACACACATTCCCACCCCCTGTCCCAGAGGGAGAGGGATTGGGCTAGAAAAAAATGTGCAAAAAGGCAGGTTTGGGTGCAGGCTCTGTGGGCAGGGTGAGCTGGCCCAGGCTGTGGCAGCCTGGAGGGCAGGCAGGGCCTCATGCAGCACGAGGGGTGGAGATAGGAGCTGCAGATATGTGGAAGAAAGAACCAGCACCAAAGGGTGTGTGGTCCTCTCTGCTGGGAAAGGCAAGGGAAAAGCCCAGGAAAGCTGCAAGCCAGGGTGGGAGAGAAACTTTTTTGGATGCAATATTGTTTCTTGTGCTTAAGATGAACAATAAATCTGTGTCCAGAAGGGCTTTAGGCACAGCAACAAATCTCTCCAGGGCTGGAGCAAGCAGTCTCTTTCAGCATTATCACAACAGCAGCAGAACTTGTCCTCACATCACCCCTGAGAGGGGGAGCTGTTAGTTCCTGTGCAGGTGATAGGGGCCCCAGAGAAAATTCAGTGTGTCGCCTGAGTTCATGCGTGAGGCCTTTGGCTCTCTCAACCAGGACTGAGTGTCCTGGTATTGCTTACTAACAAACCAGAGCCAGCTAGTGACTCTGTAGTTGTTGAGGTTAAGAAAACAGTCTTAAATTGAGAGCAAAATTAGAATGGAGATTCTACTCCACAGCTGGAGATTTAAAATAATCCCAAGACTTTTAATTCATGAGTATAAGCCAGGCTTTGCTCTTCTTCTGCACGTCTTCCTTGCCCAAGGGACTGAAACCAGGAACAAAATCCATTCCAAATCCCTGTTCTGCCAAGCTACGAGGTGACAGCAGTCCTCTAGAGACCGAGGGGAGGAGTTCTCCACTGGCAGATCTGTACAGCCTGGAGCCTTTTCTGGGAGCTGCTCAAAGCCCTCACTGTGACCCATTCCCACTGCGCCGCTCAGGGAAATCCAATTTTCACGGAGCAGCCTCCTGTGCAACTGCCAGCTCTCCCACTGCAGCTTGTTTTCAAATGGGAAACCTTTCCAAGGCAAGCCAAATACTTTCCAATACATTAAACCAGTTGCTGAAAAACTCCAGGCGTATGATGGTGAAATATATTATCTTGGACTAAATGGCAGCAGCGTGTTCCTGCATTCAGTCTGGGCTGCTCCTCATACATCACCCACATCTTTGCTGCCAGCTAGGAAACAGGGTGCATTTCTCAACTTGAAACCAAGGAAAAGCCACAAGGAATTATCTTTCCCTCAGAAATTCAATTGCCTCCAGAGACAACAAGAGAAACCATACTTTGATCTGTCTTTAATTAGTATATGGGCTGTTTAGGGATCATTTGAGGTCTGCCTCAATTAATAGTCAGTTCATTTGGAGAGATAATTATTTTCTGGAAGCAGAGACACAACTCAAAGCAGTGGAACACTTTAGTTAATGTAACATCATCTAGCCAGTGAGACTCTTTTTTACAGCAATTGCTAAATGGGGGCCACACACATGATGTTTTCCACTCTGTCTGGACTTATGCTTCCTTGCCTGACTCCTGACCAAAAGGCTGGATCCAGCTAAGAACTGGTTTAACAAACATAACTAATCACTCTCCAAAGGCTTGTAATCCATCCCTCATGATCACACCCGAAAAAAAAAAACCACAAAAACACACCAGATTTTGGTGCCAGCCAAATCCCCTCGTACCATTCCAGCAGGATTCAAAGTGGTCTTGAAGACAGATTTTATACCATCTCTCACGCTGTAAGGAAAGGAGATCCTTTGGGATCTCTGGCACATGGGGCTGAGGACCAACCCGGGACAACATTGCTGTTCCATACCAGTAAAGTCAATATGTGACTGTTCTGGGGCTAAAAGGTTGCAGAGGAGCAAAAATACTGCCTCCAGAGAACTCTGTCGCTGCTCTTGTAACCCTGCAGCCTAGAACATGAACTCAAACCTGCTCAGAAAATTCAGCATTTTCTATCAAAAGGGGTCCTGGACTCGATTAGAATAACCCCCTACCATGGGTTTGGAAAGCCTCATTTTGCTGAGTTAAATTTAGAGCAATTATTGAATCCATTTGATTACCAGTTCAACATGATTTAGGAGACATGTCTCCTGAACAAAGACTTTCCAGATTTTTCTTTCAATTACTCTTACATGTGTGGTTGGAAACTATAGCTGTACTTTGTGATGAGATGTCGAAGCATGAAATAATACATCTCCAGAAAGAGAGATACACTGATAAGCAGAACAATAATAATAACAAGCATGTGTCACTGAAAAATGAGGGGAGGTACAACTTGCAGTTTAAGTTAATGGCTTCCTTGAGAGGGATTAGACAGAAAGATGCTGATGTTCTCAAAGAATAAATGTGGTTTGAGGTGAATCCAGCTTAAAGTAAAGGATGACTGTTCATCTTTTGGCATGGAGAAAATCATGCATCAAACCCAGAAAAGAACCTAAGTCAGAATTTGTGCTGAAAATTCCCCAGAGTTCACAGTTTAGTTCATTTAAATGGCTCTTAGAGTGCTTTAAAAACAAGGTTGAAGTTTTTCATTTAAAAGGACTTTGGATATTTACTGGAAATCGAGGCTGAAACCTAAGCAGAGATCTGTCTATTCTCAACCTCAGAAGTCCAGGCATCAGTCTCAAAATATAATGCACACTGTCTGAGAATGAGAAAAGATGCAAGAAGCCCAGTGTAGGCACCTTCCAGTGGCTAGACACCAATTCTCCTTATCCAAGCAGTCTGTCTCTTCACAAAACATTCAGGAGCTATTCAGCATCTCTATTGTGCAAGTCTGTTGCAAATCAATGCTGGGGTCAGGGCCTGTGTATAGCCCAAAAGTAGATACAAATCAATTAGAGATTAATGCTGATCTCTGTAGAACTTCAGCCAGTTTCCCAATGGCCAC
The DNA here is from genome assembly GCA_035041135.1 of Platyrinchus mystaceus. Lineage (NCBI taxonomy): Eukaryota > Metazoa > Chordata > Aves > Passeriformes > Tyrannidae > Platyrinchus > Platyrinchus mystaceus. The sequence goes on from JAWWLV010000179.1 coordinate 59,550,149, forward strand.
TATAAAATACCAACACATAAATGTTTCTTAATAGATTTTTTTTTTTTTAAGCTTTCTTCCTTTCCTTCCTTCTTTCTTTCTTCCTTACAGCCTTCAAGTTGATGACGGGATGAAGAATGGATGCAGCAGAGCTTACTACAGTCCCAGAAATGCTTGGGCAGCTCCTAGAGAAACATGGCCCAGCAGCAAGGTCTACAAAGTGATTAAAAGCTGAGTGTAATGACAATAGCGGTAGCACAATTTGGTGATGCCAAATAGCCAAAAATTCCCAGGGGGAAAACAAAAAGAGGAATTCCCAGCAGTTGTTGTACAAGTCTAATCCTTGCTTGCAGTAGATCTCTGAGCAAAAGCCTGAATACAAGCTGAGCAGGCTTTTTGTTCCCACTTGGGTCATTTTTGGGGCTGGGAGTTTGGTAACAACACTTCCCAGTCATCATCTCACAGATCTGTGCAGGGGCTCAGCCTGCCTTGGCAAACCAGACAGCGAAAATAGAAAACATCATCTTAGGATGCAAAAGTCAATGGAGAAGCACGATTTTTGGTGCATGAAATTTGCATGCTGGCATTAGTAGTAATAAACAGTACTAAGCCATACCAAAGTGGGTAGGGCTCTGGTGTGGCAGCCAGGGTGCCTTCCAGCTACACTTCTGGGAAGCTAGAATTTCCATGACTGGAAATTTCCATATAAAGCCTTGCTTTGGCACACAGTTTTCTCAGTTAATGTGGTTCAAGGGCAAAAGCAGAAACTGGCAACCTGATGTTAAAAACCCAAAGCCCACATTTGCCTCACAGATGCCAAAGAGCAGAGAAGTGAGGTAAAAAAATGTTGTCACTACCCCACCAGGGAAGTGTATCACCATCTGTCATATGTGGTGACAGCATGGTGAGGAGAGGTGGCATAAAGGACAGGCAGAGCACTCTTCCCTATGAGATTATGGGTAGTGGCTGATTTTTGGGATCAGCGGTTTCAAACAACTTGTGCCATAGGTGAACCCTCTCTGTTAACATCAGTGGGGCTCCAGATGCCCATCAGCTGAGACAATAAGTTCATTTTGTCTGGAGAAGGACTGTTTACAAGGGCATGGATTGACAGGACAAGGGGGAATGGCTTCAAACTGACAGAGGGCACACTTAGATTAGATTTTAGGAAGAAATTCTTGGCTGGGAGGGTGGTGAGTCCCTGGCACAGGTTGCCCAGAGAAGCTGTGGCTGCCCCATCCCTGAGAGCGTTCAAGGCCAGGCTGGACAGGGCTTGGAGCAACCTGGTCTAGTGGAAGGTGTCCCTGCCCATGGCAGGAGGGTTGGAACGAGATGGTCTTTAAGGTCCCTTCCAACCCAAAACGTTCTCCAGTTCTGCGATTCTGCGAAATCACTGTGCACACACACGAGGCAACCTCCAGATGTCACCATCAACCCAAGAAAGAGAGAGGCACAACTCGAACCCTGCAGAAAATCCCGACTCGCAGGCTTTGACTTTCAGAAACTCTCTCCTGCAGCCCCTGCTTTACTGTCGGAGACAGACAGACGGACAGGCAGGACGGTTTCCAACTCACCAGGATAAAATGCTCAGTTCACAGACAAAATCAGGGGAATGTAATTTGTAGCCATGAATGCAAGCATTTTTCATGCATATTATGCTGATGTAGACCACATGTGTTCTCCCCTGCATGTAGGTGCTCATCACCTTTGTCTGTGTTTATATATTTTTATTATATATATAAAATTATCTACATAACTTTATCTATATAACTTTAGGTCTTAAGAATGACAGGTTCTTTGCCGACAACTTTACATGAGGGTAAAAGCAAAGCATTTCCTCCACTACCTTTTCTAACCCTATGCATATTCATCTCTTCCAGTACACATTCCTGTGTCCCATGCAGCTGATGAGCTGAGAAACACAGCGATCAGCCCCGGATAAAGGGTCTGAGAACAGAAGCACGGGTGGGAGCCCCCGGTGATGAGAGGCAGCATGTCCTCAAGTCTGCGTAGTAAGGTCAGTGTTAACTGATCAAGGACTTGGTTGTCTCCTCCGTTTCCCTTGGCTTGTTAAGTTCACTTTATGCCACTTTTTCAGCAATCTAAATTTGCCTATTAGGAAAAAACAAGTCTTAAAAAACCCCAACTCCGCCTCCTTCCCTTTAACTCTGGCCTCTCATTTTAAATGCATTCTAAATCCGTTAGGAAGGAAAAGGCCCTAAACTCTGCTCAAAGACGGCATTTACATTGTCCCTGTCACAGTGTGGAGCTGTGATGCAGAATAAAGTCACAAGTACAGCCAAGCATTGAGGCAGCAGAGGTGTGGGACCCAAGGGAGACTGCTCATCACCCTTGCACAGGCTGCAGAGGGGTGTGCAGGGTGGCAGAGCACCCCGCTAACTGAACCTTGCACCTGTAGATAACTGGAGGGATATTCGGGCTCTGTTTATTTAAACACATGCTCCCCCTTAACACCACGTCAAAAAAAGATATTACTGAAGGAAATGCCAGATTCTCCAACCCTGGTAGGGCACGGAGGTAGTGTCTTTTGCATGAAAAGACCCTGAAGGTCCTCCTGCACCAAAGTAGTTCCTCCAAAGAGCAGAGCTGCACATCACAAAGTTTGAGCGGCGTCGGGGTGGGGGTGCTGGGGGGCATCGTGACAGAGAAGATTAATGGGTCTCTTCCAGCCGTAAGTTGTCAGTTAAGTCAAGCACTGCTAATGCAGGATGTTGTCCCGAGACCTCTGTTAGCACAATGACGAAGCCTTTTTTAAGTCCTCTGTGTAAAAGGCGTAATCCTTGTATGCTGATGGATCATATCCTTGAGATCCCTAGAGAGCGAGGCAAATGTGGAAAGAAAGGGAAAGGAAATCCCTTATTTCATAATGGTGCAAACAGACATGTCAGGAGAATTACATCAACATGCAGCACATGTGAAATTTAATATTTCTCCTAATGCATTTAGATGAGGCAAAAATGTGAAGTCTGTACTGCCTCTGGGAATAATTCTGGTAGGAAGCTTTCACCACTAGGAACCAAGGACTTTCTACTTACTCTGGAATTTGAGCCTTTGTTTTCAAAGCCTTCCTGAGAGACTTCAAAATCAAGTTTGTTAAGTGTACATTACTCTTTGAAGATCTGCCTTTCAGAATGAAACATCAGTGCTCTTCCCAGCCGTGCTGGTGTAGGTGAAGATCAGCATGCTGGAAAATCAGGAAATGTTTAGGAGGGCGCGGGCAACCTGCAAAAGAGGACAGTCTTTGCATTGCAGAAAGCCAAGACAGGCAGACACACAGAGGTCTTATCCTTTGCCTGGTATCAGCTGGCATTGCTGCAAGAGTGCATCAGACTTGCATGGATTTCCACCAGCTTCGATGGTGGCCCACAAGGCTCTCAAAGGCTTATAAACAAAATATTTTTGCTTTGGAGTCCTTGCAGGCAGGAGGAGCCTGAGGTCTTCTCACCGGTTTCCCTCCCTTATATCAGACTACAGATATGGAATTCAGCAAAGGATACAGCTCGGATGTGGCTTGAATTCAGACAAGTGCCTTGAAGTGATGATTTCCCCCCTACCAGGCTGCAGATGATCGATGTATTATGCATGAAAATAGAGCCAGGCACAGATGGGGTGGGAGTAGAAGGTGTGAGCTGATAATGACAGCAGCCAAGTTCTGCTAGAAAAGACTCTACAACACACTTGCATGTTGGGCAGAAAAAGGATGCAACATGCATGAGAGGCTAGCCATGGTTTAAAGGGCCAAACAGTTTAATTACAGTCATAACTGAGATTTATGCAAGCATTTGAATGGCATAGTTGCCAGAGAGAGCAGGGGATTAGCCTTGATGATTCAAGGAATCATCTTCCCATCTTGTGTACTTGAATAGCCATTAGGGAGATGAGGGGTTTAAAATCTGCAGACAGGGAATCCAGAGGGGTGACATAGTGCTGGATCAGATATTGCCTTCAGCAGGATCCTGGCTCATATGCAGCGCAGTGCTGAGAACTTGGCAACAGGTCCAAAGCTGAAAGAAACAGGAATTTCTCCATGGACACTTCTAGGGTTTGGATCCAAGCCATTGAAGACCAGCATGCATGGCCTGATCCTGGAGAAACAGTCAATGTTTGGATGGACAACATTGTCACCGACTTGGAGCTGGGTGGGTTCAGACTTCTGTGGGAGGATGAGTCAAGAGAGCTCCATCATCATCTTCTAAAGGATCTGATGCTGTGAGAGAGAGCTTAGCAAGTGTACTGTCCATAAAAACCCATGAGGAGACAGTGATGGTCCAAAGAAAAGCCCATGATTTCCCTGGTCAGCCTCGGGGCACTCTGGAGAGCACTGCAAGACCAGATGCTTGAAATAAACTGCTTCCCTTTTACAATGGAACCATGAGAAGGGGATACTCAGTTCCTCACACAGCTTCTCTGAAGGAGCTCCAGCCTTGGAGTACACATCTGACAGCTGGCAAGATGCCACTGGCTTTGCCAAATCTGACCACAGCTGATCCCTGATGCAATAAAATGTCAAATCACTGTAGTTTGAGAATGTGCTTGTCTGGAGGATCATCAAGCAAAAACAGCAAAGGCTTGCTGGCAACTTGCAATGCATTTGCCAGTTCCAGGCTCTGTGGAAACCTGACCCTACACAAAATCACCCTTATATCAGTCCATTCTTTGTCTACAGCCCTGCTCATGGTGCCAGTGACAAGACAGCCATAGGAAATCTGTGTCTGAGGGATCTAAGCTGTGCATTCAGAGACTTGTGATAACCCTTGCAATGCTGAGACATAGCAACATTTTGGGAAGTAAGGCCAGCAAGCATTACACAGAAGAGATTAATATTTCACATCACCTGGGGGCTAAAGCCTTATGGAATGTATCTGTTTCACTACTCAGGAAGCAAACTGATCAAATTTCCATCAAACAGGGCTCAGGTGCTCAAATTTGCCTGTGAGAATAAGCATTTCTGATAACACTGCCCAACCTAAACTTGAAAAGAAATCTCCCACAGAGAGAGCATCCCAAGGGACAAAGTTTTGACTCACAAAATTCCCAAGCCCTAAGGGGTCACAACCCACTCACCTGAAACTGGGAGCAAATTCATTCTCACCCAAGTTGTCCTTAAGGTCACATTTTGTGGTGCTAGCACCATCAAGACCTGCACATCAGTCCAGATCTGGCCTCAGTCCATCCTGCACCCTCATCTCTTGCATTCTCAAGGAGCTCAGCAGCAATATATGGATCAAAGTTAATCGATAATACCAGAGCCCTTTTACCATATTGCTTTCACTAAATTACCGCATCCTTTAAAAAGAGAAATCTTAGCAGACCGCAGTACAATGCCAGACAGACTGTCACTTCCAAATTATGTTTATTTATTCTCTCTCTGGCTCTTGGCTGGCCCCATTACCAGCATGTCTCAGTGTCTCTCAGTCATCAGCATATTTGCCTTCCCTTGCTTCCCCCTACCCCGAGGTACATGTCTCCTCTCGAGTACAAAGCGGACTGACATGGCAAGTTTTTGAGCCTATTTAACACCGGCTTTATCTGAGGAGAACTGGGTTCAGTGACAGAGCCTCAGAATTAATTACATGAAGGTGAATTCCTTTCACAGAGCCTGGCATAGTGTCACTGCAAACATTTTAACAGCCAGTCCCTGGCCCTCGACTGCCTTTGTGCAGTGTAAAGCAATTATTTGTACCTGCTTGGTGAGACGTGTCAGCCCCTTCAGAGGTGCTGAGACACAGCAAACACGCTTCACCCTTGTCATTCGCAAGGAAAACTGTGCATGGTGGGTCTTGGCTGTGCACACAGTCACTGGTGCTGCTCTGCTCAAGCCTCTCAAGGGTGGGAACTCTGCTCTTTGTGTACAATCCACACAGTGAGTACTCCCTTGCAGATGAGGTGCAGCCAGGCTCAGTGCTTCAGCCAAAAGCGAAATGGGACTCAGGACTGGGACCAAGGAAGCAAAATCTGAAGGGCAAATCTCAAACTCCAGCGCGTCCTTGCTGAGCCCCTCCAGCAGAGAGGAGTGGGAGACTGAACCCCCAATCTCATCTCACTTTTATTAGCTCTTTTCTGTCCCTTTTCACCTTCCCTGCATCCCAAGGTATCCCTGGTGGAAACTATTTTCGTCTTTCACACTCCACTTCAACTGCTTCCCCTTCCCCTGTGGCAGCTGTTGCAGCTGCCACATTCCTACTGCTCTCCTTCTTTACTCTTAACAAAAAAAAAAAAAAAAAAAAAAAAAAAAAAAAAAAAACAAAAAAAAAACAAAACACAACACCAAACTTTTGGGTTTTGTTTACACAGGTATTACAGATTTTCACAGAGCTGAGCTGACATTGGGGTTAACCTATAAAGTCCATTGGAGGTGATCCTGGGAGACCAAAAGGGGAAAATTAGCAAAGCTCCATTTCAGCCTGGAGCAGGGAAGGGAAACCGTGTTTATCCCTTCCACTGCAATATGCTCCAGGGCAAGGAAGGAGGGATGAAGGGTTGAGGGGAGGTTGGTTACAGTGGAGAGGAAAAGGAATTGACTGTATAAAGGGGAGATTGTGGTAAAGGGCAGGAACAAGCATTGGAGGAGACACCTCTGCCTTCCCTGGAGGAAAAGAGCTGTTTGCACATCCCATATTCTCCCTCCACTGGGACTAGCTAGGGCTGTGAGGCTCTTTTAAGATACATCAGAGGCAGATCAGATTTACCCAGGGACTTTGGGGTTTAGCTGAAGCCCTTGGACCTCCCCAGATTGATGGCCAGCCGTGGAGGGCCTTGGGGTCACCTGGGGAAGGAGACACAAATTTGCTCCTGGGCAGAGGATTCCATTGGCTGGTATGTGGTGGTTTCCCCAGACACAGGAGGATGGGATAAAGCCCTTGGCCAGAGGAGCCCACAAGAGAAAGTTTTCCAGCTGATCAGCAGGAAAACAGGGCTATTCTTGGTGAGCTCTGCTGTGGCGCAAAAACAAAGTTCTTTCTCATTAGGGAGGAATTCAATGGGCCTCTCTGGGAACCAGTGCCGCGGCACGCTAAAGGTCAGGTCTCATTCTGGAAGCCTTTTCTCCCCTCCTTGTCGGCAGGAAAAATAATTTAAAACATCCCCTAAAGAGCCCTGTTCTCCCGTGCTCCCTTCCAAACACAAAAAGGAGGAAATCGCCTCAGTCTGGGGAACGGCGCTGTGGTGGGGATGGCAAATCTCCCTACCCCACCCATGGGACCCAGATCCCTTTGCACCTGACAGCCTTGTTATTAAAAGACCACAATCTAATTAAGAGGGGAAGGAACAAAGGGAACATCCTATTCCTGCTACAGGGCACAGTGCAGAGATTGCCACATCTGTGGAGACGTGTGCCAGTGTCAGCTGTCACAGAGTGGCTGGTTGCATATGGGACTTTCTTAGGGAAAAATTCATCCTGTTTAGTTGGCCCAGTTACACCTCTGCTGCTGTGGGTGGCCTGGGTCTGCCTGCCCCAGCTGGTGTAAAGTCTCCCAGTGCTCCACAAGCCTGCAGAAATGTGCCTCCCCGTCTCATCTTGGGGTGAAGACACATGGAGTCAACTCTGGCAATAAAAGCTGTGTCAACACAAAGGTTTCTCATTTTCATCACCAGTTGCCATCACCTGATTCTGCTCCTGAAGCTTCTGAAAACTCAGATTCATTGAGACCCACGAAGGTCCATCTTCATGTCCCGTAGCATGGCACATCCAGCCTTTACTGAAATAATTTTGAGTCCATGTTACACGGGAAATCTAACAGTGGTCTGTGGTCTGTTGTAATTTTTCTGTACCAGCTCAATTGGATTCTCAAATTGTTTGTGAATATGAAATTCCCCCTCTGCGATCAAGGATAATTATTTGCTTAAGATAATTTATTGTAGCTCTGAACTCAACATCTTTACTTGGTAGTTTTATGGATTTTCAAATGGATTTGCAGAGAGCAGCAATCACACATTGTCCAGAACCTGGGACCTGAACTGAAGGAGTTTTGTTTCAGCTCCCATCAGCTGTAGAGGTCACAGCTAAGTAAAATCGGCTTAAGCTGGGATTGGAAAACTGTGTCTGCTACATTAGCAGAGATATCAGATGACAGATTTGTTCTGGCCTCATTATCTAGCCATAAAAATGTAAGGGCCTGAAGTATTTGGGGAATGGGAATGCAGAGAGCAGGAGGGATTTCTGGAGGATCTCTATGCAGTATTTGCTGTCTGGGAAAATGAGACCAAAGGACACCCACCCCCCTCCAAAACTGTCTGATGTGAGCTCTTATCTCCAACAACAAACTGAAAGCAGGAGAATCAGTCTCTTCCTTTTGCAAACAGTTCAGGGAACAGGGGCTCCTGTGTGTCTACATCATCTCACATTTATTTTTAGCTTCATCTATTTGGTTAGTGAGGTCACCGGAGCCCTGGCTTAAACATGTTAGCCTGACCTGCCAAAGCTCTGCCTTGCCTGTAGCTGTACAGACCCCAAAGAATCACAGCTAATGTGCAAGAGAATGTTATGTCAGTGTTTCATGCTAGAACTCAAATAACTGTGTATCCTCTTTTATTGCAACACTTTTTCTTTGGGTGTGAAAAGTGCAAAATGCACTTTGAGAAGTTTTGATCCAAAAAAAATTTGGATGAAGCTATTTCCTGGCTGAAATAGCCCCTGTGCCTTTTCCAGTAATTCTGCGTTCAGGATTTTGTTTACTCAGTTCAAGGTTTAAATCACAATTTCCAGTCTTTGGTATAAAAACAAACAAACAAATCCATCCCTCCTTCCCCTGGAGTTGGGAAGCATTATCCAAGTCACCACAAGGAAGTGAATTTCAGGGTACCTGAACCCACAAGCTCCCATCATTTCCAGCCTCATCTAAACTACAAAATGAGTTTTTTGGGGAAAACTTTCTCATGGAGCTTTAGAGGTATTAACAAATAACGTGTTTTTGTAATGGTGGCTGGTTGTGGAAGTGCAATAAGCTCTTAATGGAGTCCCCAAGCTCGGGCTGGAAGCATGCCAGGACAGAGGTGCCGGAGAGCAGGCTATATCCATCACCATTCCAGATGTGAGTTGAAGCTGAGGAGCCTGCAGGAAGCTCAGCAGGTGATAGGTAAGGTAGCACAGTCCTGGGTCTTGCAGGGTGAACGCTTGTTCTGACAGGCTTTTTGACTGCTCTGCTGGGAATCGTGAGCACGCTGCCTTAAACCCGGCCTTCGCACATGCTACGGCTCCTGCTCGGGGAAAAGATGTGCCCCAAGGAAAAAAAGCACCTTCAGAAGCGTGCAGCTATCCTTATTTTAACTCTTCCATTTTGGAAAAAACCCTTTTCCAAATGCTGATATAACAACCTCTTCCCTAGGGAAATATTTGTGTAGATGCAGGTGGCTGAATAAGGGAAGCTCAGCGAAAGTTCCTGCTAACAAAGTAAGCCACAGTGACTACCCATGTGCAGATTTTTAGCCTCCTGTAAATGCAAAGCAAAATGTCCCTGCAGGGTGACTGGAGCTAATGCTCTTTGCTTTGCATTTGCATTTGGCTCAGAGTCACACAAGGCTTCTTGCTGGGGCAAAACTGATAAAGAATTAAGCTCCTATTACTCAACTGCTTGCAAGTACCTGCTCTATTTCTGGTGGAAAAAATGTTGCAGAAAAAGCACACCTCTGACTCATACATAGCCAGAAAACAGTAAAGATTTGGTTCAGCTCTTCTCGTGGCTGGTCAGTGTGTCTCAAGTTCCAAGAGGAAATTCCCACTTTTCTGTTACCAGATTACAGGATATTTCTGCAAGCAAGGTTATTCGTCCAGAGAAGTCACGGTCACTGCCATAGCAGACTAGATAAATCAAGGTTCTTGATTTGCTAATTCCAAAAAGCCACAATGTTTGGACTCTCATTAAGAACATCCATTGTTTTTTCATTATTTGCATGTCTCCTTTCCTAAATTGCTAAGAAAGTTCCTCTCTTTCCCCGAATGCCAAGAGGATGGCTGCTTATCATGGAATCATAGGTTGGTTTGAGTTTGAAGGGGACTTAAAGATCATCCAGTTCCAACCCCCCTGCCATGGGCAGGGACACCTTCCACTAGACCAGGTTGGTCCAGCCTGGTTTTGAACACTTCCAGGGATGAGGCTTTATTAGGGGTACAGATCTGGATATCCCTGTGGATCTGCTACCTATTTGCTAATCACTGGCCAAACCCACGAATAATTTGTGATTTATTTAACTATTCAAAAGTTTTTATAATCAAATTAGCCAGTGAGTGACACCATAAATGGCACATACATGATGTGCAGTCATTCAGGAAAACTCACTGTAGACAGTTTGAAGACCTGTGCTATGAAAAAGAAGTAATTTAAGATATCCAGACACACAGAGCTACATATCCAGGCTCATTCTGAGATGTTTGAGAATGGGCAGAAAAAAAAAATAGAAGAAAATCTCCTGATAATTCATCTGTGGAGGGTAATTTACTGGGTCTAATCAGAGCAAACATCTCTATGGCTGGAGTATTGAAATAAATTAAATATAAAGCCTTCAAGGTCATAGCTTGCCAAGCTAATAATGCAGCACTGCTGCGCTCAGGTGGAGGCACTCTGGGCAAATGCACTGTGCTCCACTGTGAAAAATCTCCATCAGGTGGATGTAATGGGAATATTTCAAGAAGCCATCAGGCCTGTCTGAAAGAAAATGGGGTAAACAGAGGATATAGAAGATTCAATCTTCAAACGAGTAAAACTTGAGCAGCATAATCATTGAAGTTTAGATGCTCAGATTGGAAATAAAATACATATAAAAAGACATTTGCATTTGGGGTGGGAGAGAGGTAGTGAGGAGAGTTTGGAGAGTGTTGCTAGCAAGACATAAGCTGTAGGATGCAAATCTTTCTGTTCTGCTTCCAAAGTCTGATGCAGAAGCAAACAGATATTTCAGGAGTGGCCACATTACACATCCCAACTCCTGCAGTGACCATTCCCCTCAATCAGAGGTTTATGACCCTCTCAGCCCCAGCTGGCCAGAGATTACCACCCCACCAGCTGGGCAGCACAACCATTTCTCTGCCTTTCCAATCCCAGCCCTCAAGGAATTTGGCTGCAGAAACAAGAAAAGAGAAATCACCTAAACATTGAGCAGGTCTTGGCTAAAGGGCAGCCGGGATCAGGCAGGGTCAGATGAGGCAGGAAGCAGTGGAGATCCCAGACACAGGCAGACCCCAGTTCACAGCCAGCACTGGAGGGTCTCCTGGTCCAGACAAGCAGGTGGACACCCTGGAAGGATTCTCGTGCCTGGTAAAATCCTGGGCCTTTGAGTTCAGCCTTACCAGCCCTGGTTATTGTCATCTTGAAGTGCTTGGGAGTCTGCCCTGTGCCAAAATGGGATACCCTAAGATTTCTTTGCTACCACGATTTGATTTTTCACTGTTCTGGTGGCTTTGATGTCAGCCAAGGAACATTTCCATAGCAGGATTAGAAATTTGCCTGGTTTAATTTTATTTTATTTTATTTTGATAAATACACATTTCACAGCCACTCTAAACTTCACACTCATTCCTGTGAATCTCACCATTCCAAATGACTGCTTCGCCCTAGGTGTTAATTTAAAATTAGATCCTGCACGTATACATGCACACACACACACAGTGCCATGCGCTTTTGTCTCCTCTGCATGTGCTATAATGTGGTCTAGAAAGATGTTATCACAGACCTATTCCTCTGCCCTCCATCAGACCCTGCTTTGCTCTGAACATGACAGGGCACTTGTTGGGCATTTCTCTCACTGTTCATCACACAGCCTGTTGTTCTCATTCCCTTGCACATCTTTCTAATCCTGGGCTGAGCATTTCTATGAAGTGCTCTCTCTTTGAGATTGAAAACCTCGCCAGCACTAATGGGTGTATCTTCAGCAGAGCCCCGTGCCACGAAATGATACCATTATCCCTATTTTTGGAGATGGGGAAATGAGTTGCAGAGATAGGAAGGTCAACATGGTTAAAAGCACCTGCAAATTTTGAGAAAGCACAAAGCCTGATTTTTCAGAGTACTTATTTCCACAGCACTTTACTTGGTCACAGTACAGGTGCCCTTTGACTGCATCTGCAGTTGTGAGAGCTTCACCCTGGGGTTTGGCAGAACGGGGGTACAAGCTGGGGAGCAAAGCCACCAGCAACATATAATTAGTGCCCATCTCTGAGAAGTCTGACCTGACTAGAGACACACAGCAAAATTCCCATCTGAAGCAGGCTGGGCTGGAAAAGCTCTAAAAAAACCCCCAAAAACCACATGCTGGGTCTTCTGATGGAAAGTATCACATCCATCATCTGTGGTTTAATGGTTTCCAATTTGTGACTTGTTTCTCTGTGAATTCAAGCATACCAGGAAGGTGCTTAGGTTGCTGGAAAGGCATTCATGCCTCCACCAGAAAAACTTGAGCGTGAAAATCAAAGCTGTGAAAACCACCAAATTTCGCACAGATGCCACGATAATAAGAAACAAAAAGCAGGCAAGAGGCTTTTTGATGAGCTGATAGACTCATCAGCCGAGTTGTCAGCTGGAAAGGAGGCAGTCAGCTTCCCTCTTCCCCAAAACAGGAGTTTTATTTGCCAATACCTATCTGGGTTGAGGTCCAACATGCTGGGGAGACGCTGCTTCTTCCTCCTCTCTTCTCTTTCTTCCAGCACTCAGCCACAAAATCCAATAGTTTAAGCACAGTTGTGGTTATTTTCAGTATCTAGGCACCCTCTCAGAAAAGCCTGAGTTGTACTGTGTGTTCAGAGAAAGAATTAAGAACAAATGGGTTGAAAATCCAGGGGATGGGAGGGGGACCTTCCCCCTCTGCTTCCTGTGGTGACACAAATTCAAGTCTTCTAAAAAAAAAAAAGGATATAATTCCACATTTTCTGCCAAACTTCCCATTGTTTCTTTAAGCTGACATTAAGATTCCACCTTTTTCTGTGTGCTTTCCTTTTTTGCTTACAGTCAGCAATAATTCTACCAGCACAGGTTTCAGCTGGTGCTAACATAAAATTCCACCTGATCAAATTTATGATCCAGGTTTGTTAAAATAAAACTAGTCTCATTCAGGCTTGGTACTAGATAAGGACACATGCTGGCCAAAACCCAAAATGCCGTTGAAGAATTTGGTTTTCAGGCTTTCCAGCCTGTTGCTGAATTTGCTGGGGAAGGAATATAAACCATATAAAGCAAATTAGTTTTAATATTTCCTAAGATGCACACCTTTCATTTAGAAAAGGTGGGGGTTTTCCCCAAAGTCAAGACAAGGAAAATAAATTGCAGTGAAAAAATCATGGGATTTCTGGACCTCCTGTAGAGTTTTCCCTCTGGGGCAGGGGTTTGACCTGTGGGATGCTGAGCCTTCAGGGTCACGTTCCTGCACCTTAAGCATTTTGGCAAGGTGTCGCCTCACTTTTCACCTTTATTTGGCTGCATGTCTGTTCAGTTGGAGCCCCCAAGGCCTTTTTCAAAGCCCAGCAGAGCCAACAGGGGGATTTCTATTTAATCTGAGGTGCTTTAGGTGTGGATGCTGTTTACAAAGCTGTGGTAGAGGAGAGAGGCACGAAGGGAGATGAGGGAGAGACCGGGCCTGGCTCTCCAGGGTAAAGTGTACTCACAAAGTAAAGTGTAGGAAATTAGGACAAGTGACAGATTGGCTCCAAAGGTGCCCATTTAGGTTAAAACAGACCGTTGATGCAGCTGCATCCACCTGGAGCCATCTCACCTTGGAAATGAAGGTCTGAGAGCTCCCCTTGGCAAAAAAATCAAGCTGGTTTCAATGAGAAAACTCTCCTTCAGGGAGATGTGGTTCCCCACCTGTGTTCCATCAACCCCCATCAACAAAATCTGGCAAAAGCTGCAGAAGGACCAGTTTTTGCCTGATCTGCTCATTCCAGCCAGCAGCACTAGCCTGGTCCCAAAGATGGTGATCTGGTAAGGCAGTGAGCCCAAACCAGCAACAAAAAAACCTGTATTGAAGCAACTAACGAGAAAACCACCTCTCTGACTTTGGCACACACATTGCTTGAGCCACCAGAAATGAGTAAGGACTTTGTTCCACCCTCATCGTCATTCATATCTAGTAAATTGGCAAGGATTTAGGACATTGCCAGTATTTCCATGCATGCAAAATAATCCCCACTCCCCCCAAAAAAACTCCATAGCCCATTACTCACATCCCCAGAGAAATCATAGTAAGAGACACAGAGTTTACCACCTTCAAGCAGGAAATAGCTGCCTTTCTAATACTTGCTAATTGCTTCACTTAAAACTAGTTTGATTACTTGGCACTGAGACAGTATTTTAAACCTGAATTATTGCTTGGAACTTTCCTTTCACCTACCAAGAGCCCAGACCATTAAAAATGTGTAGCAAAGGTCTCCCTGCGAGGTGTAGGATTGCCTGTTAACTCTTTCATGAATTATGAGATGGCCTTTGGGACAATGTCTTGCTGTCTTGTCTTATTTTATTAATATCAGGTGCTGTTTATCAATACAGGGTTGCTGAAGGAAGTCACACTATGGAGTTATCAGGGATACTCCTAAAAGCTGTCACCTGGGGTGGGATCACATTTTCATGTTCTGAAACCAATAGGACAAATTAGTCACTCTAAAATTCAGGTGAAAACAATTTATTTCTTAGTTTGCCTTGCCTTTTTCTGTGCTACTTTTAGGGGGTGAAGAATATCAGGGCAGTAGTCACAGGAGAATGAGCTGTACATACTGACCTGGAGAAGCAGAGTGGTTTGTGGCTTGGCTGTACCACACATATTGTCATTAAAACTGTCTTTGTCACAGCACTTCTTTAGGATCAGAAATTAACTTGCATTTTGCACTTGACAGGAAGTCATTAGGAAATCTCCACAGCTACAATAACACTGAAGCGTAAATTGCAATCTTTCAAAAAGAATTTGAATCTCAATACAAAGCATCAATGAGGTAGGAAGCAGCTATGGAATTGGCACATCCCTGAAATGTCTGTTCCTGCAAGTCTCCCTTCAGGTGAGACTCAGGTAGGGAGGAAAACCAGAATTCCACAGCCAGGGATGCACAGGACAGCAGCCAACCCTGTACAAAGAACTTTAGGGGGGATTTTTCAACCACCTCCCACACCCATCAATTATGTTTCCTATCAAATTCAGTTTGAATTTTCTTTTTCTCCTTGGCAAATGAAGTTTTTCACAGCTACACAGGAGCTGCCCCACAGGATAAGGAACCAGTTTTGGCTTTTTGCTTGCCCACTCAGGAGCAGCTGACTCTGACCTGTCATTTATCTCTGAGAAGTTTGGCAGCTCACAGCTTTGCTACAGAAAGCCAAGGACATAAAAACCACAAGGAAATGGTGGTGACGTGGGTGTAAAACACGGCCTGACTCTAACACAGGATGTTTTGAGGCAATTAGTCAAAATATGTGGAAGAAGGTGGGCTTTGCTACAGTGCCATCGCTTCTATAAGCAGCATGCACCCAGAATAAAACTGACACATGAAAAAGTGTACCTTAAAAGATCCACATGAAAAACATTTCATCCTAAGTGCTACTCAGCCATAGAGAAAAGGCTTCCAGTGGGGGCCTGCACATAGGTCTGTACCCAGCAAAACATGAAATTATATATAGCCCATGCATCTGCAACCATGCTGCCTATTTCTGCTCTCACCTGGGAAGTTTTTGGGCAAATTAGAGAACCTCTAGTGGTGAGGAGAACATTCTGGAAAGGGTCCCTAGCGAAAATGTTGGCCTATTGATCAGGAAGCAGGGAATTAAGTCAAAAGGAACAAAGGTATCTGAATCTGCATGCAATGGGAGGAAAATTACTTTTTTTTTTTTTTTTTTTTCATCTCAGGAAGCAAAGCTTTCCATGGGAAGCAGGCAGGTGAAACAGGCAGATCTAAGTGAATAAATGCTTAGTGCCAAGTGTTGGCTCTGAAGGTGCCATTGCAGCTGATGTTTTTAAGCCTCTGTGTCAGTCAGGAGCAAATGAAGCCATGGGCCAGTTTCTCAGCTGGTCCTGGTGACTAAATATTAGTGATAACAGAAACTCTCAGGTGGGTTCTTGTGAAATGGAGGGTAGGAATAGAAGATTAGCAGGAAATAGTCCCATTTTTGGAGGTGATGCCCCCACAAACCTCTGGGGAATGCTTTCAGCAAGGCAGCTCTTTGTTCAGACCACGGGATGGCACAAGGCACTGACCACTGCTGTCCCACCAGCCCCAGCAGTGGACACAGAGATGGAGGAGCTGCTATGGTGGTATCCAAATACATCTTGCATTTTCTGAACACCAAGAAATGCAATCTGCTTCAGGAAGGTATAAATAGGGGCAGATGTGTGGAAAAGCATCCTTTGGAAGGGTAATATCACAGAAAAAGAAGCCAGGGAATACACAGGAAAACCCTAAAGATGGGCTGTTATATTTGAGCAAACGGAATCCAAGCAGAAAACACTGACCCAAGGAAATCTCTATCACCAGACATGCCCTGGACTGGGAGATGTCTCATCTAAATGCCAGAGTCTGCACTAAATTTTAGTGAGAAAAGTCACTGCTGGGGATGAAGATGATGCACGTGCCACACCTGACAGAGAAAACTCCAGTTCTGGCTTCTTCAACACTAATTTTGGCACCCAGCATGACATTAATGGGTGCAGGACTGATTGAGAATACCATGTTAATAGAGGAGCCCCTTAACTTGCCAGGTATAAAAGGCCACCCCATGCCTCCAGATAAATATTTGTGTTTTTATGATCTTTTCTCCTCTTTATCCCACTTCCTGCATCCTTTACCAGTTCCCTATACACTTGATGAAAGACTCACAAAGATCATGGCAGGAACTGAAACTTAACATTTTTGTTTTCAAGCTTCAAAAATATTTCCCAAACATCTCTTATTTCTCTACAGGAAATCCCTTTAAAAACATTCTCCAGTGAGCAGTTAAGAAGTTGAACCAACACACATCCCATCTCAGGTTTCTGGTGGTAATTAATAAACCAACTGAATATCTGGCAGGATGGCAACTTTTATCATTTCTAGATAAATGTTAATGCATCTGGTTCTTTCCAGACCTTCACTGATGCGATCAGAAAAGCAAATTAGACAGTGTTGTAACAGTCTGCCTGACATTCCTTCTTTTGTGCTGTTACTGTTAATTTATTCCTTTAAGCCAATTTTTGCTCTGTCACTACTGTGAAGGTTTTCTCAGCAAATTAATTACAAAAAAGAACACTCCAATATGAGACTGCTACAGGATAAAAATCCATATTTAAGGTGTCAGCTTAAAAAAGGCTCAGACCTTCTGTGTGTGCAAGGGGGAGCATGTGCACACACCCATCAAGCTTATTTGAATATGTAAATTTATAAACTTGTCTTTTTTTTTTTTTGTAAGGAAAACATTTGCCTTGATGTTCCATCATCCTTAGAACTAAATGTTTCTTGGTTAATTGGATAAACAAGTTTTTTCATTGCAGAAAATAAAGAGAACTTATCATCCCTTAAAAATCCCATACATCTGAGGAGGTTCAAGATTTTCTGAGAACCCAACATTTTATAAAGATTTTTGAGCATGCATAATTTTTTTGCCCATAAATGCCACCCACTCAGAAACAAAGGAACTAAAGTAGGCTGTAATTACTTCCCTGCACAATAGATTCCAATTGCTTCTATCAAGAAATATTACATAATTATTATAACTTAGGGCTGTGATTATATATTTGTTCAAAGGAGAATCACACATAATAGAAAGCAGTGGGACTTATGGCTCCTTGCCTATTGTGTCAACTCATACATTTAAATTATTTGATTAGAAAATTAAATAAAGACCTTGAGTCCTAAACAACACTTTCTCATCAGTTGTCAGGATTGAAGGAAGTGATAAATGACAAGGCATGCATATTTGTATAGGAAAATTGGGGGAGCAGGAGAATAGAGAGGAGGGGCCATGTTGTGTTTCTGCTTGTGTCCTTCCATCCATCCCTCCATCCATTCCTCCATCCCTCCATCAGAGCCTTGGACATCCTCCCTAAGCATACCTCACAAGGAATTTGCAAGGAGCTGATAAATAAGATCATGTCTCCATAGAAGATGAAGACAAAGGTCAGCCCATGGAAGGCAGCAAGAAAAATCAACTCCTCCTCATGTTCTCACAGACTCGCCCTCTCCCCTCCCTCACACCAGCTGGGTTCCTGACTATTTGCAAATTTTCCAGTGGAAGGCAGGGTCTCTCTTCACTGGGATGTGGGAGGATGAGGAGGAGGCAAGGCTTCACAGGGGCTTGCCATGTTTCTCAACACTTTTGCACGTCTGATTTAAATTGATCACTTCTGATGCGCACAACTCGTGCCTCGGATAACCCACACATCTTTCATGCCACCAGCACTTTGGATAAGTCCTCCTGCTTCTTGTCCTTGGATAACCTGCACAAACCAAGAGGCAGATGGCTATCAAAACCAGGACAAACTATTAGCTAAAGAGGGCAGCCTTTGAGGGTGAGATGCTGCTGGGAGAAGATGCCTGAAGGTGACCTTTCCCTCCCAGACAACAACCCTCGATGCCAAAGGGCAGCTCTCTCAACACAGTCACCTGTTGCACTTAAGACAACAACAATCTGCATTTCCTGAAAAACAAGAAATAGAATTAAAAAAATAAAAGGCAGATGTTCTGGGGCCTGCAAAATGCCATACTGATTATAGTACTATGAGAGAGAGGAGACGCTGATTCAAATTTTGGCATCAAATTCAGCATCTGTCTTAGCACACAGGGTCCAGCAACGCTGCTGCAGATGGGTCTGTGACCACTCACTGGCACTGAGCCAGAGCAGCTTCAAAGAGAAATGCCACAAGAAGCTGATTTTTTATGTGTGTGTGTGTATGTGTGTGTTCTTTTATTAGGAATTTTTGTATTTCTGCCTTGTAATAGCAGAAGGAATATCACGATTTCCCCAAGTGTAACAAATGTAATGTGTCGTACATATTGGATGGAAGTGATTTAACATGAGTGCTCTTTAATTTCATTGATCTCTTGCAAATGGGTCCTCATTAATGATCGAGGGTTTGCTGTTTTGCTTTTTTAAAGTCGAATCTTTTAAAGTCCAGATGGAGAGGGTTTGTTACAGCTGTGCAGGAACAGTGACACTGATACATGCTGAACTCTGTGGGCGGTATTAAGAATCTGTCATCTACTTTAAAAGGATTTTTGAAAGTCATTTTAAAGGGACATCATCAATTTGAAGATCACTCCAGATCTCATAATATTGCAAGTGATATTTCAGACTATCACCCGAAGCCAGCTGCGGGGACAGAAATCGATGCTACGTGCCAAATATGCCTCTTTGTATTTCTGTGATATTTTACACTGGACTTTTAAAATCTTCCAGGGAGAAGTTGCAACCCTGTGAACTGCTACTGGATGGCCAGGTAAGCCCCAGCACTGGACATTGGTTACACTGAGCCCAGCACTCCCAGCAGCAGCTGAGGGTTGGGACTGGTCTCATCCTGTGCTGACAGGGACATTCTTGACAGCAGCCAAAAGTAGAGAAATGCTGGTGTTGATTTCCAAAAAAGAGTGTTGTCTTTTGCAACACTCCTCAGCATTAGGACAGCATTTAAAGATGCAAGGAAGCCTTCTGGTTCCAGCTGCTTTTTCTCCCACTGGGACCTCCTTTGGTTTTTATTAAATCGTGGTTAGGAGTCTTCATTGTTCAAGGCAAGTGCTCTGATTTACAGGGGGTTGGGGCTGCACTTTATCCACAGAGAGCAAAAATGCTTCAGAAAGAGAAAGCTCTGGAGTGGAAACAATGACTGAATTGCTTGGAAATGAAAATCCCACCACAGGGAAACACTAGCCAGGTTGTGGTCTAAGAAAGGGACTGAGGAAACTAAACACTTTACAGCTGAAAGTATACTTTAGAGCAGGGACAGACAACATATTTTAAACTCTTTTTCACAACCACCTCTGTTGGGTCATAACCATAACCTGTTGGGCTTCATTTCAGAGCTCAGTGGTTCTATGAGATGAATCCATCTCATCCCTCTCCATTTAATTCACACGTCAGCTTGAAGAAGAAATGAGGGACATCTGAGCATGGTGGTCTCTGATGGGACTGGGATGATCTGGGACAGGGGTGGATCCATCCTCTCTTGGCATCCTCCCTGCAATCCAGCCCTCAGAGATTTAAACCTTGTGACATTTTCTCTTTACGATGTACACTGTGATGTTTATGTGTAAATTCTTAAGGAGGACAAGCTGAAACTAATCCTGGCACTGTTCACTTTTATATTCATTTTCTCAGGCAAAATATAGCAGCATGGACAGATCCTTGAGGAGCCTGCTTTGGGAAGGTGTCACTGTTTCACATTGGGGCAAATTTTTGTACAATTTTTCCATCAAGAAAGTGCCAAACCATGACAGCCCTGGACACAAGAAGTGAGGGCAGAAGGAATGAAGCATAGTCCCCTGAACGTGCTGGGCTGTTGAAGTTTCTCAAATACTCTGCTGCAAATGAATGTCAACAAAATCACCAAAGTGACTCATTTTCCTCTAACACAGATGCAGAGAGAGGTAAACAATGTCTTGGGACTATTGTGTCCTCCTCAAACATGGGGGGTCAGATTTAAAGGGAGACCTTAGAGAACCTTCCAGTATCTAAAGTATCTACAACCCAGCTGGAGAGGGACTTTTGACAAGGGCATAGATTGACAGAACAAGGGGGAAATGGCTTCAGATTGACAGAGGGCAGGGTTGAATTTGATATACAGAAGAAATTCTTGGCAGTAAGGGTGAAGCCCTGGCCCAGGAAAATTGTGGCTGCCCCATTCCTGGAAGTGTTCAAGGACAAGCTGGGTGGGACTTGGAACAACCTGATATGGTGGAAGGTGTCCCTGTCCATGGCAGGGGGGTTGGAAATGGATAATGTTTAAGGTCCCTTCCAATGCAAACCATTCTGTGATTCTATGATCTAAGCCAAAGAAGAAGCTTAAGGCCTAGAACCGAAATGGCTTGTGGGTCTGTGCCTTTGTTCCCCTTCAGAGCACCTGGCACCTCCAGAGGTCATGAGGCTAAATGATTAGGAGATTTGGAAGCCATCAGGTACTACAGGAATTAGTATGATGGTGAAAATCCCAATTCATCATTTTCTGCTGTTCTGGTCTGTCATGAGGATTGATACCTATTGATCATCTGGATCCCAGCAGCTGATAGCTAGTCCTCCGTATTTGCTTTTTCTGTAGAATCCTTGTGTGACATGCATGTTAAAAAATGCTCTCATATTTATTGCAGTCTTCTTACATAAATTTAAATAACTGGATTTCATTTATTTAGTCGAAAGGATTCTGAAAGTCACATCTTGTTCAGCGTTACAGCTGCAAGTGTTAAAAGCTCCCATCAGTAACAACTGCTTATGAAAATCTTCCCCGGTACACCATAAACACAGGGAGGGCTGTGAGGACTCATGGTTTGTGCTGTGGCAGGGAAAGGGACCCCCTACCAGACACCAAACCCTCCAACTGTCTCCTGGGGAAACACCAAAACTGCCCTGGGGAGGATCTCATTTCCCTCACCAGAACACAGGCATGTGGAGATCTCTACTACAAGTACATAGAGCACAGAGAGGTGAGGTTGGACGCTGGTGCACAAGCCAGTACGGACCAGAGGGAACTGAAGATTTGGGCAGAAATCTGGGAGCAGGCAGGGAAGGCTTGCAGCTGGGTCGTGTGGTCAGAGCTCCCTCTCCTGATAGCTCAGCACCGTCCCTTTGGGATGGGATCTCCGCTTTTACTCTCTCGGCAGGGATGGAAGCAGAGGCAGGATTTTTACTGGTGTCTCTCAGCTCTCTAGGAAGCACCTGACTTTGCATCCCCTCTGGTCAAACAGCTGAAAAAATATAAATAACATACTTGTATCTGTAATGAAATTCCAGGTAGCACTAGTGTTGCTTAATCTCCAGAAAATAGCCAACATTGCTATTTCCCTGATAAGCTGGAGTTTCCTTCCAGTCTGACAAGGTGATACACTGCAGCCCTTTTTTTGGGTGATGGTAGATTTTATATTTCTTTTTCTTGCACTGGTGATCCCTGTGTAATTTCATTTAGCAACACCACTGTGCTAGGCTGGCTGGAAGGGAAAATCCTTACACCTCGAGAACTGATCCAGAGAACCAATTTCTGAGGAACAGCCAAACATCTCTTGCAGCATCTTGGCATATTAAGACTTTTCTAACTTGGCTTTACATCTCCTAGAAGTTTTTAAGGAAATGTGTGTGTCAGTGGGCACGCAGACCTAAAGGGAGCATCCAGCTTGTCACCATTTATTTTAGCCTCTGATTTCATTTGGATTTCAATTAAACTCATCTTGGGGGTAGATAAACAAACCAAAAAAATCCCTGCTAAATAACAAAAGCCATAGATACATTATATAGCCATCGAATTTTGCAATCTAATTACTTTAACATGTAGGGATGGAGGAGGGGGTTATTGCTCATAATACCGGAAAGCTTTCATGGAATAACATAGAATTATTAAACTTTTCAGAAAGAATCCAGTTTGCAGTTCCCACTGCACATTTACCTGGGCGATTTTCCCTTTTCCTGTGGCCGAGAATCACTTTGTATTACACTTTCCTGCCTATAAAAGAAGCCCTTGTTCCCAGCTGCCCTGAGGTGCTCATAATGTTATTGGTTCTGTGCTAAGAACTTGGGGTTGCTGTGAATTCCTGCCTTGTGGCTCTCCAGTTCAGAAAAGTAAACACATTTGCTGAGTTAGCTTGGCTTCATGGTGCCCAAAATCCCGCGGGGAATGAAAAGTCCTATCGAAGGAAGCTTTGAAACTCTAGTTGCTCTGCACCACTTTTCTTGGGCAGGAGAGCACACAAAGCATGCTTGTGTGCTGTATTTACTGCTTTTTTTGTGGATCCAGTGCATAAGAGCTGCATTGAACCTTGGCAGAGGGGAGAGGGCTCCCCTTGGAAATGTGCAGGATGCAATGGAAAAAAAAAAAAAAAAGGAAAAAAACTCAGTGCTTTTCACTCCTTACTGAGTCCCTTGTGCCCTGCATGCAGGTGGCTGCCTGGAGATGAAAAAAACACTCACGGGTGAAGGGAGAAGCAGCCAAAACAGTAATTTTCCTGGCTCAGATGCACTTACTGAGAAATAAATAGGTAAAGCCAAGGCCAGTTAGGGCAGGGGGTGCCTGCAGCACATGTGTCCCTGCTGCCACAGCAGCTCAACACTGAGTGCTGTAGGAACCCTCACCACGATGCTTACAGGGGGAACACACTGGGAATGTGTCCCCTGACATACAGCCTGCTTTTCCTGCATGGTGGCTCTTTTAAATGAACACCCATAGGCGAGAGAGCCTCTGAAAAATGCCTGTTTGAGACACAGCTTCTCAAATTCTTCATTTTCTTCCAGCACTAATTAGATCCAGGTGAGACCCGGTGGATGATAGTCTGGAGTTTGGGGTGGGGGAGTGTGCAGCAGGATGAAACAGATGAGCACCAGTTAATTTATCTGAGAAGGTGCTACCCAATTAAAAATTATGAACATCATATGAAAGTTTGTTTTGGAGGAAGGGTGTCTTTTTTTGACCTGAATTTTCTCCAGCACAGCTCCCGCAAGAGACGAGAGCACTGGGAGAAGTTCCCTGGAGAAAGTCCCTCTCTACAATGACATCCCTCTGCCCTGGAGCCCTCTTCCCCTGTTGAAAACACAGGGGACAACCTTCTGGAGTGGAGAGGACCAGAGGGGATGCTGATTGCCAGAGACATGGCCCAAGGTGACAGCATCCTGAAGTGCAAGCTGGCACCCCAAAGGTTGGATTGTCCTTCTCCTTCCTTGCATGACATGCTGTGGCAATAGCTGTGGGGGGTGGTGTGGACAGCTGGCAGGGGATTATCCTGGGAAGAAGGGCATTACCAATGATGTCTCTGTGCCATCCTTGATGTGGGAAAGCAGTAACACATCTGAGAGCTCACCCTCACTCCAGGAATGGTGCATGTGCTCAGGACACGTCCCAGCTGCTCATCCTTTCAGATTTCGGATTGCTGGTGACGCTTTTGTGCTCTCAAACCCAGAGCACACTCAAGCAAGTAGCAGAACTGGCATGCTATTCCCTCATTTATAATGAAATGACCTTTTTACCTTAGGCTCCTTAATCTGAAATGAAATTCTAGCTCATCACAGAGCAGGGCACGGGGAGGCTGCAGAGCAAATGACAGCCCAGCGCTCCAGATGCTTGTGCTTGCTCCCAAACACCCATGTCATGTTGCCATCAGACACATTCCAGAAGTCTTCGTTTTCTAGGCATGAAAACATTTTAACAATAAACAGAAATTCTTCCGATTACATGGTTATATTCGGCTGCTGAAAGCAGACTCCTATTAAGCGAGGCAGAGAGCAATTAATGTCATGTAGAGAGCAGTCTTCCACATGGCAAAAAGCGGGACTAATATATCTTTCCCACATCCAGCAGCTGGGACAATGAGTTAAGGCTTAGAGTTTGCAAGAGCTTATTAAGATGCTTGTTGTAAGGATGTGAGCAGCTCCTCTTAAGTTGAAGCCTGGTGAAAATCTGTCTGTAATGAGCTCCGTGAAAGTTTTAGAATTGAATTTAGTGAGAACAGTGTTTTATATGTATGCTTCAAAGGGGGTTTTTTACCTCAGTTTCACTCCTTCCCACCCCTAGCAACTTGGATGGATATTCCTTCATTTACATGCTGGACGTTGAAATGGCACAGAAAACATAATTGGCCTGGAAGATCTTCACCAAAGGAGTCTCAAGGCTATTCCTATGTGTCTGCAGCTCCTAAAGAAAGAAAAAAAAGAAAGAAAAAACCCCAACATAATGAAACTGAGCCACAAATTGCTTCACAATTATTTTTACCACCTAATTTGGTGCACGAGGCTGGAGGCTTGCTCTTTGCATACCGAAATCCTGCCGCAAACTCAGGAACAGCCCGAAAGGCCACGGAACAGACGAGATATTCATTATCATCTCTTTCATGTTGCAGCTGTGACAGAGGCCCTGGAGAATTCGCCCAGCATGATATTTGCAAATGCCTGCTCGCCCCTATATTAGCTCAACTTGAGAACGGCTGCTGAGGATGGCGTTCCTCCTCCTGCCCTCCTCCCATCCAGCAAGCACAGTCGTACCACCTGGAAAGGGCAGTCTGGACCAACTTTCATGGGAGTCTCCGTTCAGGCTGTCTGTCTGTCTGTCTCTCTGCTGATGTTACGCTTGGGACGTGGAGCAATGATCCCACCACAGCTCAGGCTGGAGTCGCTCGCGCTCAGCAAGCCAAGGGCTCGGGATGTTGCAGGATTTACAGATTTTTGCAGAGAGTTATGGTGCTCAGTGATGAGACAGGGAAGTTACAGTAAAACCACTAACTCCACAATGAAAGGGCTTTTATATGCTCTGCTGCAGCGGTGGCTGTGGCTGCCAATTCCACACAATTCACTTTCAAGCACAAGAGCAGCGCAAACTGGTTTAAGACGATTTCTGAATGATGAATGCCGACTTGAAAGGTTTCCAGTACGACATAATTACCCTGCATTAATGTGCAGTACACAATGGCCTATATGTATCTCAATGGGAATCTCAGTGGGACTTCGTGGGCTCCGGTCCAAGTAACCTCCGCCGGGAGTGACACTCAGAGTCCTACAGGCTGACGTACAAATAGATCCCATATTCATTCCTGAATTATTCCTGTGCAGAATCAGACGTTGAGGGATCCAGGGCTATATTCACTGGTGTGTGGCAGCACACAATTGTACACAGCTCTAGCATATAGAGCCTGGGCTATTTTCCCCCCTTGGCCTGATGTGTTTTTTCCTTTGGCTAATGTATGCACACCTTAATCTTTAGCTGCTCAGAGACAGACAACTCTAATGAACTCCCTGCAGCCTTAAACAAAGATAAGTGAGATCAGGGAGAGGAGACCAAACCACTTGTCCTGAGCAAAGGCCAAACTGAATGAAGAATTCATGTACTTATTCCCAGTTAACCACCATGTGCTTTGAGATTTCACCTAGCCCTCAAAATGAACTGTAATCCTCTATAATGATTGTCCTTCTGCAGAAAGAGAGGAGGTTTAGATTGGATATTAGGAGATTATTTAGGAGATTATTTAGATTGGATATTCACTGTGAGGGTGGTGAGGCACTAGCACAGGTTGCCCAGAGAAGCTGTGGATGGCCCATCCCTGGAAATGTTCAAGGCCAGGTTGGATGGGATCCTGGTCAGCTTTTGAATACCTCAACATTTGGCTTTTTTTTACCACTGCCAGGGGCCCAGGGATCTTGGTGATAAGTGGAGGATAAATGCAATCGATGGAAAAAAACCCAACACTTACTAATCAGTTCTTGGTCCTGGGGTAAAACTTTCCTCCAAAGCTCAGAGCTATTTGAAGCAGGGATTTTCCCCTGGGCTCCTTTCCAATCAGCATGATAGCTGTCCTGGTTTTGTACCCCTGTGCTCTTAGCCCTGGGGTCATGGCAGGCTGCTGCAGTTCTCCTCGTGGGAAAGAGCCAGTGGGACACTGGGCACATGAAAGCATCCCTCATCACAGCCAGCAAATCCTCCTCCCACAGCCAGTGTCTCCAACCCATGGGATGGAGGGGGAATATTTAATTAACATTATGGGTGATTCCACTTCCCTGTTTGTTTTTGCATTGCCAAATGCCTGGGGTGGAGGCAAAGGCAGCTGTGAAGGGGCTGTTAAAAGGACTTGGAGAAGTAAAAACAGTGGTACAGAGAAGTGCGCTGCAGATAGGCTGCTTCAAAGGCACGGAGATAACAATGGCTGGACACATCCCAGGTGGAATGAGTTATTCTTCACAGAGCTAAGCCTTGGATCAAAGGAGACCTGAAACCCCCAAGATCCCGGAAGGCAGAGTAGGTTTGGGTGGTGGGTGGTGGCAAAAGTTGGTGAGTGAAGGAGGATTCCCTTTGTCATAGTCAGGGAGGCCATGAACAGATGAGTTCATTATTTACCACAAGCAATTAGCTGCCTCATACACAGCAAGAGAACGTTGCATTTGTGCAGAAGGAGAAGGAGCCATTTTTACCTCAGGAAACAAGGTTTATATGAGGATACAAACTGCTGGTTTCTCTCCATCCTCAAACTTTTGAACCAGCTTGCCAGTTTTAACCACATTCAAAAGAGGGGTAGATGCCTTCAAGATAACGCTCCTACTGATTTGTTTCTCAGTTAACAGACAAAGAAAAACTCATCACCTGCACATAAAGGAGGGAAACCAAACCAAGTAACCCTGAAGAGGGAAAGGAATATCTCTATCTGTTCCCATTAGCCCCTGGCTGGCTGGCAGATCACCTCACCCTAATCTCCCACCCATCCAGGACACAGATGGGAAATGAATTATGACCCAAAGTGTTCTCTGAGTCACTTTTCATCAGTTGATGCCCTAGGCTTCAATGCAAAACCTTTTCACAAGCTCAAAACATTCTAAACTCACAGCAGGGGTAACACAAGGGGGTTAGCTCTCTAAGCTTGTGACTAGGTGAGGAGTGGTGCCTGGGAGGGGGAACGTCTGAATCAAACCTCCAGGATGATTCACCCCATAATGAAACAGAAAACCATGTGATATAAATAAATAAAATGTAAAAAGGAATGAATGAAGCTGAACAGTTGGGCTCCTGCAGCAGACCTAGCACAGAAGAAACAGGGTCTCAAGACCTCTTGCAGAGTAAAAAAATGTTCTGGCAATTAGGATCTTCACTTGGAGTTTAAGACATCTCTGAGCAGTCTCTCTCACAGGTATTTCCTAGGTGGTTTTGGCCTTGTTGCCTGCCCTCTACACACCTCTCACTTGTTGAACCTCCCCACCCTAAAATCATCCATAAACCTCTACAACCCTTTCTGATCTTATCGTATTTGAGGTTGTTGGATGTGCTTCGGTTAAAACAACAAAACTGGCAATGCTGGTAGGGGTATATTTGTGCTATTGATATAGTTGTACTTTTACTGAAAACATGAAGTTGTAACCCCTAGACTGACTCACAATCTCTTTGCCCAGACATATTATCCTCTTCCAGCCATCTGACAACCCACAGGACTCTCTTCCTGTGGCTTTTTTTTTTTTTTCAGAGCTGTGGGACCAATGCACTTTCATCTGCATCTCTGGCTTCCTGATGGATCTCCATATCTGTTTTCAGGGGGTTGTTTTAATTACTCCTTCCTTATCAGCCCTGTCCCCAAAGGTCCTATGTAACCATGCCGTCACCAGAAATCTATTTAAACAAACAACACCTGGTGAAAACTCTTCTTACAATGCACATTACATGTGGAGAGGGGTCAGGACCATCTCAAATGCTCTGCTCCTTTGGGAAACAGTTACTCTTTCCAGGTCAGGCTTGTAGGAAGCAACTGATATAATTTTCAAAAGCTCATTATTTCAAAAGTGAACTTTTGAAAAGTTCTTTTTTTTTAAGGAACAAGCCCTTCGTCAGGCTTGAATTATTAGCATTAAGATCACGACAGGCGAGCACTTCTTGATTTTTACGCTGGCAGGGAGAGAAGTTGGGAAGAAGAGCTCTTCTGTGGCTAAGAGCCTGTCTTCCTATCATGCTTTCTGTCTGAGAAAGATAGTTTGAGATTCAGCCCAGTTTCTAATCCCTGGGTGTGGTGCCGAGAGCTGCAGCCCCACTGGGGATATGTGAAAACAGCAGTCAGGGCTTGTGTAACCCTTGTTTGCAGAGGATGGGTCTCCTTTCTGGGCCCACTCATGACCAGTGCCAAACCCCACTTCTCCACAGATGTCTGAGGACCCTGTTAGAGCAGTGGGGTTGTTTGCACAGACCAGCAGGAAGCAGCCTTTGGCCAGTAAGGGGAATTATTACCACTCCCCAAGGACGTTTGCAGTGTAGTTTCTGGCCTGTGTCTGCCCTGCTTTTTTGTTTAAAGTAATCTCCATTGGCACTTGCCTTCCATCCTCCCTCTGGCTACCACCTCTGTCCCATCCCACTGAATTCAAAGGAAAGCAGCGGAACACCATGCACACATAATTTAAAATGAGGCCACTTAGATTAATGCAAAACTCTTGGCAGCACCACTTTTGCCCATTCCAAGGCCTGGGAAAAAAGCAAATGTGTCTGTTCTGAACTTTGTTTGCAGAAGAAACTGTGTAAGTTTGGCACAGGTGAAGCTTGGACAACTCTTGCTGCTCTTTTCCAAAGCCCAAAGGACCATCACCTTTGGGACTCTGAATGTCTCATCGTAGCTGGTCTATATAACCTCCACCCTGCTACTAAAACAGCACCCGCTAACCGGACTCATTTTGGTAGGATTATCCCTGGAAGTGTTCCAGGCTAGGTTGGGTGGTGCTTGGAGCAACCTGGTCTAGTGGAAGGTGTCCCTGCCCGTAGCTGGGTATTGGAACTAGATGGGCTTTGAGCTACTTTCAACACAAACCATTCTGTGATTCTGTGATTATCAGATACATCTTTCTGGATGTGAGATGATTCAGTAGTGGGGCGGTGGATCTAAAGCCCTCCGGCTTTAGTGGTCACAGCCCCAAGCCTGCCAGAGTTCAAGGATGTTTTGGACAGCACTTTCAAGCACATGGTGGGATTCTTGGGGCTGTCCTGTGCAAGACCAGGAGTTGAACTCGATGATCCTTGCGGGGCCCTTCCAACTCAGGATATTCTCAGGATATTCTATGATTCTAAAGGATCCAGGTCCAGGTCTACCTGAGTATTTGCTGAAGGCACTGTGGCAAAGCAGGGCAGGGAAACAGCAGATTTGGGCAGCAAGGGCTTGCTCAGCCAGCAAATGCTCTCCCAAGTGCCTTCCTGCTGAAGCTGCTCTCAGGAGTTAAAGGCAGCAGAATCTCCACTTTATTATAAATTTTGACAATACACCCAAACGCCAGGGTTTTGTCAGATCTCCAAAAACTTGTCTTCACTAGTGAAAAACAGTTCTATTTCTTTTTACTGGAAGGTAACTAATGGCCAGCAGCTCTCTTGAGATAAACAACACAGCCAAGACAGAGGACTTGAGTTTTACTGTGGATAAACTCACCAAGGTCAATGCTGTGATCCCGCTTGAAGTTGACCTCTGCAAATTTATCTCACGGGGTGCTTCAGTTTTACTGCCTTGTTTGTGTTCTTACCTCAGGATGTTGGATGAGCACTTGTTCCCCTGGGGTTGGGAAAAAAAAAAAAAGATTTAAAAAATTTAGCAGTAAAGACAAGACCAAACAATCCTCTTCAAGGGGAAAATATCTCTACAGGGGCTAAAACAGCTGTTCTTTGTACAGGTTGAATGACACAGATGTATATGCTTTTCCCCACTGGCAGAAAACAGTGTAAACCAACGAGACAAGCCTTCACCCTCTAGGAAACATGATCACCAGAAAAAAAAAATGTGTCTCTAGGAAAGTGTGTTCTTCTTATATAAATCCACCAGCTCTTTCACAGCAAAACTATGGAGGAGGAAACACAGTGCCAGCAAGTTAATAGCATTTTTACAGGAAATACTCTACTCCTGGTAAAAGCCCAAACACAAAAACACAGCCCCGGATCTGGGGCCAATAAAATTAATGTGAAATTGGGGAAAAAAAAAATAAATTCTAGCTGTTTGCAAAATTACATTATGCTTTGTTTTGAGTAATTACACAATGAGAATTAATTTTTTGGTTTTTTATAAGAAGCCTTTCTCCAACAGAAGACTGCTTAAAATTATTTAAGTGTTACATCTTGAATCATAGCCCAGGTTGAAAAGTGAATTAAATCACATTTTGCCCTCTGCCATCACGTGGAAATACCAAATGATACAGCTGAAACCAGGAAGTTGATGATTGCTTTCCATAGCAGTTGTGGAGACTTTGGCCCACCAATATTTTAAGACTGATCCAGAAAGGGGTGTGGATGTCCAGTCTGTGCCCTGGGTTTTTGAAACAGAAGTGGTGAGTTCTGGAAGAGGTTATAAGGATTTTCTTGACCATCTTCAATTATATTGCTCCTTCCAAAAAAATAAATCAAACAAAAAGTTTAGATAATAGTGTCTTCAACCTATTGGCTCTTGAATTTTCATGGTGATATTTGCAATTCAAACAATGTATTCGTTTGACCTGAGCAAAAGAAGTAAGAGTTAAGGAGAGCACAGAACTTCCAGAAAAGTTTTCCTTTTCCTTGCCTTATCTGTCATGTAGGTGGGTCTGGAAGTTATAT
Organism: Platyrinchus mystaceus; assembly: GCA_035041135.1. Lineage (NCBI taxonomy): Eukaryota > Metazoa > Chordata > Aves > Passeriformes > Tyrannidae > Platyrinchus > Platyrinchus mystaceus. The sequence goes on from JAWWLV010000179.1 coordinate 59,581,289, forward strand.
TATCTTCAGCTGATATAAATGAGCACAAAATATAAATGCACATAAAATAACAGCAATCTTTTTGGCTTTACATAGCTGCATATCTATCCTATGACCATCCATGCCCTCCTCTCTTCTGGAAAATCCCCTTGGGCTCAGAATGTACATCATCAAGACACAAGGATGGCACAAGCCCATTATTTGAGCTTGTGTGTCATGTAAGGAATGAGTATACTTTCTTTAATAGGGCGTTTGCTGGCTGTTTACTGAAGAAATTGCCTCTTGCTGGAGGTCATTTTCAACTGTACTATGAGAACTGTTTTAAGGGGACTGTTTAGTGCAACCAGAGCAACGTCAGAAAAGTCTGAAGAAATAGCTTTCCAAAGGTTTTTGTTGGTTTTTTCTTTCCTTTTTTTTTTTTTTTTTTTACAGAGGAAGTTGCTTTAACCCAGATATCTATTCAGAAAATATATTTTCTATTCCCAGGTTATTTGACTTTAGGAGAACAATAAATTCCCAAGAGTTCTTAAAAAGATCAGTCATGCCTTTTTGTTTTAATGGCATATTTTGAAGTTTTGCCTCCAGAATATTGATAAGAATCAAAGTAACTTTTGATATATGGCGTTAGATATGCTCCAGGAATAAGATCCCTCTCAAGTTAGACTGTCTGCAGACAACTCAGACCACCCACTTTCAGCTTAAACACAGCCTGTTCAAAGTCTGCAGTGATTCAGATCAGAGCAGTAGCTGTCTGCTCAAACTGTGAGATCTTGGCATTCGTCAGACATGTCCAGCACACATCTGATAACAGAGCTTAAACTGCCCTGGGCCATTGGAAGGCAGGTGAGGGAGAGCTAGGAAATATCAAAGTTGGAAACAGCCTAATCTTCAGCACAGCACAGTACACATTTTGAATTTCACACGCATTCCACAAAATTCCCCAAATCCCAGAAGCTTTAATCCAGTCACTTTGCAACATATGTGTGTTTTATTTAAAAATAAATTATTCAGTATTATTTTTCCTTTCTTGTATCCAGCTGGCAACATTTTCAGTTAGTTCTACAGGAGCCAGCATAACCTCCTATTAGTTACAGTACTGTCCATTTGTCTACATCTTCAACTGATTTTCTGCAAAGCCTTTGGAAAATGCACTCAGTTGACTTTTCAGGCAGTTAACCCTGTGCTCCAGGGACTTCACAGTGACACTCCCAAGACTTTGGCCATGCCTCTCTGAGACTCTTTGCTTGCAGGTGGGCACATCACCTACAAACTGATCCAGTTGCCTACTCCAGCTGAGAGCTATCACTCAGGAGCTGATTTCAGGGAACTGACTGTGGGGGAAAGTTCTGATGCAAAGACAGAGCATTAATTGGTCTGTAAGAGACACAGAAAAGTGAGATAGGCAGTTATATCAGACAGCACAACTCTTTGCCCAGAGAAGTTGTTGGTGCCCCATCCCTGGAAGTGTTCCAGGCCATGTTGGACAGGGCTCTGAGGAACCTGGTCTACTGGAAGGTGTCCCTGCCCATGGCAGGGGGTTGGAATAAGATGGTCTTGAAGGTCCCTTCCAACCCAAACCATTCTGTGATTCCATGATTCCGTGAAACAGCAGCAGTGAGGTTGGTAAACCCTGGCAAGGAGAATTGAGAAATGTTTGATCAGGAATCCTGAACAAACCAAAAATCCTCGCTGAACAGCTACATAAGACTATGACTGGCCTCCACCTTGAATATTGTATTTCTTTGCCTTTCACCATCTAAGCAAGATGAGCCAGATTGCACAGAGGAGGGTGAACAACAGTTCCAGGGGTAGAGAGTCCCTCAGCACCAGGAGACAGAGACACAGCCCTGTTAATCCCAGAAAAGGAGAAAAGGGAGAAACCAAAGATCATGAATGACCCAAAGGAGATGATGAATGGAGAGATTTTACTCACTATCCCACATATTGCAAATGTTGGGGCTCAGGCCTTGAAATTATCAGTAGCACAAAAAAACAGCAACAACAAATCAGACACACACACACAAAAGGAGAATTGCCTCATCACACTTTAAATGTGGTGCTTCTCGCCTGGGGCACAGCAATGGTGAGGAATTTCTTTTGCTTAGGCAATGTTTGAGCGAGATTTTTAGGAGAAAAGCCCCTCAAAGTCTGCTACAAAGATACCAGTTTTGACCTGTGAACTCTCTGCATTGCAGCACAGTGGAGGAGTCTATCAGAGAATTATCACTACATGCAAGTTTTGTCCTGCTACTTTTCCTCAGGCATCTGCTGCTGGCTATGGTTGGAGGTAAATCAAAGTGTAGTTTTTTTACAGCTCTGTGAGCTTTTCACCCAGCACGGTACAACTGCTACACCTGCAACTGGGATCTGCACCTCCTCAGGTAAGAGACTGTTTCTGCACCCACTGTGATCCAGAGCTTTTACTTCTTCAGCTGATGAAGTTTTTCCTGTCCTGCAGAAGATCACCACTGAGCTGGAAAGACCTTTACCACACAGGTTTGTCCTGTTGCTTGAGCAGGGATTTTCTTCAAGGAAGCGGCACGGAAAGCTGGAGGTGGTTTTGCCACTTGCACATTTTTGATGTTTTGAGAAAGGCAGGGAGAGATCTCAGTGGATTTAGGCATGACTGACATGATGTGAATGTCTGAATTGACGCAGACGTGCAGACAAGGCTGGTGGGGCTTCACTTGGAGAAGAGAGACTCCTAGGGAGTGATGAAGGACCCAATGGAGACAGTGATGGATGTACATGAGGGTACAGCAGCAGGGACAGGTGATGGCCTTCTTATTGCCATTTCAGAAGGTACCAAAAATCCTTATGAAATCATGAGGAGATATGTGTGGCCCTGGGTAAAAGCTTTCCTCCACCAAGGAAAGGCCACTGAGTTTCCTCCAGACCTGGACCTTGTGTCCTGAACAAGACAGGGCCAGAAAGGCCAATCTACCCACAATCATACTCCCACCTCTGAGTTCAGGATGTTGCTTGGAAGTCTGGGGAAGAGTGAAGGTAAATGGCTATTCCACAGTTCCCTACCCATGACCTGCCATGTGGCTTTCTCCAATTTTTCAGGCAATGACTCTCCAGCTCTCTGGCCTCCCTCATGATTTCCCTTGCTCTGTGGGGTCAGTAACCACCACAAGCCAATCTCATAGGGTGGACCCAGGTGGCACATTTTGCCAGACAAGATTATTTTGCGCTATCCAACAGGAAACAGGATTATTCTGGGAAAACTGGTGCCTTCCCACAGCCAGAATCGTGATCCATCACGATATTTGCCTTGGAACGCTTGACAGGCTCAAGTGCAGACTGTCCAGCAGCCCAGTGCCTGTGCAGTGTCTGCCCCCTTCAAAGCCTCCCAAGGAGGGAGGACACAGGCTGGAGGATTGTTTCCTCCAAACATCATTCTTTGAGAGTCACCATGCATGTCTGCAGCTTGCATGATGGGAAACTCTTGTGCTGCAGGCTAAGTTGAGCTGACACCCTGGAAATGAACATATGGAAACTCTGAAGAGTGCCAAAGGGAGGCGAGGGAGGAAACAGGAAGGAAAAACCTGAATTTCCTCACTCCTAGTGGGGAAAGCAGGAAGTCTGAGGAGGTGCTATTGTGAGGCCGGGTAGAGAAAAGCTGCCAGGACCAAAAGCGGCACAGAGCTGGAAGGAGAGAAGACACCACCTTCCAAAGTCAGTGCATGCAAAAGGGAACAAATGGGCAGACAGGACATTAGTAAAAGGTTCTTCACTGAGAGGATGCTTGATCACTGGAACAGGCTCCCCAGGGAAGTGGTCAGGGCACCAAGCCTGTCAGAGTTTAGGGAGCATATGGATGATGCTTTTAGTCCTATGGTTTGATTTTAGGTAGCCCTGCAAGGAGAAGGGAGTTGGACTTGGTGATCCTCTGGGTCCCTGTGAACTTGAGATGTTCAGTGATTCTATGAAGCAGGCTACCAGTAAGAGGAGAAAAGACCCACCCCATACCTACCACACAGTAGGAAAGACCTGGAAAAGAGAAAGAAAGTGTGTTAAGTGAAGATATTCCCCCTTTCCTGAATGGATGTCTCATGAAGAGGCAGCTGTGAGCTCCTAGGCACACACAGAGGCTGCTGAGCCTCAGAGCTGCTCTCCTGCAGCAGCAGTCGACAGCCCCAGGGTGACAGTGCTGAAAGAGACCCATTTCAGCCCATTATGGCAGGACTGCAGCCACAGGGTGCAGAGCTGGGCACAGGTCCTTGTCCAAGTGCGATGAAGAAGGTGCTTTTTCCCTATTCCTTCTCATTCCCTGACTCTTTTTCCATCTGTTTGGTGAGATCAGCAAGATGTGTGAGCACAAACTCGTCACATGAGCATAGAGATGTATTTACACATCCACCAGTGCAGGGATACACTTACACGTCTCAGGCAGCCAAGTGCTTAAACACCCTGCCCACGCTTGCAAGGGGAGGTTTGTTTAAGAAACAATTTTTCCCCCGTTTCACGTCTTTGACATTCAGCTGCATTTCACATCCTGCCCGCCCAGGACTCCTTTTTCACCCCCACCTCTCCCCACGTTCTGTGTATGTAAATGTAAGGAGACACACGGGCCGTGTGTGGTGATGAAATGGCTGTTTCAAGGGGCCAGCGGCAGCACTGAGAGTTATTGCAGATCTGGCCCATTTATTTTCTGCAGCTTTACATATTTTCAATAGCTGCTCAGCCACATCCTTACCTATAACACAGGGCTGCTTTGAGCAGCGCTCGGGGGAGGGAGGAGCAGCAAATCAGATGTTGTTTCTGAGAGACCTCTCTTTGCTCCAGGGTAGCCTGGCTTTCACTTAATTTAACAAGTTCTCTAAGAGGGTTTCCAGCTGTGCATGGAAGGAGCTGAGGAGCGTGGCTGTGAGGGGTTAATGCCTCTGATGGGTTGCACACTGAAGACGCCCATCCATCCATCCATCCATCCATCCTTGCACCCATCCCACACCAAACCCAGTAAGGCATGATAAACCCCAGGCATGGGACACTGGGGACTGATCAGGGCTGGAGACGTCACACAGCAAAGTAGGGACTGTGACAGCAGCTGGAGATCCAGAAGGGAAAGGCCTCCGCAAGGTCCTGCCCCAGAATTTTCTCTGTCTGACCCATAAGACTATCCAGGATGCTCCATACCTGTTTTATCTCAGCTCTTACAGATGTTCAAGAGAATGGACAGGAGTCTCAGCCACTGAAGCACAGAGAATGTTGATCTTTTGGCCCCAGCAAAACAAACTTTGGGGGTTATTTTATATATACAGCATTATTCCTAGTCTGAATATTGGCTTGAATTAAAAGGTGCAACAAGGTAGAAGAACCTCAGGGTAAGACCAGGAGTCCCCTCAGCTGTATCAGCCTCAGGGGTGACCAGCTGATGGCACATGGAGAGAAATCCCATCCCTGGACCAGAGGTACCTGTCATTTTGCAGATGTTCAAAGTCCACTTACAACTTGAACCCCACTCATACCCCACCTCCATCATGCCAACATCTCCTCTGCTCTTCACCTATTTGTTGTCCCAGTACACAGCAACACTGATCACTGCTGAAAGACATAATTCCTGGTTTTCTATAGGAGGCCACTACAGAAAATACCCCCTGCATTTTGGGGTCAGTGCTGGAATGGCAGGAAGATCCAGAGCCAACATTAAGCAAATTATTAAATATGAAAAAGAGATTTTAAAATAGTATTATTGATTTTACATAATGGAAAGCAGTTTCTATGCTCTGCTTAAAAAGAAAGAAATCCAAATTAGACAGCCCCTTATTAAAACCCCTCCACTTTATTTCTTGGTCTAGTGAAATTCCCAAATGCAATTTTTTTATTCTGCTGTCTTAAGTGATTGTCTCCTTTTAATCATCAATGAGAAAATTAACCTGCTGAACAAAGACACTTTCAGCATTTTCATATTCAGTCATATAATAAAAGACAAACTTATGCTAAAACATCAAAATCGCTGCAAAACCAAAGGAGAGACAAAGGGATTCCACAGGGAAAAAAAAAGAGCTGTGTCTCCAAAGTGCAGCAATGCACTAAACTTCTCTGAATCCTCACCTGCACAGCCCTTCACTTGTCATGTCCCATCCCCACCTCAAGCAGAAGAGTTAATTTATCACTGCATCACTTCATTACTTCATTAGGCGCAAACACAGCAAAGCCCACACCTATAAAAAACATGTTTAAGGTGGTAATTAAAGCAGAATAATTGACCAGCTTGAGGCTGCAGGAGGGAACAGAGTGCCAATCTGGTATTTTTATTAATAGGGGACGTCACCCAGTGTGCTGTGACAATGACGGCGATGGCGGGGTTGGAAGGGGAGAGGGGGGCTTGGTGCAAAGTGACTGCAGAGCGTGAGCTGAATTCAGGTGCTCACTGGCAGCTTAAGCTCTTTAATCTTGGCTGTGAAGGTCCCCAGAGAGGTGAGGTGGCTGTAGTTTAATCAGAGTCATCTATTTGTTCTCCAGTGCAAGGACTCCCTTCCCTGGCGCGGCTGAGCAAGGTCATTGAGCGGTGCCGGCTCCCTCGGATTGCTCATTAGTATTCTGTGCATTACAGCCTCTAAATTTGCCATTTCATTTAGAAGGCTCCTGTTTGCATTTTTCTTCCATATCATAGGCCTCATCAGAAGAAACAGGTGCTACTGGGTAAGATCCAATAAGCATTTATACATATTTACAGCAAATACTGGACACGGCTTTTTCACTTAATATTCTGAATGTTCAAGGAGCGTCTCGTTCTATGCATTGAAAAAGACAGAAAATCTAATTTGGAATTAATGCTGTAAATATTTGCAGAAAATGAAAGGGGAAAATCACAGCAGAAAGAAATACTGCTGTATGCCAGAGTGGGAAAGAATGGCCCAGAGACACACTGGTTCATAGAATCATAGAGTGCTATGAATTAGAAGGGACCCATGAGGATCGTCCTTTCCAAGTCCTAACCAGAGTCATGTTGGACCCAGCACAGGGTCTGATTCAGCAGGATGCTGGTCTGCACCTCGAGATGCAAAGCACCACCATCCTGCAGTGACAGGGCTGCATTAGACCCCTGGCAAATCCAATGCCCAGTTTTTACCAGCATTTATTCCAAATGCCCAATCATTCAAGGCACTAACAAGTTAATGCACTTATGCATTAAGTCCAGTGCTGTCCAGAGCAGACTCTAAGTAGGTACTTTCTTTCTGTTTTAGCTTCTGTGGGAACACCCGTGGTTCCTTGAGGTCCCACTTCCCTAAAACACCATTTGCAGGTAATTCAGTGTCCGTGCAAAAACACGCTTTAAGGGGTTGCTGAGTCCTGGGAGATCATCCCCGGATCTGCTCTGGTTTACCCCCAAAAGTGACAGTTTGGACCATTTTCCATCTTTTTCCTGCAACAGCTTGCTGCCAGGAAAACTGTCCACTGGGCAGGAGGACTCATGCCCAGCCTGGCATGGGCAGGGGGCACTCACTGAAACCTCTCTGCTCCACAAACTCAAGGCAGAGACAGAGCTGCTGCAGTGGTTAAGAAAACACCCACACTGATTTCTGCAGTACATGATGTAGCCACAAGCTCTTCCTCTTTTTTTTTCTTTTTTTTTTTAAATAATTCCGGAGGTCCTTTTTACCAATATCTATTTCTAGGTCTAATTTGTTACAAACCCCACCCTGTGCCATGGAGGCTGTCAGCCATTTTTGCTTTTAATTGCCTATTCCAATCATTAATGTGTGCCCATGTTCTTATGGAAGCTGTTAAAAGGTAAGCTCTTAAATTTCCCAGGCTCTCATAATAGCACAGAAAATACCTTTCTTCACACCAGCTAGACTGGTGCCACAATTACACATTGACTGGCTTGGCTTTAACATTATATCGCTTCCTGGCATTTGAAATATTCAGTAAAAAAAATGTAAATAAATAAAAGAACCTGGTCCCACCAGGAAACAGAGAAAGTCCCAGAGCCTCTGGGACTCCTTTACAAAGAGCTCCCTTAAAATCCTTCCATGAAAAAAAAAAATAAAAAAGGAAGAAAAGAAAGGAAACTCGGCTAATAATACTTTTCCACATAAATAATGTGGATTATAACTGGCCTTTGGAGAAGGCTGAGAGAAACAGAGGTCTCTTTGTAAGGCCAAGCACTGATTACATGCTGCTGAGCTTTCATGATGATAGCTTTGCATACTACAGCATCTCAAGCATACTTAAAATTAATAAGCCAGGCTGCCTCCTCCTGGCCAGCACCATCCCAGAAGACGTGTCTTGAGATGGTTGTAACCCTGGCAGATGTCAAGTGAAAGGACCATGGGCCTTTCCCAGCGACATTTCCGGGGCTGACAGGCTGCACGAGCTCAGGTCCCTGCTGATTTTCGCCTCTGCCCTTGTACAATAATAAAGGGATTAGTCAGCATGTCTACCTGCAATGGCAGGAGACGGGATTTGGTGACCCCCGAGGTTGTGCCTGGTCATATTCCTTAATGAAGCAGTGAGATAAGCCCTAATGCATACACATCCTTGGGAGAGGAGATTGCTATTGAAGCCTCTTGCGAGGGCTGTAATCCCAGCGGTGACTCTGCCAGGGCTGTGAGCAGCCCAGGCAGGCTGCTTTGCCATGTGCAGCAGGGATGTTTTGACAAGATCCCCCTCCCAGAAAAATCAGTATGTCCCTGTCCTCCCTCCATCCTATATTGCATATGCAAAAATAAGCATTTTTTTCAAGTTCCCAGTGGGAAGATGTGGCACCTCTCAGCCCTGGTGGGAGCTGGAGCTGGTAGCAAAGCTGACCTGTGAAAACCTCTGCTGCTGCACCATCCAGCTTCATCACCCAGTTTTTGGGATGTTGGGAAGTCCATAGGCTCTTGTGTGAGACAAACAGAATCAGCATAGCTTATTATTACAAGGAGGTCTGCACCTGCATCATCTCCTAACAGGAACTCTTATCCTGGTCTTTAAACCAGTGATCCTCAGCTTTAGGGACCACTTTGAGAGATTTTGGTCTTCTTGGATGACTGTACAAAAAGAGGGCAAAGAGTGTGCCTCTTTTAAACACATAAAAATTCCAAGAAGACCAAGTTTCATATCATAAATGGGAAGGAGAATGTCTGAATCAGAAGTTGGGGGCTGAAAGGCACCCAAGGGTCCAGGCTCAAGGGCTTGGCTTGCAGCTGCATTTGGAAGGGGAAAGAATGAAAATTCTCATGTTCTTTCTTAGCAAGAAATCCTTGGCAGAAATCATCACAGTTTTCAGGCAGAGAGAGATTAGACCCCTAGATGTGTGTTGCATTGACAGGTTATTGCTGTGAAGAAACTCCAAACCTAAAAGCTGAAAATAGCTCACTTCTAAATGTGAGCACGAACCTTGAAATTAAGCACAATATTGCTTTGCTGCCACAAAAGAGCTCTATTTTCTGACAGCCAACATCCCAAATTAAACAGCTTCCACGTGTGTCAATAAAAAGCCTTGGCTTCATTATTTGCAGTCCCCCAGCGATAATTTCAAGTCCCCTTTAGTAAATGTCATTACGGTTCCAGACAGACATCTGCACCACAGGCAAATTGACCGATAAATGCTCCTTGCCAGGAAAACAATCGGTAGGGATGGGAGATTCTTGATGCTTGTGGGCAGCTTCATGAGAGCAGAAGGTGTGGGTAGCCTCTCCCAGAGACAGCTGTGTGCTGTTGGGAAGCGATCATTGGGTCTACATGGGATGTTGGTTGAAACTGAGCTGATGTGTAACCAAACCCCCTCCAAAGGCATCAGAAGAGAGACGATCCGGGTTTCCCGCTCACGGTTCTCCTCCTGTTCACCCTGAGTTTTCTACCACTCTTCTCCAAGCAGTTTTCAGGTCCTTTTCTCACTGTCCACAGCCTGCTTAGCTCTCGACATGACTCTTCCTTTTCTGTTCTGCACCAAAATGAAGGTTATCAGTGGATAACTGTGGAAATTGCGGGTGGGTTGTTCCCAGCATGGAGCAGCTGTGAGCATGGTCTGTTGATCCCAGATGGATCCTCTTGAGGAAACCAAAGGTCTCAACTACAGCTTGTGACTCTACTGATGGGGCCCAGGACAGGACCTGCAGCTCTGGTGAACACCAGAAACAAGATCCAGACCTTGCTGGATTCACCCATCACTGAAATGACATGTCCCTTTTTCCTGCCTATCCTCTGGCTTATGACTTTATTCTTACACAGCATTGTCTTGAATAAAAGGAGCTGAACAGGAGAGAAGGAGCATGTAATTTTGGTCCAGGAGAGTTGGCAAGCCTTTCACCTTATATTAAGAACTCATATTGTGTTAAATGAATCCTCACTTGGGCCTCCCTCCCCTTCAAACCATCCTGCACTCAGTAAATCTACCTGAACAGTGAGCAAGAAACACCATTAAGTTCATTCCCCAAAAGAAAAAATCTTGATTAAAAAGCCCCAATTGGCAAGCAGTTGATTGGGATTTCTAATTGATCAGCAGAGCCACTGTTAACCTGGGTGCTTGGCAGTGGCAGCAGACCACTCCTGACTCTCACTGTTGCTGCAGCCTGAGAAAAGACACAAGAAAAGCAGTGGGGCTGACTCTGCCCCCACTCTCTGCACTGGCCTAGGACTGATTCCAAATTCCACTTGCATAACTAACAGCTAAAGCAGGCCCAGCATTTTCTGTAGCAAAACTGCCTTTGTGTTGAAAAATTACCTGCTAAACTCTGCTTTTCCAGTAAATGCCAGACTGCTTTTCGCTCACCCCCCTGCTACAGCTTTTCTTAGTTTATTATTTATGTCTCCTTTCACAGTTTCCCACCTGCACCATCTCTATCAGTGTACATGAAATAAAAATCAATAGCAGCTGTCCCAATGGTCGAACAGCACAGCAGCAGCTCTGGTGTTACATCCCAGCCAGGAACCAACCAGAGAAAACAGTACCATTTTGTACATGTGTGGTGGTTAATTCCATCTCACTCCTCTGCAGACCAGGATATTTGGGGGGCTGGATGTGTGTGAAGGTGGGAGCAATTGATCTTTTAGGAAATCAGAGGTGGTCACATACCTGGGAGACTGCAAGGAGCATCATAACCGGCTAGTCCTGACTGTCCCTCTGCCCTGATGCACCTCTGGTTCATCCCTTCCCATCAGAAATTTGTTTTTCCAAACTGCCAGCAAGAGGGATTTCTACAGGCAAAATACAGGTGTTTCACTGTTAGCCTTACAAGCACTTCATCAGTTCTAGTGTTGGATCCTATGGAACAGTCCCCTATGGCACAGGGAGTCTGGATCTTGAGGTACATGGCTAAGCCTGCATGAAATTCCAGTTCAACTTTGCAGAAGTATTTATGCCATCACGTGGTTCAAAAAAATTTATATCCCCCAGAAAAAGTGATCTTAAGCCTTTGAAAGCAACGGTAATTGGAGGTGCATGTCTTGCAAAGCATGAGAAAGAGCAGAAGATAAATTTGGCTACTATTCCTAGCAGGGAACCCGGAGAAGGTATTTGTTACCTCTGGTGTCTCCGATGCAGTGTCCAACTCAACATCATCCTGTTGCAATAGGACAAAGGATAATGGTTTTAAACTAAAAGAGGGTCACTTTAGATTAGATATAAGGAAGTGGGTTTTTTACTGTGAGGGTGGTGAGGCCCTGGCACAGGTTGCCCAGAGAAGCCGTGGATGCCCCATTCCTGTAAGTGTTCAAGGCCAGACTGGAAGGGGCTTGGAGCAACCTGGTCTAGTGGAAGGTGCCCTTGCCCATGGCAGGAGGGTGGGAGCTAGGTGGTCTTTAAGGTCCCTTCTGGCCCAAAACTTGCTATGATTCTATGATCAGTTCAAAAGAGACCAACAAACGGCTCAGGAGCACCAGTCAATGCCGAGCATGAGGATACATTAACCACAGCAAAATGCAAAGGAGGCCAGGGGACCATTAAAGAAGCCCAGACCACAACAGGCCCCTCTTTTAAGCTGCACTTTTCCCGTTTCCCACCAGTTTCATCTCCCTGTGTTCTGTTTTGCCTGCTTACCCGTGGCACCGGCCTTATTTTCAGCAGGAGCAGGCACAGACCAGCTCAGACAGAGAGCAGCTTGTTGCTGAAACCTGGAACCTCCTGCATTTGCTAAGCATTTATTGCTAAGGCAATTTATTGCTAAGCACTTCATATTGTTCTGGGAACACTGTGGAAGTAATGTGATTTCTGGTGGCTGCCAGATTTTCCCCATCTTCACACCTCACCACCAGCTGCTGAGGACTCACCCCCAGGAGATGGCAGCTCACCCTGTTTGTTGGTGCAAATGGACTGGAAGGGCACCAAACCTGGGCAGCCACCAGTGAAAGAGACATAGAGATGGAAGGAGTGGACATCATGTGAGGGTGACCGGAAGTGCCCCATCCCCAGCTGCACTGCTCCCAAGGATCCTTTACACCAGCCCAGAGGCACTGGCAGCTCCTTGGGATCATGCACAGGCCCAAACCTACCATGGAGAAATACAGGGAAAAATGGAGAATGGAAAGAACAGAAGACCTGAGGTGAAATGAAATCCTATCTGAATCGGACCAATTCCTCTATAATGCTGGGTTAATGATTTGAATCGATGATCTCAGAAGTCTTTTTCAACCTTAATTATTCTCTTTACCCTGTCTCCTGTGTATGGAAAACTTTACATATGTCTCACTGAGTTTGAGGGCTGAAAAAAAGAGGGGCATCTCCAGAAGTCTCTGCCAGGTCCTACTTCCAGGCCAGGAACCAAAGGAGCAGATGTTGGGCTCAGGAGGGTTCGTCTGTGCAAATTCAAGAGCTCTGCAAACAAAGGGGAAAACTTCTCTTGTTACTAAAGAGAAACACTGGGATACTGCTGGGCTCAAGCAGGAGAGACATGGCTCACATACACCTGATGCTGAAGGCACATCCTTCCTCTAGCAGGTATTTAGAGCACTAGAAATTGGTATACCAGACATTATCCTCCTCCTCCTCACACTTACTAGTAGTGGAACACAGGAGAGCCTGGACAAAACCTCAAATTCAAGCAGGATGTATTGGCCTGAAAACCATCCAGTGGGGTTTAAAGGTGAGGTGTGACAGTCTGTGTCTCTGCTGGGTGAGAATTTCTCTGAAGGGAGGAAAAGAGACCAACAGCTCTGAAAAGGGCAAGGAAAGTATCCAGATAGAACCATCCATGAAAGGCGAGACAGCAGCAGAGGTTTTCAGGAGATACATCCATGTGGGGGGCATTTCAGCCCCATGTGCTCCTGGTGCTGAAGGGGGGTGCACAATATCCCTGAGATGACTGTAAAAGCAGCATCCCCTCTCTGTCTCTGAGAGTTAATTTAGCAACAGCTCCAGATTTTATAAATTGCAAGGCATAATCACACCCACAAGAATTTTTAGAAATAGTGTAAAAAGCCTCATGACTTACAAAGCAAATGAATAGTACAGTTGGGATCTGTTTCTCATTCTTTGTACTATGCACTCTTGCACTTTGCTGTTCCAACCTTTAAAATAAACCTGAGCTACATTTCCAAGAATCCCTCTGCCATCACAAGGGATTGCAACGAAAACTCACAACTCCCACAGAAATCACACCCTCCACACCAGAGCTTGGTGTGAGAGGCAGCAGCTCTGCTGTTTGTAGAAGACACAAAGTGGAAAACACTGAAAACATGGTGTGGCTTCTGTTGTGCTCTCTCCCAGCAAAGTACAGCCCAAGTCCAGCTGCACTCAGAGCTGCCAGGCCAACAAAGCTTGGGAAGTACACATAGTGGAGCCCTGTAGGTCCCTGCTGAGGTCCTGCCTTTAAGGGAAAAGCCACCCTTTCCTGTGGCAGCACCTGGCTGACTCCTTGGTGCTCACAAGCTCCCCAGACCACGCATTTGAAGAGAGGGTCCCACCTCCTCAGCAATTCCCAGCAGCAAATTACATCAGCCTGGGCACCATCACTTGTCCCTGTCCCTGGGAGGATGGGGCAGAGCTCTACAACTGCCTGAAAGGAGGTGGTAGACAGGTGGAGGTCAGTCTCTTCTCCCAGATAACAAGGAACAGGACAAGAGGAAATGCCTTCAAGTTGCATCAGGGGAGATTTAGATTGGATATTGGATTCACAAAATTGCTTCACTGAAAGGGTGGCCAAGCATTGGAATAGGCTGCCCAGTGGACCTGGCAGTGTTGGGTTAATGGTTGGACTCTATGATTTTAAAGGTCTTTTCCAACATTAATAATTTTATAATTCTATGAAAATTGAAAAAGGAGCTTTGGCTTCAGGGCCAACAGGACCAGGATTTCATCTCTCCAAGGACATAATCCTGTTTAACTTCTGAACTCTGAGCTAAAGCAGCCACAGCAGAGATTTGTGGCCCGTGCTGAGATTGGGGGAGGTTTGTGTGCAGATTCCAGCCAGTCTGCAGAACAACCCTTTGGAAAAACAGCTCATTACAAGCAGGCTCTTTGTCTCAAACTTCCAGTTTGCTGTGATACATTGGCCTCCTCACTGCTTTAAGGCCAGGAGTTTTGACATCTCCTATTCCAGCAGAAACCCTGTGTTTTAACAAGCCAGAGGAGGCATCTTTCTTCCTCCCTTTCATCCTACAAATGGAGACCCTGCAAGCCAATGGGACCATTTACCAGCCCTGCTGGGACTCTTGGTCTGTCTCTGTCTTGGGCCAATATTTTTGGCTGATGTAATCACGGGACACCCAAAATATAGGAACAAGCATGGTCAGTCTGTCCTGGCTGGAGCCGAACATTAGCTCGGTCATTAAGCTGCTTATAGAAATACAGAAAAAACCCACTTGAAGACTAGGAATCCACAAGGATCTGCTTCTTCAGCTCAGTCTGCTCCAGGAGTTATGTCAAGCTACCCACAGCAAGTGGAGAGCAGACTGCAACACTGCTTCATCTAGGGACATATTTATGTGAGTGTTTCCTTGTCCCTCTGCCCACCAGTCGGCTCTTGTGGTTTTTGTAAAAATGACTTGAGCTGCAAAGAGGCAGCTGTGTCCTCAACACCTTTAACCAATTCCGTACCAACTGCCCTGAGCACAAACTGCACCCTGCACCCAGCAGGAGAAGGTAAAGGAGGTATTAAACCAGCACATGATGGACATCAGCTCTGTCAATAAGCCCTCAGTCCCACTGATGATGAGAGGAGGAAGAAAACATACATCAAGGACAACATCTGTCTTGTCAGGACAGATATGTCAAGCCTTGAGGTGGGGATTTACTGTCTGGGTTGTACAAGCTGGATTGAAGCTTGAAACGGCTTTCCCTCAATGGCTTTGGTTTTTCTGGCTTCAGCCCAAGTTTCTGAGCTCCCAGTCTGCTTCCAGCCTCTCCAGACCTGGGGTAAGGTATACAGGGGAAGTTCTTACTCCACTACATCACCCCAAATGTTTATACCTGGAGCAAACTCAAGAGCACCTCCCTGACTCTCGGGCAGTGGAGGCCAATGTCAAGAGCAGGTCAGGCTCAGCCATTGGATCAGAGAAGTCCTGGGAAAGCAGCAGGATGGACAACAGTAAGGTGGGGATATAGCAGTCACCTTGAAAGCTACATTGCACAGCTGGTAAAGAAATTATAAATCAGGGATAAAATATGAAGCACACATGAATGCAGACCCTGCTGCCAATAATTCCCACTCTTGGCTCAATTACCACTGCTCTTCTTGCAGCTGCACACATGTAGTCATTACTGAGCATTTTGGCTAAACACATGTTGTCTTCTTTTAATGTCTGCCAGCTGAATCAAAGGTCTCCGTGCAAGTAGTGTGCACCATGACACAATCCATGACACTTTCCCGGGGAGCTCTGGATCCCATAAAGCAATAAATTGATTACAGCATGGAAAGACGTGAAAATCCTCGTCTTTCTTCCCTGGAAAAGAGACACAAGTGTGGTCCTCATGAAAGACTACATCTCTCTTTTTTTTTTTTTTTCCAGAGGAAAAGCACCACCCCTGAGGAGAAATAAACTGAGTTATGTCTAATATGATGAACTGAGGTCATCAATAAAAACAGCCTTCCCCCTGGGATAGTTTTCTGGTGGTGGTATCTGAGCACACACCTTGTACCTTCCTTCCTGACGACAGATGTGTCACGCACAAGGTCTGTTGCATGGTTCTGATCCCACAGATCAGATGCAGCATGTTGTGAGTGGGGGGAGGAAGCAGTGGCACAAAAAGGGGCTATTTGCTGCCCCCAAAGCCCAAATGTGGAAGGCTGTAGCACAACAAACCATCAACATGGCCATAGCTGTCAGAACACAGATCAGACTAACTCAAGAGGAGATACAGCTGTAAAAGAGTCTAAGCTCAGGGAAGCAGTTACTGATATTTCTCCAGCTTCCAGTAATTTTCAGCACAAGGTTTTCCCAAGAGAGATGTGGTTCCTCTGTATCTCTCTTGCATGAACTTCTTTAGTGTTTGTGGGAGCCTTAATTAATTTTTTATCATCTCGTACCCACAGCTGATCAAGGCACTGTGGTTGCTCCACAGTCATCATCCTAACTTGGAAAGGTGCACATCCTATTGTTTGTGCTGAGTTTCTTCTAGCTTCCTCAGATACCTCCTAGTCTTTGTAGTGGAAAAAAAAAAAAGAGTGAAAAGTCAGTTCCAGTCCTTCCTGGCAATGCCAATATGTTGTCAACACTTAAGGAACAGCCTGCATGGCACACACAGCACTCATGAGGTTTATGGTTCAAGCTCTTCCTTCTCCCAGTAAGTTTTCCAAAGTCAGTGCCTCAAGATGCCCATCTAACAAAGATAGTAGACATAATTGTCCTGACACTGATAAACACATTTGTAACCCTAATCCTAATTGCTCCGTGACCTCTGTGATATTTATGTCATGGGAAGGCTTGCTGGTGTAGAGTTCCCTGGGGTAAAACCATGCCAAACTTCTGGTGAATTACTGTCAGCTCATGTTAAGACTTTCCCAAAGGAACTTGTCCATTGCCAGCAATAAATCTCAAATAATGGAAGAATTCAGTCAAAGACTTGGTGCATCTACCCCTGAGAAACTGTTTGCAGCCATTTCAAACAGGAACCTCCGGAATCGCCCAGTCAGGTTTGACACAAACCTTGGCCTTGACACTCAAATACCAGGAGTGACTGGCTAGGAGACACGTGGTTTTAGACACATGAAATCCCTGCAGGTTGTAAACCATTAAATCCAGAGCAAAGTGAGTCCCTGTGGAGAGCTGCAGCACTCACTGTGGGATAAGTGACCCTCCAGCACTTTTTCCACACAAGCTGTCGTAAGCTGCAGGACACCCCAGAAGAGAGACTCTGACCTCACATGTACTTGGCTCTGTAACCCTGTCTCTGCAGGTGTAGAAAACAAGGAGTGATGAAGGAAAAAGTCAGTCCAGGAAGCTTTGTATACACATCAGAAATCCTATATAAATAAGTAGCTCTTTTTTTTCCAAGTGTCAGCTGCTGGAAAGTGCGAGAGCATGCAAGAGAAATGTCCCAACCCTGAAAGTTTTCAAGGCCAGGTTGGATGGGGCTTGGGGCAATTTGTTCTGGTGGGAGGTGTCCCTGCCTGTGGCACAGCATTTGGCACAAGATGATCTTTAAGGTCCCTTCCAACCCAAACCATTCTATGATTCTGTGAAATGCTGCCTTTCGAATTCACACCTGGTCCCAAGCAAAAGTTTTTGGGCTCTGTAAATGGCTGCAGGGTCCACTGTTCTCATGCTGCTACCACAAATCCTGCTTAGCAGAATTATCTTTATTCCCAGAAAGGAATGGACAGTTGATCTGTTGTTTTCTGAAAAAAATCAGCTATAAAAGCAAGGTGTCCAGATATGGAGGTGTTCTTGGAACCTCAGCTGTCAAGTTTTCTGGTAAGTGAACTTACTGGGGAAACAAAGGTTGACCCTACAAAAGTGGGGATTTAAATATATAAATATACAATATTTTATATAAATATAAAAGCTCAGATTTAAGTATTACAGGATGATTATGCAGTGCTATAAGCTCCTAGTGAATAAAATTATGTTACTTCTTAGGGTAGATCTGAGCCCACAGTTTCACACTGGAATTGTCCCAGCCACAATGGCAAAGATTTAAAATGTAAATTAATACGTCTATCAAGTTTATCTGGCATTATCCTGATTAATGATAAGCATTTTCAAGGAGACTTTTACACCTAAAAGTTTGGGCCAACCCCTGAAGGAGAGCAGGAGGGAATCGATCACCAGGAGAGCACACCTGTAGATGGACACTGGGATGGTCCTGCAAGGATGCCTATGCTAAGTGCTCTCAGGTGTGCAAATCTCTTTGCTGTCTCTGTTGCATCCATTTTGTCTTGCAGTGGTTTGTTGGGAGGGAATTTGTTTCTTCTTAACCTTCTGCCTCCTGCTAAATTGGCACATTTCATTTCTGTGTCTTCCTTAGGAAACACCCTTGCTGTCCCCAGGGACTTTCACTGGCCCATATCCAAGTTACCTGGTGTCCTCCCTTTATCCTCTGCCTTCTCACCCATTTTCCAAGACTGCAGACAGCCTGTTGCAAGGAAATCCTATTCTTCCTGATTGTTTGGAGAGCAGCTAGTCTCAAGGTGACTTTTGTATACATAAATCGTAGATATCATCATATTAGCACCACTATTCAGGCATTCAGAACCAAACCTAAACAGGGGAGCTCATCAATTTAGCTGTCTCACAGCTAGACCTCACCATTATGCATGGCTTCCTTTCCTTACTGATCACTGTACAGGAGATTCATTACTATTATTTTTGATTTGGTTATATACAACTGCATGGTGTCTTTTAATTGACTTCTTTTTTTTTTCCCAATTGAGCCACCAAGGGATGTAAGCAAATTATATGGCTTAACAATTCTGCCTGCTGCAGACAGACTTGTGTGGCCAATGCACCAAAGACACTGTGAAAACATTACCTTTTACTGGAAGTGTAAACTCAATAAATCCCCAGGAGAGCAATAAAAATGCAGTAGCCAGCAGATTTAACAAGGACATGCTCAGTGCACAGTGTAATCTTATTATGTGCTTAATGCCCAGTGGAATTACAGGAATTTGATTTAGCAACATCAGATTTCAGTTTCTCAAATTATACTGACTGCTTATAAATTAAGACTGCGATTTGGGATAATTGCTTTTCATTTGCATTGGCAAAGCCCATATATTGTATTTATTCTCACTGCACTGTTTATATGTTTGAAATGTCATGGAGCATTGCCTTTGGGACTTAAACTGGGGTGATGGAGAGCTTTCCTTTGCATCAGTGACACTCATGTTACTTCCCCATTAAATCCGGGCAAACGTTCTACCCTGGTGATCTTTATATGCTTCAAAGGTCTATTTTATGGTTTCCCAAACCTGACTGAGCAGAGTGAAAGATGAGGGAGTTCTGGGGAAGGACTCCGTCTTCCCCTCCATCAGTCTGAGCTGGGACAGATTCATTGGAAAGCCAGTGACCTGCAGATGTGCAGTGAAGAAGTAAATGCAACAGTGTCCTCACAGCCTCACCAACATCATACTCAGGAGTGTTTTCTCTTCACATGACCATTTTTCGGGCTCTGCCACTGCAGGGTGTGAATGAATTGGAGAGAATGAGGCAGTGAGTGATTAATTACCTCTGGGGAGGGGAGTGGTGATGTCAGCAGGGCCACCATGGAACTGGGAGGTAATGCTTACAGGGCCATGAAGTGCATCAGTGAACGGCTGTTGAACTGCATGAGGACATTATGAGCACTTGTACTGTGGGACAAATCATTTAATCACAAGAGAAAATAAATAATTGAATCTAATAGGGTGAGCAAAGGGCACAGGAACACCTCTGGAAGAAGACAGGAAATACCTTTGCTGCTGATTTTGGCTTGCATGACTAAGACATCTGCATAATCTTAAACAATCTCTCTGTGCAAACTACAGTGTACAGTAGAACTACTTGATTTACTAAGGATCATTCAGGATGGCTTCCAAAGCAGTAATTCCCCAGGTTATCGGCATAACTTGGGCTGGAGAACCCTTACTGCTCCAAAGTCATTAATAGATCATAATGAATTGATTAAAATATTAACAAGGCAACAATTCAATTAAGTCTTGCACCTCTGGGCAACAAACATAGCTGCAATTGGCAAACACATCAACAAACTGCTAAGCAGGATGCACATCTCTTTACTTTCTGCACAACATGTGAATCCAACGGCTCTCACTGAAGGCCAGGGGGAATAAAGTATCATTTAAGCATTTTGTGATGGCCATGGATGTTTGCTGTGAAATGCAAATATCATCCTTGTTTTGATGAAGTAGAACTGAACCAGCAAGCCCTTTGGCCTGAGATCAGGGTGTAAGGTGGCAGATCAGCTGTAGATAGCTCGGAGGCAGCTTCAGAAATTCACTGACTCCAGATGTATTTGAAAGTTTAACTTATTCCTTAACAATGTCTTGTAAAATGACAATGAAGTCCTCTAGCATTTTCCCAGGCTTCAACTCATGTTCGCCAAGGGAACAAAAAAAATTGGAACGCTATCCCAGTAGCTGCTGGAGCAAGGCTGCTGCCCAGGGCTTTCCTGTGGTGCGGGGAGCCTTTTCCCGAGGTGAGTAAGAGGTTTGGACACCATTTCTGCAGCACTGAGCTACAACATGGTCACTGCAGGATATCTCTACTGGTGGTTAGCACTTGGCCAGTGCCATCACATAGTGCCACCCATGCTGGGATCAGTCCACGCCACCCTCACCACCTCTGAGGCCCCACAGAGGCAGGACTCCTCTGTCTGCATGGCCACAAAGAGGGGTCCCCATGGCAGAACCCCTGTGATCCCTAAAGCCCCAGAGACCCCTAAAGCCCCAGAGAGCCTCACTAGACATATTGAGAGAAATAACTGCCCTGGAGCTGGTCTTTCAAAGCCCAGAAGGGTTCACTCAAAATCAGCAAGAAACCCAAAGAGCCACATTTACCTCTCAGCGCTTCCTGGCAGCTGAAGCCAGGGAGACCCGTTATAGCTGTTTTTTCATTTCTGCAGCTCTGGCTCCCAGAAGGGCTGTGTTCAGAGCTGTGTTTCTGGCACTGTTTTCATGCACTTTTAATCTGCCCCATCTGCACTTGGGGAGATGCTGTTCAGCCGCCTTTCCTGACATCACGCCTGACAGATTTATGTGTGTTGGTTCTGCACTGCCGTGTTGCACTGCGCTGTTAACCTTCATTAAGATGTTTTAATAATTGAATAAACGATGTGCCAGACATGTAGTTTAACCTCAGAGTGTAACGAAACAGAGGACACAATATTAACTGCAAGCCTTGGAATAAATATCACCATAAATACCACTAAGTAGGTATCACACAAAAACACCTGCCCTTGACATTAAAAAACATGCTCAGCGACACTGAGAGGGGAATACAATACATGATACATTACATCTTATCTGCATCTCAATACTGTTTAATGAGCATGGTTAATGCTTTAATAATCTGCCAGGGAACACTGTGGGCTCTACATCTGAGCTAACCCATGAAAGAGGAAACTCTCTCATCTGTTGCCTTGAGCAGGATGAAATACCATGGGCCTCCGTTGGCAAAGAGGGATTTTTTTTGTGCAAAGACATAGAGAGGGTTCAGGAGGAGCCAGTTCTGTCACTGGCGATACTTCAAAGAGCGACATCAAATTAGGGCAGGAGGACAAACTCACAGAGATGCTTATTTGTCCCTGCGGAGAGAGAATAAGGGATCCCATGGGAAGTGAGGATGTGCAAGGGAAGCGTATAAGAAATGAGGGATGAACAAAAGGCCGTTTCCCAGGGTCTCTCACTGTATCTTACAGACCTCTCTGCTGCTGAGCAAGTGGCCACTTCCCAAACCCCTGTTTGTACCTGGATCCCATGATAGCCACAGTTGGTTCTGTCTCCCATAAATGTGTCTGTGCACTTCCAACACATTTGTAATCTTTGACCCCTTTTAGGCTGCAACAGGTGCCCCTCCTGATGCATCATGCAAAGGAACACTTCCTTGAGGTTTTGCACCTCCCTGACATCCTCCTGGACGTTGCTGGGGTACCCTTTAGGAGGGGTGGTGGATAGGTCCACATCCTGCATGACTTCATGGATCTCCATCACACCCCTTTCCCAAGCTTTCACTGTGTGCCAGTTTCTAACAGACCTTATCCTTTTAATCAGTGAGACTGAATCCACCAAAAGCATTCAGAGCCTCCTTGCTTATCCAGCTCCCAACATAAGCAAGGTTGGGTAAAAAAGGCACTTTGGGCCAGTGTGGTTTTGTCTGGATGTACACAGAGACCAGCAGGATGAGAACATTCAGCTTGCCAGAATTCACAGGGCAGGTTGGAGATTAATTTTCCAGCTTTTAATTTATCCATCTCACCCAGGAGTTCAGTGTTTTCCCTTCTTTAAATAAATATTTTTTCTTGTGCTTATAATTTTTGGGTAGTAATAAAGCAGCTTCAAAGATCAAAAGCTCTTTGGGGGGTCTTTCGGCACCTTCAAGGAATTAAAAAAAAAGAGCTGGGTTAGAGGGGGGTAGCCCTGCTTCCAAGCAGACTTGCAGGCACACATGTTTCCAAGTGATGCTTTCATTTTGAAAGGAAGCAAGGAAACCAACTTGAAAGTGGGTAATTTTCTAATTTTCTTCTATGAGGTGAAAAAACTCTAATAAGGAGTTTTTGTTGGAAGATTTGGGAAGGTAAAATCCAGAGCCAAAGCCCAGGTATGATGCTTTCCTCATTTGCATCTGCACCTGCTAGTAATCAAACTGGAATTTGCTGGGATCTAATGCTTCTTGATCCCAGTCATTTTCCTGTAAAAGAAATTCCAGATGTGGGAATTTCAAACTCCATTTTTAACTAAATTTTTAACTTCTGACTAAAGGGGTCCTTTACCTGTCCCTGCTGGCAACAAGGTTTGGGAATCATTTCTGTTTATTTTCCCATTGCTAGGACTACTGGTCCTGCAAAGGAAATCAGCAAAACCTAGCAGAAAACAGTTGTAAGACTGAGCTTTAGAGGGAAAAAAAAAAGAAAAAAGAATCAGTGTCCCTTTGGGAAAAAGTGCTGGTGCCATTGAAATCCACATCAAAACTTTCAGTGAGTTTAATAAGGGCATGATTAGGCCCTGTGCCTTGTTCTGCTGGCAAAGGAGCATTATCAGTAAAATGCTAAGGAGCCTCAATGGAGCCTAATTTCAGCAAGAAATCAATATGCAAGGCTCCTCATTCTAGCTCTAATTTTGGGTACTGCAGCATGTGATCCCAATCCAAACTGGGGAAGAGAAATCTACAAGTACAAAAGCCACTTCGCTCCATGTTTAGAGAGAAGCTGGCATGCCTGAAGCAGAGATTTTGATCAAGCTGTGCTTACCCAAAGGAGTTGTCTTCATTTTACAAGCCCCAGCAGATTTTCTGCTGGGACAGAATCGCTTTCTGCATAGTTTTTGGGCTACGTGGAAAGTCACACCCCGCAGTGGTTTTTCTGTCACCAGCACAAAGAGACAGTTCCAGTTCAGCTTCAGCTCCTATAGGATGCACTTGAGTGTGCTTAGGCTGAATTTTATGCTCTTCCACATCATTCCTTCACCTTTCTATTTATCATTTAGGAACCTGGCCCCCCACTCTCCTGGCTTTCCCCTACACCCAGGGAAGGGACAGCCAAGCTGGGCACATGTGGCATCCCTGGTAGCAGCTGAGGGATGATGCAGGAGGTGAAGCATGTGCTGCAGGAGATTAGAAGACGGAAAAGAACTGCTGCCCCCAGCCACGTCTCCTGGCACCCTCTTCACTGGAAAGAGTCAGAGAGCCGCTCCAGCAGGCGAGCAGCCCCTCTGTTATCTCTGAGAGGGTCTCCGGTGTCACGGTGGGGTGAAACAGGGAAAACAAACCACTCACTCGACCTGTCTCCAGGGGGGTTAAATGTGAAGTTTAGATTAAACAAACCATGTAATGAAATGTCCTGTATTCCCATTAACGGAAATCATAGCTGCAATCAGGAAGGACGAAGCACAGGGTCACGTTTCCCCCTCTGGCACTGTCCCTCTCTCACACCCACCCTCATGCACCACACACACTCACATATTGGCAAACACACAATCTTTCTTCTCCTGGCATGCTCCCCTGTGCATTCATAGGTGGGATATGCTCCCAGAGTGGTGACCCACTGCACCACAGCAGTGCCAGGGCCAGTGATGTGAAACGGTTCGTTTGCCTTGGGATTGCCAGGGGTTTTAAAAATATTACAGGGCTGAGTATTTTATAGCAGATTTAAAATTCTGAATCCAGGTGAGAACAGGTCCTTCACATTGTCAGCCAGTTCTGTAAGCACTGACCCCCCTGAGAATCCCCACTGCCCCCTGCGAGCCCCTGCTGCAACCCCTTCGCCCTGTTCCTCTGTCGGATCAGCCTTTGCCTTCCAAAAAGCCTCTCCAAAACGCTTTGCGTGCCTAAGCCTAATTGCTTTATCAGAGCAAAGCTTAAACTACACTTTTAAAGTAGAGAAGACTAGACAAAAGAGAGGTTAAAGAACGGGGGGCTGCAGGCCTCCCTCCCCACCAATGTCCCGATGGTGCCGGATGTGTCCGATGGTAGCAGCCTTGCAGGATGTCCTACATCCTGCTGTGCCTCACTCCACCTGGACAGCAAAGAGCCGCCCACACCGTGCTGGGAACAAGCAGAATTAAACAAACACCATCTGCCACCACCACCGTCAGACCAGAAAATGCTCCCCACACCGCAAACACTGACGGAGCCGGCAAAATGTCAGGGGGGTCGGCAGGACGACACCGTGTCCGCGAGCTCTAATCTCGTCACGTCCGTGGCAGGTGGTTGAAAAGCTTTTATTGGGGTGTGAGAGCTGCAATTCTCCACAAATGAGTCTTTCCAGAGAGGCAGATTTTCTGTATTTTGACTTTTAGACCTGCAATTCCTGGAGAAGGTCATTGGCTTTAAGCAATGGCTGTTTTAGGGAGAATGTCTGAATGAAGGTGGTTTAGTCAAGTCTGTGAATGAGATGGGAGCCAAAACAGCTTATTTAGCCCGTTACAAAAATTAAGAAAATTGTACACTTTCACAGAGGAATAGGAAGGTTAAAATGGCAACCTGATCTTTCACTTCCTAACTTCCAAGCATTTGGAGAAACTGGAATCTCTGTCTTGTTTGGTGTTACAAATATGGCATGTGCGGGACTCAGACGGATGAGGTGTGACTGCAAGAGCAGCTCAGATATCTAGTAACCAACTAGCCCTGTCCCCTCCATGAAGAAGAAACCCCTCCAAAGGCAAAAGATCCAAGATAATTCATAAAAGAGCAGCAGCTTTTATTGATGGTTGTTTATATGGAGACCAAATTCCCAACCAGATTCCCATGCCAAACTCAGGCAACTCACACCTGCTGAAAAACACAAAAAATATTTTCGAACCAGAGAATCATTAAGGTTGGAAAAGATCTCTCAGATCACTGAGTCCAAACATTAACCTAACACTGCCAGGTCCATCACTAAACCCAAGCATCACATCTACACATTTATGAAAATATCCAGAGACAATGATTCCCCCACTTCCTTGGGCAGCCTGTCCCAATGCTTGACCACCCTTTCAGTGAAGAAATTTAAAAATCCAGAAGAATCCCTTTGTTTTACAGGAGGGCAAACCCACAAAGACATATTGGCAGTGTAAAAGTGCAAACACTGCTGAAATTAGAAGGAACATGGGAAGGGTGTCTTGGTCCCATGGATCCATGGTAGTGGGACCTTCACAGCTGTTCCTCAATATACTTCTGCTCACAGCCTCCTGCATGGCCACAAGTCTCCTTGCAAGAGCTGGGAAGCACAAAATGTTCATTCCTTTCCCACTCAGGCCCCATGCAGGCCACAAACAACCTCCCCTTTGCCCCTCTGGCTGCTGCTCCCATGGGCATGAAGCACACTGGGTAGAGCACTCCTTCCAGTTTTCAGCCACTTTATGGTTCTGCTCCCGTTCACTTTAATGGATTTTTTGCCCAGCTGAGAAGAGAAACTGTGGTATTTGGCCTGCCATGCACTCACCTCTGCTGTTTTTGAATCAAAGCACTTAGCAGGACTATCCTCTGGACTCCGCAGGTTTCCAGTTTCACCACAAACACAAACACACCCAAGTGCATAAACATCATTCCCCATGCCTGCCTCTTTCTAGCTGCCAAAGTCACAGGGGAAGGCAAGACCTGGTGTGGCAAACAGCCCCTTTTAATCATCAGATAACTGCATTTCTGAAGGCTTCAGCAGTGCTGTTACACATCAGTGACAGATCTGTTCAGCTGAGGTTACAGGAAGGTGGTTGTTTTCAGGGTACAAGGGCCCTTCTGCTCTCCAGCCAAATGGCTACATCTAACAAAAACATTGCTGGTAAATCATGTGTTAGCAACTTATTCCTGATATAATCCGAACAGATTTATTGTTGGCAGAACGAAGATTTCAGCAAGGCACAATTACAGTTTTTTCAAAAGACCACACCTAATTAACTGCATGTAAAGTAACATTCATTAGTTCTTTTTTCATGGCAGAAACTAAACAAACAGGCACGCCGAGCAAGTAGAATTGAGGTGGGTTTTTTTTCCCCTGATTGCCTTCTGTATCCCAGAGGCTGAATTTTGCCTTTTGTTATGAATGAGTTGACTTTTCGCAGACTTTCAACTCACAATCCTTTTTGATTTCACATCTTCCCTGAAAGCTCTCCAGGCAAAAGCTCTCCACCATTTCCACAGGGAGCTCTTCCCAATATCAATATGCAAATGCTGAGATCACAAACCCTGTATTCAATCCACGTGCTCCAATAAAGAGAATAGGGAAGACAGGCATCCCCTGCATCCTACCTCTACAGTACCTGTCCTGACACATCAGGGTCCTTCCTTTGTAGGGAAGGACTATTTTGTTAATTGACCTGTTTACACTCTGCTGGGATAAACCTTTTCTTGCTAGGGAGCTGTATCTGACCTCTTTCCAACAAATCCTACCTTGCAGCTTGGTAGGAAAGGCCACATCTGGGTGCTTTTGTCACTTCACAAGAAGCATCAGCTTACAGAGACAATTTATTTAGTCCCAGATAAAAATTAGGCACCCTTATGCTAATATCTCTAAAAACATGTTCACTCTCCAGTAAGTTACCAAGAAAACACCTGTAGATCATTGCTTTTATCTAAATCGCCTCATTTGGTAGCTCCATATACCTTCCTCCTAAAAAGCCTCTGAGGCTCTTTACAATGCTAATTAATCTGTAAATGGCTTTTTCTTTTTACATCAAATCTCCATTTATACTTTCCTCTTATTCTCCTATAAATAGTAGAAAGCTATGCTCCCAACAGATAAATGGAAAAGACTTCCTAGGTTTGACACCTGACAGGCATACACATCTCTTTCCCATCCCTTCTCCAGGCTGTATCTTGTACCCAGATGCTGGCACATGAGCTGGACACTCTGTTCCTGGGCTGAGAAGCCCCATGGCCAGGCCAACCCCATCTTTGGCTTCACTCAAAGCTGAGGTGGATAGTGAGAACCTCCTGGGTACCTGTTTCTAGGGGGTTCAGGAGGGATGCGAGCACAGCTATATAACTGCTGTCATTCTGATGCAATGCAGATGTCTGTAACCTTTTGGGATGCTGATTGCTGTGACTCAGTGCAAGGTCTTCAGCCAACTGATAACATCATAGCACAAGGAGGATAATCATTTCTGATTGCTACAAAGTTCTGCAACAAAAGCCGTCTCAGGGCTCCTGTTCCATTTTGGCATTTGCTCCACAAAGCATTATTCATCATCTTCAGAGACCTCTTAGTCTATTAAGTGAGGAAGTGCAAGACTTAGTCTTTTCTAATCACTGTACTACGAATGCAGCTTGAGGAATGAATACCCAGCCCAGCTCCCCTGTCCCCACCCAGCCTGTCCTCCCCTCCTCATGCCGAATGCATTAACTCTGCAGGAAAATATTTGCCTGCATCAGATTTGGTGGGAACTGGAATCCAAGCCACTAAAAGAGAAAAAGACAAATATACATTAAATTATAATAGAGACAACTGTGTGTTCTGCAGCTTGGAGGCATGTACCATTCCCTCATTAAAATTTAAACACCAAATAAATTAATTATATATGGCAACAATAGGAACTAAACCTGGTCTGTGTTTTTAAGGCATCCTAATTGAAACCAGACCTGTGTTTGCACTTCCATTGTGGTCCAGGTGGGCACTCATCCTATGATCATAACGAGGGTGCTACAAAGGCTTTCCCCCAGCCCTGCAGCCCCTGTTCAAGATCACAGCAGCCTGCTCGGTTTGAGAGCTTTCTTCCTCTGGTTATACAATGCGGGGAGAGGAAGCAGGGGTTGTTATTGCTGCAGTGAGCTTGGGCTTTTGATAATATTAAACTGTTTAGGTTGGATGTGAAACCTGACTTTGTCAAGAACCATATGGTGCTTAAATGATGTTGTTGCCTTGCAAGTCTGCAGGGTGGAAAACAGGGCCAGATTCCACAATATCTGCAAATTACCAAAGCTGTGAATTTAATGAAGAAGGAAGAAAGATGAAGGGAGTTCTGTCTTTGGTGGCAAACGTATAAGTGAGCACGGGAGTATCCAAGAGGGAGAAAAGGGACTACTTCAATAAATTACAGAACATGTTTAGACGTGTATTTAATTAGAATCAGTAAGAAAGGATACTTCGAGGAGCTTGGAGCCCACAAGCCTTAAGCTAAGACACCCACCTCTCACAGGCTAGAGGGACGATCATCACCACACATCTTCTTTGGTAATTATAATGATCATCATAATTTTGAAAACCTTATTTGATCATGATAATGCTCAATAATGATCACCTGCAACGTTTTAAACTTTTCCCTTTATTATAACAAAGCATTTGCTGCATCTGCCTTCAGTCCTTATTAGGTGATACTCCATCCAGAGAGTACATTGCACTAGAGGGATCCTAGTCAGGATCTATTGGACCAGAAGATGTTCTCTCAAGAGCGCCTACTGTTTTCTGCCTCTTCATCAGTGCTGTGTGTAGGTGTAGAACTGCCCCAGCATCCTTCAGAATGAAAAGTGTCATGTACATGTAAAATAATATTGCTAAATCTGAGAGGAAAATATGCACTCATATCCTGAAAGCATTTGCTGCAATCCAGACTTCCTGACAGGCAATGAGAGCCATGGGAGTAGTTTTCCCCAGTGTGTCCAGATTGTATATTATTTTTCTGCTCCTTCAAGGACTTTTATTTTAAAAAACTAAAAAAACAAGAAAACTACAAACCAAAAAAACACAAAAGATTTTTTTTTTAAAGGCTCAAAATTTCTCCTTTAATTTATTCTATTCATCTTAGGAAAGGCAGAAGTACTGGAAGAAACACCTTTGAGGTAAGGAAGCCTTTGTGACAGGACTGGAGCTGGCAGATAAATCCATTGCCTTCCATGGGAAAAACCCTCAGGGGGCTGATACTGTAGGACAGGGATGAATTTTTATGGCCAAAGACTTCCAAGAGGTGGCACAAAAATCAAAACTATTCAATCTTATTAGCATCTACATCCATCTCTGAAACTCTGACTGCTGAAGGCCATGGCTCAAACAGGATGCATCCGTTCCTTCCAAGCCACTGCTCATGGTACATTGCTGAAGCAAGTCTCATGATAGATCCCATGGAAAAGGTCCACCTAAAACCAGCCCAGGTGTTTTGTTCTGTCAGACAACAGCTTCATTTCTCTGAAGGTGAATCCCTGGCATGGTGTAAACAGGACCCAAGAACCCCAAGTGATGGACATTCCACAGCCTCCTCACAGTTCTACCACACCTGTTTGTGATCCTTACATCAGAAGCTGTGACTAACATTTAGTCTGGATATCTGCAAATCTCTTTAATTTGTGTCCTTCTTTTTTGCAGCTACTTTTGGTACTTGAAGACCATCTGGGCATCTCAGTCTTCTCTGGACCAAAGGATCCCCAGCTGGTTTGCTGCTTTGCTTGTCGTGCTGCCTGAGGTGTGATTTTCGCATCTGAACTGGTGAGAGACAAGTTACTGTGGACCAGGTGAACACCCTTATTAACACTGTCATCCCTTTCTTTCCCTGGCTTTGTTTCCCACTCAGGCTGAACTCAGCTCCATGCCAGGCAAGCCAGCTCATCTCATTGTTCTCCACCCTGATGATTCCTAGAACTCCAGCCACCTGTTTTTCACACCAAACTTCCTAATATTTCAGTACTGTATTAACTACTGATACCCTGAGGCATCTCTTTTCCCCTTGTCTATCCTAACTAATGAGCTGGTCCCTTGCTGTAGGAACTCCCAGGA
Organism: Platyrinchus mystaceus; assembly: GCA_035041135.1. Lineage (NCBI taxonomy): Eukaryota > Metazoa > Chordata > Aves > Passeriformes > Tyrannidae > Platyrinchus > Platyrinchus mystaceus. The sequence continues at coordinate 59,611,473 of JAWWLV010000179.1, forward strand.
CTCTGCATTCATTCTGTCCCAACCCACTCTCCCTTCCTTTTCCAAAGATACACACTTCTCCCCAGAAGGCACTCCAGGACTCTGTGTCAGGGACAGCTTGTGCTGTCCAAGCTGTCACAAGCTCACTGACAACAAACTAAAGCTCATTTCACGGCCAGCCTTTAAGTGACTTCCCCAGCAATTTCTTCCCAACCCCCAAAATTCACCTCTTAGCAAAATCCACTAGTTCTCTCTTTTAGACATTTTTATACCCCATCACCTCCAATTCTTGTATTATTCTTCTCCTGTCAGCTCACCTAGTCATTTTTCACAAGGCACTATATTCACTTCACTGAATCCAGCTAGGAAATGCCATAGATCTAATCTATGTCTAGAAAAATCCATTATTTTATCAAAGTTATCAGGTTTGTACAACACAATCTGCCTTTGCTAGACTTGGGCTGTGTTCTCTCCAATTTCCTATTTAACTTCATGTTTTATTTTTCTCACGGAAGGTTCATTTATATCCATATAATTGAGGTCACAGTGAAGGGCTCCCAACCCTTCCCTCCCTCCTTCTTGCATACAGACCTGTCTTTCCTGTTACCTTCAGTCATCATCTACTTCCCCCAGTTTGATGCACTCAAGAGCCACCACTGCTGCTGGATGTGCAAAGCTGGATTTTCTGTGCTCTGAACTGGAGATTTTCTGCCTTGTTTCTATCCCCTCACCACCAGCCCGAGTGCACTCAAGTCTGAAATTGGCTCCTCTCATGGATGTGGTAATTTCAGCACTCACAGCCTCATTATCACTCTCCTACCTGGTTTTGCCTTAAATATTCACTGTGTTACAAGCGGGGCAAGGGATTTGATTTTTGCTTTCAGGCCACATTTAAGGTTATCTTTAATATCAGCCTCAATCTCATTATACAGAAAACTTTTCTCCCTTTCATGTCAAATATGGCTACTGAAAAGAACTATATTTCTTTAAATTTTCTCAATAAAAATACTCTCTCACCTTGCTAGCAATGCCTGCTTATTTTTTCCAGACCATCAGCACATGTGCTGTTCCTCTGATGAGCCTTACCTCCAGGAAAAGGGCCAGGTAGTCTTTTCCTTGTAGACATCCAAAGGGATATCAATGGAGAATGGTTTTAATTTCCAGTTCTGTATCAAGAGTTTGAGTCAGATCACATCCACCTAGCCTTTGGGACACATTCCCTCCTTTGTTGTAATCGCAGAACCGCTGATTTCTATTTCCAATTTCTACTTCCAAATCAAATTTATAACAAGAAAGCCCTGAGGAGCCCCACGGTGAACAGCAGGTAATGAGTGAAAAAGACAAATAAAAGAGACACAGCTCAAAATTACACTGCAGGGAAAGACCTGGGAGATCCCTCAAGCATCCTAAGGAAAGGTGGGCAGAGCCCATCTGTCTGCACCGCAGGCACCACCCTCGTAAAAGGCTGAGCTCCAAAAATACATGAGATCATTACAACCAGCAACTAAACCCTTATGCAGTGCCTGTGCATGCTGTAAAGGGGAAAAAAGTGCTTGTGCTAGCACTGGAGAGGTTTGCCAAGGAAAGAAACAACTGCTGGCAGCCTCAGCTCCCGAGCATGTCAAAACGAGCGTTCAAATCTTGTCAGAAAGACAAATTAATGTCCAGATGGGCTAAATCTGGCCCATCTGAATGAATGGAGCTGTTACTGATTGATACCAGTTAGGAACATGGCCCACTGCCTAGTGCTCAAGGAAGCACGGGCATTCACAGATTTTAGGAACAAAACACTGCTGGATGACTAATCTGGAAAGTCTCCGCTGGTTTCAGAGTTGTTATATTTTTATTTCTAAATGTTTGATGAGGACACAATTTGCATATTCTCCTCACTTTCATTCAGGGCATGGAAGCAGCAGGTTTTGTCACAGGTAGAGATAACACTTTGCTTTGGCATCTGTAGTGCTGCAGAACAGGTATTTCCTCCTGGGCATTTTCTTCTGTCTTCCAGGTCCTTTTAAGTCAGCTGGTCAGAGCTGTGTCTGACAGTGTGCTGGGATGGAGCTTCTGCTGGAGCTAACACTCACTCCCCTACAACATGCCAGCTCCCATGGCAGGGGGGTTGGAACTAGGTCATCTTTAAGGTTCTTTCCAATTCAAACCATTCTAGAATACTGTGATTCTGTGATTATAACTTTGGTCAACCTCATTGGAAATCCTCATTGGAAATGACACTGGGAAAAAAAGCATTAATTTCACACCAAAAACCACAAGAGTCAAATCTCCAGGCTTCATGCAGGAGAGGAACTCCCAGCAGAGCCTCCTACCCAGATTCTTCAGACCACCCGGCTTCGCTGCCAGCAGAAACATCCCCGATAGCGATTGCGACAGCCAGGAGAGTTTTTATCGGCCTCTTTCCCCATTGTTCCTAAAGACTTGCAAATGCTGCGGAAATTCCCCGCATTTCAGCCTGACCACAAACCTTCTCTAAAGGAGACTCTCACACAGTTTATTAAGAGTCCATTTTATGAAATGAATGTGATGGTAGTCGACTAATTAATATCTGGCAGGAATTAAATGAGAGCAACTTCTAATGCCGCTGCCTCCCTCGCTGGTCAGTTCTTTCATTCTTCTGTGCATCAGTCATGGAATATCCTGAGCTGGAAGGGACCCATAAAGTTCATTGAAGTCCAACTCCTGGCCCTGCACAGTAATACAGTCAATACTGAGTTACAGAAATTGCAGTTATTGTTTGCTCAAAAGATTCACCAAGCTGAGACCTCAATTTGGATGGCAGGGGAAAGGCTGGTTCTCCAGGAAGGAGATGCTGAGAGGGTAAATGAGTGACCCCCTAAAAATCTTTACTGAGAGTTTTACTCAGCTGAACATCTGGCAAATGTGGAACTTTCACTGGCTAATTTCATATAATACAGCTTTTAAGCCTGCAGAACAGAAAGTAGAAGGGAGTGAGCAGAATTAAATAGCAGCTATTGAAACAAAAATAATATTGCCTTTCATACCTTTTTTCCATTTTACCTACCTCTTTTTTTTTTTCTGTCGTAGCTTTGGCAGGTGAATTTGATGTGCTAAATCCATTTGTGGTGGTACTACACCAAATCACCATTTATATGTCAGGAGAAGAGCAAGTTTTGGCAGTAAAACCCTAGTCACAAGCCACAATGATGTTACATATTCTTTTGTGTTGCTGCAATGTCTCAGGTGCAGACTTGCTTAGAAAAGTGGATATAATCACTTAAATGAGAGAGCCTAAAAAGCATTTACCCTATGAAAAGCAGAATGACTTCTCTAAACAACACTTCTTGCATGCAGTGAGAAAGCACCTTTTGTCTGCATGATAAAACAGCATCAAAACTATATCTTTGGAACCAGCTTTAAGCAAAACACCTGTTGCAGCTGATTAGACAGGTACACTATTGTGATTTAACCTTGGCTCAAAATTTACTCTAAGGCCCTGACACTTTTAATATGTGATAATATTCATATAAACATAGCACTGCTTCTAATGGGTACCTATGAGACAGATTTGCCTAAATTAAGAGTGTACATTAGGACTCAGCTAAGATTGATTCATATGGAAATAGTTTACCACGTGTTAGAGGGTCTGGCCAGGGAGTATAAACAACAGCATGTGGATGAAGAAGAAGTCAAAGCATTAGGAATAAATTACGAATATGCCACAAGCTGCACAGTTGTAATGGCTATTCCACACCTCGAAGATGCTCCTCACATAATTTCAAATAACAAATGCATCCATTAAGTGTCTGATTTTGTTAGGGTCCATTAAAGGAATACTGTACATACTGGGAAGTCTAAGGTGAAACCTAAGCCAGGAGAAAAGTACTCTACAAGGAAACACTGCAGGTTTTACTGTGAGGGTGGTGAGGCCCTGGCACAGATTGTCCAGAGAAGCTGTGGCTGCCCCATCCCTGGAAGTGTTCAAGGCCGGGTTGGATGGGGCTTGGAGCAACCTGGTCTGGTGGAAAGTGTCCTTGTCCATTGCAGGAAGATTGGAACTCAATGATCTTTAAGGTCACTCCCAATCCAAACCAGTCTATGATTCTATGAAGTTACATTAAAATATCATATGGTATTTCAGGTAGAACACTTATCCTTCATTAGCCTAGTTTAAAGTATCAGTGAATATATTTTTGTAGTGCAAAGATTCTTTCACCAATAGAGGACCCATTTCCAAATCTCATCATCCACTGAAATTCTGATAGTTTCAAGTTACAAACTAAGAAAAATCCCAGTGAAGGACTGGATCCTGCACAGCTCTTCCTTTCTTCCCACCGTGTCGTTGGGTGGTTTGTTTTCCTTACACTCCCTCTGCACTCCCTCTCTTTGGGCCTCCACCACCATACGGGCAGTATCACGTCTCTTGGCTCACAGGATGCTATTTCTGGAAACACCATCTTGCAGAAAGCCTTGGCGTGGAAGTTATGATTCATACATTTCATAGGAGCAGAAGTGTTAGTGAATTTGGGCAGGTGGCGGGGTGGCACCATGAGCGTGAGGTGGCATGACAGATGTCAGCAGCCAGGAAAGTATGCTCCAGAGGTGCAAGACATGAAGAGTTACAAGTCCTTGGGGAGTTATATCCACTTACATCAGACTTGGGAAACTGGGCATCATAAGCACACTGACATTCAATGTTTTGCCTGCCATTTTTGCAGCTTATGTCACAAGAAACTGCTGTGTCCCCGCTGTCTTCTGTGTCTGAAACGTCTCTCTTCTTGGCTTCTGTCTGCCTCCCAACTCTGCCTTCACCACCTCTCTCACTCCTTCCCACACCACGGCTCAGGCAGGACCAAGACATTACACCATTTCCCCTGCAGCCCTCTCCGTCTCCAGCCTCAGCCATCCCTCCCACTGCTGCTGTCCGGCTGGGACTTTCTCCTCTCCCTCTCACCAACAGGATCACCTTCTTGAATGCAGCTCCTTCCCCAGCTCTGTTGCTTTCTCTCCCTGCAGCTCCAGTAATTTTTAACCAATTTAATATAAAGGCCCTTAATTAGGTATTCACAGCCCAAACAGCAGCACGAAATGCTTTGCAACACTGCATGGTCCAAGGCATTTCAGTTCTGAAATATTGTCTTACATGATAAACTCCTCAGAAGCCCTTGCCCAACCCTTGTATCTCAAATTGTTGAGTTTTGTAATAGATCACAGCTTTCACTAAAGCCGGAGCACAGCACAGCCTCAGAAATGTGTTGACCCAACTCCGCAGCTGTTTTCCAAAGCACCCATCTTCATCTCCCACTTTGTGCTGCAAACAGGGCTCTCAAACCTCTATTTCAAACCTCTCTCAAAGGACTCTCTTATTCTGAGGAACTAAATAGGGAGTCTAAATAGGGAACTTTTCTTATATGGTGGGAAGAATGGATGCTCCTCTGTGGGCCAGGGGAGGGAAAATAGCTCCTCTGACAGAAACAACGCCCCATCCAAGGCTCATGAGTTGAGAGGCACAAGGAGAGGAAGGAGTAGGAAGGGGAGTCTGACAGAAATTCAGTGGCATGAAGAGTAGGTTAATAAACATACAAGACAAACCCGGCACAGGAGCGAGAGCAGCACCAGCCCTAAAATCTGTGAATTCCTCTCTTAAAATGTGAAACAGCTGTTATGGATCACATACAGACCTCATATGGACCATTATGTCCCACACAAACGAGGGGGCAGTGAAAGATGATGAGCGCTGATCGGTCTCTCTCTGCTGTGCCAGCAGTTCCACAGCCTGTCCTGGGCACAGTGTGATCAACAGCCCAAGGGTTTCCAGGCCAGGACAGCACAAGCCAGCTGGACCCTGTTCTCTGGTGACAATCCACGGATCCTTCCCCTTCACACATACAAGCCCGTTCATCTCGCCGTTCCGCGCGGCGCTGGCCGTCTCCCGTGTAAACACTGCGTAGTGTGTGTGGCGCACTGCAATACTTCAAGGACATTGGAATGCACTTTATCAGCACTTTTAAACACTGCAGCTTTATGAGGGGAGTCTGAAAATGTATTTACCATTCCAAACTGTGCACAGATGTGCTTTTAATGTAACATCTTGATGTTTTTCTTCTCTTCTCATGACCCCTCGCTGTCCAGGCAAGGGCCCTTGCCTTTCCTCGTCCCACCAAGATGCTCCAGGAATTCTCGCTGGAGCACCAGCCACCAGAGATTTCCCTGACTTGAAGCAGGTCCTTCACATCTTCTCATGATGTTCTTCTATGAGTGTTGTGAGGTCTGTTTCATGTTGCCTCCTTAACCACCCTCCCTTGCCACATGGATGTTTCCTAACCCATGTTACCAGTATTTACATCTCCCCAAGGAGCTTCCTCCTGTGTAACAAGCACGTGTGCAGAGCTGTTGATTGCTCAGTGTGTGGCATAGCAGGTTATGCAGGTTGCCACAAACAGACAGATGGACTGGTGCTCTTCTGGGCTCCACCCTCAAGGCTGAAAACTTGAGGAAATGCCTCCTATGTTGCTGAAGTCACCATATGCTCCCAGGCAGAGCCTTCAGGATGGCTCTCCTGATATCAGGAGCGTGTTTGTCCCCCAACCTCAGCCCTGCAGTGGTGAAAGATGAACAGTGAAGAATTCACCTTGGCTCTCCTGGTTGTAGTGGGTCAAGGCAAAGAAAGCCTTCCCAACTGAGGGAGCAAAGGGAAAGACTCCAAAGGGCAAGAAAACATAAGGAAGCAGGAAGGAAGAAGGACCTGCAAGAAAGGTCTTCACTTGGGAAAAGCAAGAATCACTTAAAACTACTTTCTCTAATCTGATCTGCTGCTTTTACAGCTCCATTCACAGAAGCCATTTCCCAGGTATATTCTCCTGTATCTGTGTCATCTCTCTTTGAAATTTATTGTTTATGTAGAACCTCACAGGAGTTACACCAGATGAGCTGCCGGGCTCAGCAAAGAGAAAAGCAAAGGCAGAAGCCCTGATCCCTCTCTGGTGCCAAGTCTTGGTGTCTCACAGAGAGCTGCCCACAGAGAAGTGGTTGTTAACAACCAGGACCTTCTGCAACACACAGAAAGGCATCACCTCATCCAGATGTTGGCATCTTACGCTAAGTCTTAACAATGAGGTTACCCACTCCATATCTGGAGGAGAGCTTACACATGTTCCCATGGGGATTGCAGCTGGTGCCACAAGAGCTCAGCACCAACTTTGGGTGGACAAGGTCGGTCCACCCACTGTGACCAGTGTAGCTGATCACAAGCGAAACCGCACAAGGCAACAGATGAGACACATAAGGTCAACAAATTACAAGAATGTAAAATAAACTCCTCAGGGACTGG
>JAWWLV010000179.1:59618854-59647020 GCA_035041135.1 Platyrinchus mystaceus
AAACCGCACAAGGCAACAGATGAGACACATAAGGTCAACAAATTACAAGAATGTAAAATAAACTCCTCAGGGACTGGCTCAATAGGATCAAGATTTGTTCCTATGTGAAGATCCACCTGTGCACTATTTAATCCCTGGAGCTGGCTCCTATTTGTGTCAAGTGAAGATTTTCCATTTACTTTAATGGATCTGGAACAGGCCCAAGCAGAGCTGTATAATAAGCAATGGTTTTATTCAACAAGGAAAATAGCCTTCTCCCTGATTCCCTCCTACTCCTCTGCACCAGCTGTAGGTCAGAATCTGCCACTTCTGCTTTGGAGGTGTTTGTTTCAAACCAACCAATCAAAGTGGCATTTTCAATGGGGGAAGAGATTTATCCATTGCCAGTGGCAACAGCTTCAGATGATGAGCAGGACTGTGCCTGACTCAAACCTTCCAACTCATTTTCTGAAGAACACCGTGTTGATTTTATACCTGTCTTAGTGTCTAAATTGGGAACTCAATACCTCTTGCTTGTTTTCCTTTAAAAACATTTCTTATCTTGGAGCAGTAGCAGGAGCCCAGAAAAATACACAAGTTGAAAAGACAACAGTAACATTTTGTGCCAAGGAAGGATGGTTGTAAGTGAATCTGGCTCTAGTAACCATGGAAACAAAACACGTGTCATATGAAAATGATTCACACTGTTTTGAAGACTGTTCTGGAAAGCAGTAACTTACTCCCTTGGAGGCAGCACAGCAAAACACCACAACCAGAAAGTCAGGAGAGATGTGTCAGAGCAGGAGTGCAACTTAGAGTCACAGAATGGTTTGGGTTGGAAGGGACTTTAAGGCTCATCTTATTCCAACCTCCTGCCATGGGCAGGGACACTAGACCAGGATGCTCAGGGCCCCATCCAACCTGGCCTTGAATACTTTCAGATATGTGTCATCCATGTGTCAAAGATCAAAGCCTGTGAGCTCTGGACAAAAGAAAATATACAAAATAGATATTACAGCATGCCCAGGTTACTTTCTGCAGGTTTGTCCCACAGCATCAGTCAGCCCCTGTGTCCCAGGATCTGCTCCTCCTTACACTGTGCATGTGTGGGACCTCCTTGGCTCTCCCCACCTCCCAGTACCTCCTCACCAAACAAACAAACAAGAACCACACATACCCCTCCCAGCACGCTGTAAAATGCCTGAAACACAGTGATAGCATTTAATCCCCCTGGCAGCACATTACAGCAGTTTTCAAACTCCAAACAAGCTCCACACCACCACCACAGCCTTACTCGTGAAATTATTTATCATGGGTTGATTTATAGAGTCTTTTATAAGCTTCATATTGGCTAATAATGGCCTGGAGGTCTTATGTCCTCCGGCTTGACGGATTCCATGTTTACGAGGCTGGGAGCTTGGCTCCTGGAAGAGATTTGCAGTCTGGAGCCATGCTGTCTGCCTGGCCCTATGCAATGAGCACCAGTTAGGCAGTAAGAGCTCTGCTGGGTGAGGGCTGGGCTGGGTGGTGGGTGCCCCTGTCCCACTGGAAGTGGGGTTTGTCCCCTCACATCACACTGGAAGTATTTTTCACCGGTCATAAATCAAGAGACGTGTTTGCATCCCACAGTGCCCCAAAATTAGGCAGATGCTGGCAAGGCTTTTTGGTGAGGTATTTTTGAGCTGTGGTGTGTCAGTCCTGGGCAACAACCACCCCTTTGAAAATTATTGGAAACTTCAGGAGTTTTACAGTTGTTATCCACCTCAGGGGTCGCAGCCCAGGGAGCACCTCTTCTCACCATCGCCCAAGAATGCCTACAGGACATGATCCTTCCTTCAAAGGATCCTTCCTTCAAATCCCCTTGGGAGGCCCAAGAAAAAGCACAGTTTGTTTATCATAGCAGCCAGTTCACAGCAGAGATTAACAGATGGGAAGCACTGCAGAATAAAAATGTTGTCGTTGGATAACAAGCTTTTTAGTTGATGACCTAAAATATAGGTACGTTTATGACATTAGAGTCAATACACTGGGATTTGGGTCTTATAAAGTAATCCTCATCTACAAATTGCATGCTAGCTCTAAGATTAAAAGTCCAGAGATGCAGGTAAGAGCTTCATTCGGGCATTCAGAGTGCATGTATTTGCATAAGCCTATATGTAAATTAAAAACAAACACAGTGTGAGAGATGAGAAAGCTTTTCTACAATTGCATTTTTTATTGACCATAACAGGGAAGAGCCATAAGGGAAAAGGTAAGAGGTTTTGTTTTGGCAAATGACTAGCAGCTTAGGAGAGATGTAACTGGGAGGCACCAGTTAAGCGCTTAGTGTATTAAAAGACCCTCCTGCTCCCAGCTAAATCTTTAAAAAAAAAAAAAATAAAAGGAAAATAAGGAAAAAGGCACCCATAAGTGGCATTATTTTTTTCACTCTCTTTTCAATCTATTCTTTTTGGTTTGGTTTGGTTTGGTTTGGTTTGTTCTGTTTTTTATGGTGAGTTTTCTCTAGGCACCAATGAGAAGAGACCTAATTCTTCCCCTCATTTCAGCATCAAGAAAATTCTGCAGTGGGGAATGGGCAGCCACAAATGCCCAGGGCAGCTACTACCTGAACACAGGGAAGGAGGCAGTGACCAGAGCTGCTGGACTTGACCCAAGGAGCAGCAACTGTCACTGCATTAAACAGTACGAGGAAAGCAGATGCAAAAGAGGCATTTGACACAAGTGTGGGCAACCAAGCTCAGCCACGGCTCAAGAACCATCAAAGTTTGCTGATCTGTCCGAAGTCTGCACTGGTAGCCCAGCACATCCGTTTCAGCCTCAAAAGGGGAGGCTGTTTCTGGTGTCTGCTCTGCAAGAGTTTCACACCACAGGGAAAAATCAGCTCACAACACAGGTATGTCTCGTGGTCACATCCATGAGTTTTGTGGCTCCTTCATCCTGCCAGAGCAGGAGGTGGATGTGCAAGTGCACCATCCCCAGCTGGCTGGGCTGATGCCAGCACGGAGTGAAAGGGGTTTATTTGGGTTACCTGCCTACGTGAGACACAACCCTCATTTTTGCCACCTGCCCGACACCGGTTGCCAAACAAATCACGGACACAAGGCACTTGTGGGGCTTTGCAGTCCCACCCCCAGCCGGTGCTTTTGTTACCAGCCACAGCATTTCTTAGTAATCTCAGGAACCAGATGGCCCCAACGTGAAGCCAGAGCACGGCAACCTCTGTTCTTTCCATTTTCTGAACTTTCCCTTTAATCTATTATTCATACAGGTCATTCTCTTGCAAGGTTAAATGAAAACCGCAACATGTTTCGTACCTGCCAGATAAAATTAGAGCTTTCATTGCACAGCGTTCAGACACCCTTCCCTTTCTCCACGGGAAGTCACGAAATTATCACCAAGCTGCTTAAGCGTGACAGCACAGAGGATTTGGAAGTGACATTTAGGAACAGGAGAGCAAGATATATTTACTGGAAGCTCATTCAAACGAGAAAAAGTAAGATGGTTTAAGTTGCTGAGTAAAAAGTGTTGGTTTAACAGTGTAGCCAGCAGCTGAGATGACATTTTCTAGGAGACTGGAAAGTGATTTGGACCAACATCATATGGCACACAAGAGAAGAGTCCAGGAGACTTAGGGACTTTGGAAATACTAGTTGACTCCAATGTCTTCCCTCTTGTTTGACAGCCAGAGGGCATTGAAGACCAAACTTTTAAAAAGCTGGAAAACCTGGGTGATGCAAAAGAGAATCCATCAGGTGAAAGAGCTCTTAATTTTATAGACTTTTTGAGTGCACAGCAGCTTCTCCAATTGCACAGCTCTGCTTCAAAACCAGTTTCTAATACTGTGTCTTCTTTCTAACACCAAGTAGTGCTCAGTCCACTTTCTACTACCACAGATAGCATTTCTTCAAGTCACAAGCTCTGCAAATGTCAGTCCCATGCTCTCATTTTGGAACTGCTTGCCCAGTACTTACAGACAGTGTCCTGGCACTCACTGTCATGATCCATGGGCAGAAGAAGAGTTTAGGACACAAGCATCCTTGTAATCCATATTTACATGAAAGTCAGTCCTGAAATAAAATCTCTGTCCTGAAATAAAATATCCTGGTCCTACCTTCTGCTTTCTGAGCAGCTCCCTCAACTCTCTCCTTTGCCTGAAGATCCTGAGAGAGAAGCTCTTTGCCTCCCTCCCTTTGTCCACCTCTTCAGTGTGAACTCTAAGTACTGAAGTTGTTTTCTTCCACAGCTCACAATTTCATGGAGGTCTAAGAAGCTGAAATAGGTAATTTGCTACTTACTGGCAAAAATGAGAAAGGAAACGAGTTGATGCTCCCAGAATTCCCAGAGCTGGAGTTTGCTAAAGGCATTGCCAGGTCTCTACATCAGTGATACTCTGTCAACACAGCACAAACAGCTATTTGCACGCAGCGTATGTAACAACGAGTCTCATGAAGAATTTAATTAGAGTCCTTAAACTAATGGCTGGAAATAGCTAAGTGTGAGATGATCAAGATAAAGTGATATATTATTTGTTTTCCTGCAGAGACTGCTGTGTTCCTTCTTTTGGTAACAGCCTTTGTGGGCTGGAATTAGTGCAGCATGCAAGCCCACCAAAGCAGGATATCCCTGTTGCTTCCAAACAAGCTGAATTTTAAAAGGTGAATCCAAGACCTGAAGCTCAGGCCAAAGTAGACACAAGAGCCCTGTTCAAATATTTAGGGCATGACAACAATATATTGGGGTTTTTGCCTGATATTATCTGCCTAGAGCCTGGAAACATACCTGGAAGTCAGCAAGAATTAAAACTTAGATTCCTTATGTCTTTTTTTTTACCAGCTTTCCAGAAAACATCTACTTTTGATTTCACAGTTTTAAGCTCAATCTGTTGTCAGTGTACAGTTCACTATAAAATGAGGATAAGAGGTTCCTATGCTATTGTAAAAATATTTTGTGGTACAAGAGGAATGGAAGACAGATCTTTTAGTAGATACAAACACTTCAAGAGCTGAATAATCTTCTTAAAGAGCCTGACTCCATCCCAGTGTCCTATTTTCCTGTGATGGGAGTAGAATTTGATCTCTGAGCTGTGTTGCACCAGTCCGAGGACTTTTCAGAGGGGAGGGAAAGGCAGCACTGGGCTCAGTGGCTGCAGCCTGGTCCTTCTCCCAGTTACACCAGCACCAAGAATGCTGGAATGAACATTTCTTTTACCAGCAATGATACAGGACAGGAAATGCCACCGTGGGAACAAATTCCAGCTGTGCCATGACACTTACAAAACACTCAATATGTAAGTGAAAGTCAGAGGCTGAGTATTTCCTTTTATCTCAGAAAGGGGGAGGATGGCAGCCCCTGCAAGCCTCACCTCCTTCAGCCACCACTTGCATCTTCAGTTATCTCCTGGGACACATTTCAAGTCAAATCTGTCCTCTGAGATCACACAGCAAGGGGACCTGCCCTGGCACCAGAGATTGCAACCAGGGTAAGGGACATTGGGACAACTGTGAACTAAGAGCTATGGTTTTTCACCTTGAGAACCTAGGCTTCCATCCCACACCATGCAGACCACAAGGTGTGGAAAGAAGTGCAAAAATCCACCTTGGTCACCGTTTTGTCCTGTCAACTGTAGGTAAGGTGACTGGCTGAAAGCTGAGCCTGTGTTTCTCCAGATGCAAAGTGGAGATGGTGATGCCTCTGAGTGCATTTTAGCCAGAACAGAGATACCAGACATTTCTTACAGTCTTGCCTTGCAAATGGCTCACAGACTGGCTTGCAACCCTACTGTCAAGCTGTTCTTCGAGTACCAACTCCCAACAGTGCTTCTGGGATCCTCGTTTCTGGGACAGGAAGAGAGCTCATTTCTTGCTGGGCTCCCTGCTGTAAGCTAGGGTTTGTTCAGAGTGCATTTACATCACCACCACAGCCCATGGCAAGTTGAGCCTTGACCCTGAAGTGAGATGAGCAGTGAACCCTGCCATGGCCAAACTCCTGGGCCCTGAAATGGCTAGGGAAGAGCCAGGTGAGACAAGCCCTGCCCAGACCACACGTGGTAGAACTTGACCCTTGGACCGCAATGGGAGATAGCACAAGGCTTGTTTTGCTCCCTGGAGCAACGATCTTGGATCTCCTCTTTCTTTTCCATCTCAGCCCTCCATGTGCTGGGGCCTGGAGCACAGGCAGAAGCCCCTGCATCATGATCTCGGGATGCCTCAGCACAGAGAAGGAACCAAACACCAGCTAAACACAGAAATGGATTTCAGGCACAATTTCATTGTGGAGGTTAAGAGCTAAGAGAGAATCAAGGGGCTGCTGGATGAGACGTTACCACGCAACAGCAGTTCACATGCTCTTGGTCCCCCACTGATACAAGTGAAGTGAGGCGAATTACTCTTCTGTCACAAGCTAAAGATATCACACTGAGCCTTACTGGAGTTCACCTTTCTGAGAAGAAGAGGGTTTTTAGTAGGCTCTCCAAGAATAAATTGTCAGGCAAAGCAATAAACCTGAAATGGCAGCTAGAATTCAAACACAATTCTGATTAAAAGAGATGTGCTTCGAAGAATGAAGGCAATTAACCATTTGACCCAGCCACCAAGAAAAGATGTGAATCTCTTGAGAGTCTTCAAGTGAAGAGATTTTTTTTTATGGTGATGGGCAATGGCCAAATACTGGTTCCCAGTGTGAGCCCAGTGACTTTCACAGTCCCCACCAGGCCAATATTTAAACAAAGAATCCCTTTGTCTCTTACACAAAATAAAGAGATGACACTTGTCTGGGAAGGCCACTTTGTGCCCCAGCCAGTTGGGGGACGCACAGAATGACAGAACAATTGAGGTTGGAGTGGACTGCTGGAGGTATCTGTTCCAAGTCCTGCTCAGGGCAAAGCCAGCTTAGAGCAGGCTGCTCAGGGCATTTTCTGGTTGAATTTTTAATATTCCCAAGGACTGAAATTCTTGCCTGTGTCGATGTTTGATCACCCTCATGGGTGAAAAAAAATTTTCCTAATACCAAATCAGAATTTTCTTTGTTGAAACTTGTGTCCAGAGGAAGCAACTTGGAAGCCTGAAATTCATTGCTGGGGAACAGCTCAGCTCTGAGGAGCATCAGCACAGCCCCAGTCAGGTTTGTGCTCCAGTGTGGGGTGAGAGAAGGGTCTTGCAAGACCACGCCAGGATCCCTCTCGAGTCTTCCCCGAGGCTCCCCGGCCCTTTCTGCTGATCGTAGCAAGCTGTTGTGTGGTCTGTGCAGGGAGGTTGCAGTCTGCCAACACTTTGCTCTTTTCAGCTGGTTTAATTATTCTCTCATAATAACTCTTCCCCTTTTTCTATGAAGAACAGATGATCAACACGGCGTTGCATGGCGTTTCAAAAGCTGCTGTGTATGTCCAGGGAGAGCTTTCCAGCCACCTTCCCCCACCTCCTCCCCAGATCCATGGGGGCTGAGCTCGCTGGGCTGACTCTGGAGTCCCAAGTTCAACAGCGACAGTGCTGCCAATACTGATACTGAGCTAAATGCTTTCCATGTTGGGGCACAAGTAACAATAGTCAATATTTTGGTGAGGCTGAATTACAGGCAGCAGTTGCAACAGCTGCCTACAGTTTTGGCTCCAACACCCTGCTCCCCAGTGAGGTACAACACACCATTTGATGAATTCCACACTCCGTTCTTCAGTTACAGTTTATTAAAAGATGGATTAAAACACTGGCACAACAGTGGCCACAGGAATATTTTTCCAGCAACATCATCCCAGAAGGCTCTGGAGATGCAGAATTGTGTCTAAATTGGGACACCATTCATACACAGTTTGAGCTGGTGTTCAGAAAGACAATGCTCACTGTTGGAGGAGTATTTTGTTACCAAAAAAAAATAAATCTCTTTCCGCTGTAGGCTCAATATTGACATACACTGTTACAGATATGGTAGAGTCTGAGAAGCACCTTTTTAACTTTGAAATCAAAGATAGAGACCATTAAGACTGGGAGAACATTGCAAACAGCTGATAGACAACATGCGTGAGCAGCAAGACCCATATTGAGTTGAAGTTACTCTTCCCATTGTGCTGCCTGGATGCAGAATTTAGTGCAAGCTGTGCACAAGTTGAGTGGCCCTTTCAGGAGACACGTTATCTGTCCCACATGTATGAATCCTGTGTTCCATTTTACAGCCCTCCAGCTCATGGCTTTTACAGAAAAAGTGAGATGCTGTTACTATGATCCTGGCTTTAACATCATGGAAAAATCATCATGAGTAATTGAGTTAGTGGCATGCAATGCCATGACAAGTTATAATTGAGGAGGAGACAGGGAAATGGTGGGAGCTGAAGTCAACAGAAGCCAAGAGGCAGCAACAAACTCTAATTTGAGCTGAAATTCTCCCTGTTCACCCTTTCACTTTTCCTGCTGAGCATGCAAAACTGTTCAGGAGATCTTAGCCAAACCACTTGGTGCAATTGAAGAGACAGGGCAGAGACTGAGCTGTCAGAGCTGTGGATTTGATCTCTGCTGCACTGAGGAAGCCCAAGTTCAGCTGTTTACTTATGTGCCAAGCCAATAATCTGACCACTATTAAAGAAGTGAGGGCACTCATTCCCTCTCAGCTCAATATTTCTCTGCAGCTGAGGTGCTCCATCCTTTGGACCACTGCAGCAGAGGGATGGGAAGCGCATTCCTGCACATCAACTTTTACTTTTTATAAGGCACCCACATATCTCCAGTGCTGTTCAGTCAGGGTCAGAGACTGAAGGGTTCAACATTAATCCAAATATATGCCAGATTCAAATTGACTGGCCAGTGTGAAAAGGAACTTGAGCTTCTGCATGAATTAAAATATTCCCTGTGCAGCTTATCCACCACCGCTGCCGCAGGACAGCGCGGAGCCGCTGCCCTGCGCTGGCCATTGTCCTCTGGCCAGACCTCCTGGAGAACATTTGCTGTTTCTCTTTTTTTTCCCTTGGTACAACTCCCAGCTTCACCCTGAGAAAAAGAAAAAGAGCCTGAAAAGAACATTTCATGGAATTACACTGAAACATTTCAAAGCTGTGGGGCTGCCGCTTGCTGGCAGGCAGCAGCCGCGTGCCGTGGTTGGCCACAGAAGCTGTGGCCATTAGTGAGGTGACAGTGGCAGTGAGAGGGTTTGCAAAGCACTGGACATACTGCAGGGATGGGAATGGAAAAGGCACCCCAGGCAGACTTCTTTTAGATGTTCTTTTTTAGGACTTACAAATTTATACACAACCCCCCGTGGGAGAGCCTTCACCAACGCACCCGCTCCACCACCAAGCAAGGAGTTAAGGCATCACCCTGGCTCCTCCTGCCCTCCCCACTTGTACTTTCCATTTTCATCACTAACATACACAGACATGTGCTAACACCCTGTTCTTTGGGGAGCTGGAATGGATTTTCCAAAGTCTGTCCTCACATCAGAGCACATCAGAAACCACTGGCAGATGTGTGGAGGAGTGGGAGGGAAGGGAAAACTATTTTGAATTTCATCTGCCTTTGTGCTTTTCTATTTGCTGTAAGGGTGTGCAAGCTGGGTTCAGTCCCACTGACATACTCCTTCTTAACATGAGATGAAAAAGATTTTATTTATTTTCAACTGCACTTGGTTCCACATGGGCTCCCAACCCAGCTATGGAAATCCTGCTCCTTCATTTCTTTGGAAACCAGCTTGCACACAAGGGATCTTTATTCTGAAGCTGTGCCTGTTGTGTCCCAAAGCTGGATTGACAAAGCATGCTGTCTTCAGAAGTGGGTAAATATTTTCTCAGAATGGGTACCACGGGAGACCTTCCCACACTCCCTCCCCAAACTAGACAGATGTGCATACAGCTGCTTCAATAGCTCGGTACCAACCTTCAGAAAAGGCGGATTTTGAGAGCTGCTGTTGAATGCTGAAGACAAGCCAGCTTGAACAGAGCAAAGAGATAAGTGAAGGGTAACAGCACTAACTTCCACAAGACTGATCCCATCCAAAAAAGGCCAACTTTGCATTGTGTCTATCTCAGTTCTGCTAACCCTGCTCCTGCCAGCAGGCCAGTCCACCAGCAGGATCCCTTTGCTGAAATCAAGGTCTACTGGAGCCCAGACCCCTTCCCTGCGAGCAGCACGAGGGCACAGACACCCCTCCCACCTGGAGCAGCTCCTCTTTCCTACAAATGCACCCAGCCCAGACTTCCAGATGTGTCAAGCAGAGCTCACTCATATGGGCTTCCTGTGATGGGAACAAGGGCTTTTCATTACTGTACAAGGAGAGAAGTAATTTGCTTTGCTTGCAGCTTCAGCTAAATCAGGCCACACATGCAGAAGGTCGGGGTTTACATTAGCATAACTCCACTGGCTTTTGCCAGACCATAACAGATGTCCTCCATGTCTGTGGCAGGTTGAGTGCAAGTCAAGCCCCGAAATAGCATAGATCTTTAGCAGTCAGAAGACAAAAGTTAATTCTTCCAGTCCATTTACCATATGTTCTATTTTGGTGTGTTGCACCCTGCAGTAGAGGGGAAAAAAAATCTTACACGCTGACATAGGCAATCATTATAAATATTTCAAGTCTGTCAGTCAGTCAACCCTCTTTCATCTCACCACTTAAGGGAGCCTTCATCTGCACAGGGGATCTTACTCAGAGCCTGATGTGTGAGACTGACAGTGAGAAGACACCTGCAAGTGTTCACACCTTAATGCAACCTCCTGGAAACTGGAACATTTGCTGTGTAAAAGTGCAATCCCTGAGAATTTTCACAGAATTTCCAAAGAGGGGGAAGCTCCAGGAAAGTGCAATTCCAACCCACAATGCACAAGGTGATATTTTGTCCTGGGTGCAAGCTACAATTGCTATTGCTCTGCCTGCATGTCCTTCACATCACAGATGTATACAGTTGCCCAGACAAGCTGTGGATGGAAGTGTTCAAGGCCAGGATGGGGCTTGGAGCAATCTGGTGTAGTGGAAGATGTCCCTGCTCATGGCAGGGAGTTTGGAACCAGATTATCTTTGAGGTCCCTTCCAAGCAAAGCCATTCTATGATTGTTTGATAGCACTGGAGACCAGACACTTGGTTTCCAGAGGAAGATGTCCCACCACTGTTGGTGGGTGCCCTATACAGGCATGGTGATATCTCTTTAGTTTGAAGGTTTTAGAGGGATGTTTCCCCATTCCAGTTTCTCCTAATTTACCCACACGGGAGACCTGACCTCTGCAGGAATTTGCTTTCATATCAGAAAGCACATTAAGGGATTCCATCCTTTCGAAAGCCAGCTCTGCCCTTGTATCTGCAGCTCACAGCACTGACTGCACTGTAAAGGGATGTATCAGGAAAATGAAACAGTGACACTCACATCAAGGAAAGGTGAATTCCCCAGAAACACAGACATCCAAAATCAATAGCAGCAGACCCATTTTATGTGCAGAAGATTTCCTGCAGGCAGGCAACAAGAGAAAGATGGACATTTTCATTTCCCAGATCTATTCATCCCCAGTCTTAAGCCTCGGCTTCACAAATCACTGCAGTGGAGCAGAGCCCAGAAGTATCCCTTGAGCTGGCAACAATAACAGGAATGATGCATCCCTTTACGTTGACCTAAATCTCAGTTCCTCACAGCTCCTGCTCTCTGCACACCCGGGGAACATGCATGGGTACCTGCCAGAGCTCAGCTGTGGCTTAGGAAACTACATGTTTTCTCCATGGGCCACTCATAGGCACACAGTTTTAAAATGTACTCACAATTCAGGAGGACTGTGCAAAGCCAGAGGACACAGTCATGATCCAGCAGGTGCTGTCACCAATGTCCTTCCTCCTACTCAAACAGCTGCTGCAGAGAAAAGCTTAGAAATTAAAGATTAGCTGGATACTAAGTGATTAATAAACAGCTCACCTAATAAAGAAGATTATTCTTCACTTAACATCTGTTATCTTACCCCCAGAAAGCTTGGTGATTTATAGCTTGTGTATCACTAAGTCAAATAAGTCCTTTCTCTCACATTTTACTGTTTCTATTTTAACCCTTCTTGGCACTGACCTCCATGACAGTGTCTGGCACGATGGAACAGATATTCCCCCTACATCTGCAGTGATGCCAAGCTCATTGAGGCAAGGATAGGATTGCTGTGTGAGGCCAGGAGAGGTGCACACCACTCAGCAGACACACTGTGAATGACCTACAGTCCTTCACCAGCTCCTCTCTCCCATCCTTCTCCTGACCCTGCAACAGCTTGCTCCTGCTTTCTAGCACCAAGAAAACCTCAGCCCCAAGCAAGACAGCAGGCATTTCCCTGGCCTTACCAACTGTGATTTTCTCCATCAGCATTTCTGACCACTCACAATCCCAGATCTGTAACGCTCCCACCACAAAACCCCTCTTTCCTCTTTCACCCCTGAGCTCTTCACTGCAGACTAGTCTTCAACTGCAGTCCCATGTAGGCAGCCCCAAGCCAAGGACTGGGACCAGCATAAAGTCTGCCGATCACATTCCAAACACACCCTACAAGGCCAGGAAATTCCCTCACTCCTCTGAGCCATCTACCTATTAGGGGAGCATCAACCATCATCCTGGAGGAAGAGGTTCTCCTCATTCAAGCGTGTTGTACCTTTCCTGAAAAGGGTCATTCTCACAAAACAGGAGGTGGCACACAAAAAATGGGAAATGGTGAAGTGTTTTCTCTGGCAAGAGAAGAGGATTTAAGTGAGCAGGACTCCTCTACTGTGCCTGCCTGAGCACACAGGGCCACACTGATTGCAGCCCCAGCAATGAGGGACTAAGGCTGTAATGAGCATCCTTGAGTGAGATAAGGTAAATCCATGCCACAGTCTTCCAACTGAATAGCTGTAAAGACATTCAGGGCTGGATTTCAGCCAAGGCTGTTCTCAGCTGACAATGACTTATAGTTAGACATGAGGCATGGTTTTGTTTTAAATGGTGGGACTGCATCCCCAGGGCTGCAGGGGATTTTCCATCAGTGTAATTCTTTAAACCCAGATTGGATGTCATACACGATAATAGAAACGATGTTGGAATAGTCAATCACTTTTTGGCTATATAAACCACTGCCTCAGATACTAAAGGCTCATGCAAAGAACTCTCATGGGATAAGAGCAGAGCCTTGTGTTTTAAGAGTACCTTTGTAGTCCTCATAACTAAACACCAGAAGAGCCTAGATAGCAAGTGGTATAATACATCAACCCTCTGGCTTGCCAATAGTTTCTGGCTGTGGTTTATTCTCAGTGCAGTCTTAACACTGCCACAATGGCTTTGGGCTCACCTAGGATTTTCACTCCAACCCAGTGGGACTCTCCAGAAAGTAATGCAGAAAGAAGAGAGCTTTTCACACCCAGATCAACAGATCCCGTGTCCTCTTCTTGAGGGACCTTGTGCTATTTGCAGGACGAGAAAGGAGCCCCCACTACTGTGAGTAAGGGACAGGGTGGCACCACTAATAGGTCACAGGGATGGACCAGATGCTGTGTCCCAAAAGCTGCAGGTTAGGGTTTATATCAAGAGGAGAGGAGGCAGGAACAGGACAATCCACATAGCCTCACTTGGTCTGAAGCATTTGCATTTGATTCCATCAAGTTATTAATTTTGGCTTGCAATCACAAGTGAGTCTAATCAAAAAAAACCCCAAACAAATAATTGCCTGTTTGCTTCAGCAAATCCAACAGCCCCCTCTGGAAACACACACACAAGAAGTTACCCCAATCACCAACATTTTCTGCTCTAGCCACCGATCCCCTCAACCTTGCAAATCTCCCAGCATCTCTTCACACCAGGGCCGTGTCCCAGCCAGGAGCTCACCAGTTCCCAGGACGTGCAGCCACCACTGGCATTTCAATCTGGGACTTAGACATGCCAGGGAAGGTGCTGAGGGTGTCCTGGAGGCAGAGCACGTCCTCATCTCTCCTTCTTCCAGGGTCAGCAAGGACCAAAGCCAGCAATGCTGGAGGAGGCTGAGGCCCCAGCTTGGCCCCAGTCGCAGCTGAAGACACGATATAGCGATCACATATCTATCTAGAAGAGGTCAGTCAAGTGCCTCCCACTTAATATTTAAAAGCTGTTTCTCTTTCCAGCCCAGGGTCTCTGGGGTCCTCATGGCTCACAGCACAACAGACCACATTCACATTTTTTAGATGTGTATAAATGTTAAAAATAACCCGCCAGGTTTCTCTCAAACAGGGATGAGATCAAACCTCTGAATAGCCCAGTGCAACTATGTGTCAATTTGCAGTGAACCTTCGGGAAGAAGGGAAGGGCAGGGGAAAGAGGGAAAGGTAATTTATAATGGAAAAAGTGATGAAACCAGCCATCCCCCTCCTAACCACTTGGTGCATTGCTGCAAGATCTCCTCCTGAGCTGAAGAGCTGAGTAACAGGAAAAGGTCCATAAAAGACTCAAGGAAATTCCCATCATTGCTGAGCAAGGGAGGCTGGTCAGAAGAGGCAGAGTGTTACCAGGATATACAGCTCAAGAGATGGGACATGACTGATAAAAAGGAGGGGGAAAGATGTTCCTGTTCCTTGAAGAGATGCCAGGAAAGGGCGTTAAGATCATAGTTTTACCTGTTGACCACTGCTGTCTGAGTCAGAGTTCTGGAAAGGTGAGAAAGTGGATCAGACAGACAAAACTGCAATGGGAAACAGATTAAAATACAGTGGCCTTGAGAAGGTGGTACCCAGGCAGCCTGCTCTGGGTCTGGGTGGCAGCTGGGGCTCTTGGCTTTCCACACACCCCAGAGGACAGAGTTAGGTGACAGTCACTCAGGCAGACCCACCTGCAAGGTTACTGAACCTGCATTTTTAGGAGTCACATCTTGGTGTGTTGTCTGGATAACTGAGGAAGGGAATAGCTGTTGCCCCTCCTGCTACAAAGTTGAAAGGGGTTCAAGAACTGGGTTTTCTGGTTGGGCTGTGATAGATTTTTGAGAGGAGCTCACCTTTTGCTGCTACCATACCACTGCTTGTTCAATAAACCTCATTGCCAGCTGGATAAGGCTTTAAGATACTGGACAAAAGCCTGGATATATTTCTGCATTGGAAGCCTGACTCCAGGGTAATGAGAACAGGCAGAAAGGACAGGGCCATGCTGAAAGGACAGATGCAAGCAATGGGAAGAACCAAGAGGGTACATTTCTGGGTATTGCCTCATGCTTATATCAGCACAGCCTGCCCCAGAGCCCCTTCATGACATCACACCCTTTCCTCCCCACTGCAAGTCCCACCAGGTCAGCACGTGGCTGGTGGCCCAGCACCACATGCAGGGGCACAGTGCTCAAAGCAGCAGCAGTGGAGGTCTGTCAGCATGATGGATCGAGAGAGGCAGGAGCATCGACCGCAGTCGAGTTCGGGCGTGTGACAGAAATTCTCAGAGCAGAGGCCAATGTGAGACTGTGCTAGGATCTCAGAAGGTGGCCCTGGAGAAATAACCCCGAGGACCCACTAGGCTGTGCAGCCATTGAGTATTTGTTTAATTGGGATGTATTTCCCTGCTCGCCAAGAGAAAGCTTAGAGGGGTGTTTTCTTTTTATTGGCTGGGAAGATGAGAATTTGTGGAGGATTCAAAAAGAGAAAGGAAGTTTTGTGGTTTGGTTTTATTAGGGCGCTTTTTTTTTTCCCCTAGAATTTATTTTTCTTTGGTTTTGGTGAGATAAATCTCACCCTTGCCCCTGGACAGACGGAGTGGGAGCAAAGGACAACAGACATGTTGGGAAAAGGAACTCATCTCATGACAGGGGAGACAGGGGCAGGTCAGGCCTGGACTTCTCAGAAAAACAAAAATGCCCATTGGTCCTCTAGACCACAAAGAAACAATCCTCTTCTCCCCACTGCTGAGTCCTTCCTTAGCAAATCCTCCCCACAAAATGTGACAGCTTGGAGAGAGGCCAGTCATTGCCTCATCAGAATTCAACAGCACCACTGCAGCACAGGGGGATGGAAGCTGCGAGCTGGGAGAAGGCACAGCACAGCTCTGCCTTACATGTGCCCTCCAGAGCCCTGGCCCACCCCCTCCATGGTGTGGTCCAGCTGCTGGCAAGACACACAGACCACAGATGGCCCAGAGGGCACGGGGACATGGGTGACACGTGGCTCTGACTCTGCACGCCAGCCTCTGTCAGCTGCAGCATTTGGGACTTGGGAAAGGGAAGGGAGAGGATGGATGCAGAGATCAGCTGAACTGTCTGAATCCTCCCCGCGAGTATGAGGCCAATGGCTCAGCCCCCAGGTTTCTTCTTCCCCTCCCAGATCTGACTCCGTGTCTGCTCCTCTTCCTTACTTCTGCACTGGGTGGGAGACCAGAGGAAGCAGGAGAAAGGACAGAGGGGAAGGATTGCCTTTACCAAAAATATTTGCACACTGACACAGGGGCACACACAGACACACAGATGCAGGATCTGAGCAGCTTGAACCCAAGTGCTTTTGTCCAAGGGACTCCTTGTGGTAGGTCCTGCTGATGGGGCCAAGCACTTGCAGCTCTGCAGTGCTTTGTGCAGTGGAGGGACTGGTTGGGACACTGTTCTGTCACTTCTCATGCTGGTACAAGTGTAAAAACAGGAACAGAGCTGTAGCTCTTTTCTGTGTGGCAAATTTATGGAAACAGCTAGAGCCAGTCACCTCTCTACCGGCATCTGAAATTAGCTCAGTTGTTATATTATGGTGCTAGTAACACCAAGGGTTTGGGTTTGATCCCTCTATGGGCCATTCACTTAAGAGCTGGACTCAATGATCTTTGTGTGCCCCTTCTAACTCAGAATATTCTGTGAGTCTGAAAATCCTCTTTGTCCTCCAGACCCTCAGCAGCAAAATGGGCAGATGGGACCTTCCAGCTCAGCACGTTTCTGTGGGCTAGTGATGACCTGTGAGAGCTCTGGTGCATACCTGTAGCACCCATTTTTCCAAGCATCCTCCTGTGCTAGGGACTATGATTTCATGCTCAGAGAAGGTCAGGTGCATCAAGCCCTGTGCAATCAGTTAAAATTTTTCCCTATCTTGCTCTTTCCCACTCCTGGATCCCAGAGATTCGACACTGCCTCTGTACTAACTTCTCTCTCAGAGATGGACTCTGGGTGCTAAGCTTTTCATCTCCTTTGTTTTGTGCTTCATCCTGAACCTCTCCTTGCCTCTTCATCTCTCTCTCATCTTGCACCTGATCTTCAGCCACAAATATTTCCAGAGTCCCCATCCTCCAACTTCCACCCTAGATTTGCTTCAGTTCAGCTCCCAAACCAGTTGTCCAGCTGCATCCTCCCCATCACTTTGAAACAGCCAGCTGTGCCCTTCCTCCCTTGGCCTTATGACTTGTATCTCTCCTTTTTTTTACCCCCAGCTTCTCAGTCCACTCCCTGTGCTCCCCAGAGTTGTGCTGTGAGCAGTGCCAGCTCCCTTCTGAGACTGCCCCTTACCAAGATGCCTACAAAAAGGCATGAATAAGGCTAGTCATGTGCTAAGACCTCTGGCTGTTCAATACTTTCTCATTATTTCATTGCACTCCTCACTCTGCCTGTCATCATCTGAGGGCTCTTGTCTTGAGCTGTGATGGGGCTGCTTTCTGGCACACAAATATCCTTTCATTTGGAGCAGCCCGTGACGGGGCCTCTTCAGCATGAGAAGAATTGTATATAAATAGCACACAATGCACCTCACCCTGTGATCACTGCAGGGACACAATTAATGAACAAGCCCATGGTACATAAAGGTGCATTCAGACTGTGAATATCACAAGCATTTCAAAAAATATGTTATTCTGTGTTATCTCAGCACCAGAGACATGACTGGTGAGATTTGCTTCTCAGGCTCTTTCCAGCAGCGATGTCCGTGGCCTTCCCAACCTCCATCAGCCTGTTATGAAGCCCTTAGTTGCTATTACATAGAAAAATTAGTATTCAGCAATGGAGTCAGCAGTAATTTTTAAGCTTGTGGAGCAATGAAAGTTGATTCAGAAAGAATCAGATACAGAAAAAAAGATCTAGATGCATCAACTCTTCCTCTCTCCAGTGATAGCCCATCTGTTTTCCCTACCCTGTGCCCTTCTACAAGAGGAGGCAGAACAGACCTTCTTACCTAAAACAGCTGAACCACCATACACGAGGCTTGTCAGAGTCAGGATCAGCACAAGCCCAAATAATTGCACATTGAAAAATATTTAACATTTTATTGTAGGGAGAGGGGTCAGCCTCCCATTGCTTGATGAACCCTCAAGTACATCGTGCCAAGAGCTGTAGAACTAATTACAGCCCCACGCCTACCCCACGGGACCTCATTCCTTTTCCCAGAAATGGGGGAGAGGTCCCTGCTCATACCAGTCTCCCCATGTAGGAATTGGGCTTGGTTTGTTTTTAAGTTCTACATATACACAAACAAAGAGCTAAGACCTGGGAGTCCAACTGAAAAAAATAAATTGGAAAATAGTCAGTGCACGTAAACTCCACTAAAATTTCAGTAAATGTTTGTTCTACCTCTTTGTCAGCCTCTTTCCAGTTTTGTTTTCAATGGATTTTCTCCCAATTTTAAAATCATGTTCTCTAGGACAAAATGAAGGAGAGGGGGGCTGAAGTTACATGGGTTTAGGTGGTGCCTTAGGAGCGTGTTACTTATCAGGTGCTGGAGGCATGAGCAAGAGGAAGAAGTAGGTTTTGGATAAAAAAGTTTTGAGACTTGGGGAGGAATCTGTGAACCCCTCCTGAGGGATCTGAAACATATTGCTTAGGAAAGCAGCAAGTGATGTGGGTGGGGTTCCTTCAGAGGTCCTCACCTTGACAAAAATGTGGCAAGTTTCTACAGAATGATAATTGCTGTCCTTTCCAACCCCAGAGACCTCTCAGGGCCCCTCAAGTGCTCTCTCCTGGCGTTGTGCCATGACATGAGCACACATATCTCAGTTCACACACTCTCCTCTGCGGAGTTTCCGCCACTCTGCTGTACAAATACCTAAACTGAAAGTTACAGTGTGCAGGGAACCACACGGATCAGCACTGCAGGTGAAAGAAAATGCGGAACCCAGATGTGCAAGTACCCCAATTCCTGTGGGATGGCTCAGTGATTGTGACCCCAGTGCCTCAAAACAAGGGGTCTGACTGTCAAACGGAGCAGATCCTACTGCCCTGAAGGGCAAGCGGAGGCAGCAGTGGGGATTGCAGGATGGCAGACAAAACACAGCCTCAGTCAAAAATTAACTGTCCTCCCTGAGAACAAGTTAAGACTGCTCCCCTTCTTAGATGCCGTTTGTGGATGGCAATCAGAGACCATGGTTCCTCTCACTGGGAGCACCCCAGGCGAGGTGGTGCTCCAGGGAGGATCCCCTCTGCAGACCAGTGAGTTCAACACAGTCATTGCCTCTTCATCACCCCCCCCAAAGAGCTCACCAGGCAACCTGCAGAGCAGAAGAGGTCCTTGAGGGGAGAGGGGATCTTCTCTGAGCCCCAGCATGCATTCCTGTCTGATGGAGAGCAGGAAGCAGTGATCCCAGCTCCCAGAAGAGTCCCTACATTGCTCCTTTTTCTTTTCTGTTGTGCTCAGTGCAAAGATTAGAGCTTCTGGGATTCCAGGTGGGGATCAGCAAAGTGCTGTTCAATATAACCACTCTTCAATACCATCTCCCTGAAAAACACTGGCACACCGCATCAGCACACAGGGATTTATTTGTGTGAGATGACTGAGTCCGAGCCCACCACACAGGAGGAATTTTTAATGTTGTTGTTCTGCCTCAAGAGCGTGAGATTGAATTTCTACACCTCTGTTTCTCTAAATGTTGCTCGTGCTCAGAGAGCCTTTTCCTGTATGCATTATGCACCTTTGCAGCCTACAGTGGCTGCAATCAGAGCTTTTCCAAGTCCATGCTCTGGGAACTGGAAATTATTTACCATTGACGATAATGGTTATTTCACACCCACACCAGAAGCTCAGATAGAATATTGATAAAATATTCTTTATGCTCTACAGACAGCTTTTTTTGGTGGCCCAGCTGTGAGAACATTTGCAAATGCTATACATTGCATGCCTATTAGAAATGTGTGTATTTGCTGAATTTTCAAAGAGGAGGCTTAATGAAGTGAGTATTACATGGAGAAATGCCAATGTGACACAATTACTGCACTGTTATTTAAGATTTTGAGCACATCAGGTTTAAAGCACTATTCATCCAAGCATATCAAGGTGATGAAATCCTACTCACATCACCCATTCCAAGAGCCTAAGGCCGGGATGCCATCAGATCACCTGGCAGCATCTGACTATTGCATTTCCTCCTGCTCTCACTGTGAGCCCTCTTCCTTGTGTTTGCCAGGAAAACAGGCTTAAGACTAAAAGAAATGACCATTTCCTTTGTTAGTTGTTCCAGTGGCTAATCAAACTAACTGTGATAAATGTGCATTTTAATTCTGGCTTGTGTCTGCCTGTTGCCAGCCACAGGTCCTTGCTCTGTCCTTCCTGTGAGGTACTCAGAGATTTCTCTCCAGGGAGATGCTGCAGGGGTAATAAGGACACCTCTACCATCTCCTTTCTGTGAAGAAAACAGAACTCTCTGAGCCCTGTGGTACAAAACATCTCCAGTCTTTAAAACACTTTTGTGCCTCCTTTCTGCAGAGACAAATGGCCCAAACTGGCTCTGCAGGGCGGTGAAAAAGGAACTGTGGTTTCTACTCCACAGCCTGGTCTAGTCCTTCTATGCTGCAGGGAAATCCCTGTCATCATCCCCATGTCCTGGGGCATGACCACAGCAACTCCAGGAGGTAACGACCTGTTTAGCACAAGTGACCTCTGCTTCCCTCTGGATCTGGATTGAGGTGTTCCAGTGCTCACTGCGTGAACAGGCCTGGCTTGCCAAGGAACCCGGGGCACTGTTACTGTCTTAACAACCTCTCTTCTAGTTTCACATTCCTTTCTCAAAGCAAAAAGATGCTTTGAATGCCACAAGGCACCGGGGTTAAAATCATCCACAGAAGAGAATCCCATGCCATTTGTTTCTTCCCTCTATCCCCGCTTGCCACTGCCATTAATCTTTCTCTCACAGACTCAGATGCTTCCTGCAAGAAGGGAATAAAAAAGAAGTGTCATTGAGAAATCATTGGGGTACACATCATCCACCTGTGTGGTAGATCTCCTGACATCCATCAAGTCTGTGTAGCAAGAGAGGAGGTCATTGACCAGTGATGGTTGGTCAATGAAGCCTTTGGAACCACCTCGTGGAACCTTGTGGGTGTCCATCCCTCCGCGATGGATGTCCATTCCTCCATCCAACCACCCACAACAGGTGTCCATGATGGATGCAGACGACATGTACACAACAGAAGCACAGAAAGACCTGTGACACCATGTAGCCACACTCAGCCCAGCTGCCAGGAGCTGGTGGGCTGATGTGACCACGGCCAGGCAGCCACCTCTGCCCTCACCCCCTCAGCTCCTCCGTGCACACAGGCACGGTCTGTTGGGGGTGTGAGAGAGAGTGTCCTTTCAGCCCTTCAGCTTCAAAGTGGAGGGATGTTTTCCTGCAAGGCTGCCACGGGGATTCTTAAACAGGCTTCCCATTCATACAGAGGTCAATTAACTTAGGCACCTTCGGTGGTATTTCAGAAACCCCCAGATACCGGAGGGCTTTGAAACGCTGCCTGCGATCACAGAGCTGGGCTCTGTGATTACCTGGACACACACAGCAGCACTGAACGCCAACCAGCCCCAGGTCTGGACAAACACTCATTTACCTCTCCTTTGCATATACCAACACCCTTCAAGAAAGAAGGGTTGGTGTAATTAGGGTCACCTAATTTGGTGGTTGCTGTATTATCCATGCCCAGAAGCTCCAGGCTGTTCTCTTCTCACAGTCGTGGTGAAGAAAGAGCAACACTGTGTAAGAGAGCAGTGGTGGCTGCAGGAGACAAGGAGACACTGTGATGTTAAACCTATATTTTTCCTCACAGCCCACCCCCATTCCTCTGTCCTTTGAAACATCCTTGCTCTGAGTGCCAAAGAGATAGCATCAGAAAAAACAGCTGTCACATGAACCTCACCAAGAAAAGGCCAAACCTCCAGTGCCCTCTGCACAGTTTACATAGGGGCGAGGGGGAAAGAAACCCAAAACATCACTTGACTTGGCAGGTCTGTTTCTGGGAACCCAGAAGAATGCTTGACCTTCCCCAGACAAGTATGGCAGTCGCACTGCGCTTCCAGAGAAAGTCTTCACAGTTCTGGGAAATTCCGGGAGGGATTCAGAGCAGGCACTGAGCTCTCTTGACCAGGAAACAGGAGGACAGACTGCAAACCAGTTCATTCCAGAGAAGCCTGGATGGGAAGAAAAGAAACAAATAATTTTTTTCCACAGTAAGACTAACTTTAGCTGTTGGTGTTTCTGGACAGTAACTTTTGTTGACAATGCTCTTGGTTGAATTTTGTCAGGAAAAGAAAGAAAAGTAGCTGAAACATTACCACTTCCCTCTCTAAGAAGCTGAACAGACAGTCCCAAGCACAGAGAAGAGCTGTATTTCCTCTTGCAGTGCAGAGCCCTTGGAAAATGCTCCCTCTGCGGATTTGGTACCAAAGATCAGGATGCTGAATGAAAGGGGCATTTAGAGGGAGCTCAGACGTGAAACAAATGATGCTAATGATAAATCCATCCCCCAACGCTGGACAGACAGGGGTGTCCACAGCTAAAATAAACAAATGGCGCAGGCAAGCTGACAGGCTTGTTTAGATTCTTCTTGGGATAAATCGCAGTGCCCTTTGATCCCGCGATGTTTTTGGCGCCTGTGTTGCTGTCTAGCAGCAGGGTATATTTTTCTATCCTGAGGAGCAAGTGGATGCAGCTGCCTATAGCTGATTTATAGTAGGAAGTGATTAACAGGAAATCAAAGCTTCTCACACAGTAAAAATTGCTTGTCTTTTCACCTCCACCACCAGCGCAATGATCAGAGCTCTGGGGACTTCGGTTGGGGAGATCAGCAAAGTGTTTTGTGCTTAGCATAAATCACTTTCTGCCATAACTCACAAAGGATGCTCACAGAACCTGCCTGGATGTTCTGACACATGGGCATTGACTTCATTTGCGTTCAGTCCCATCCCAGGGATTTGAAATTCACATTTCTGTGCACTCTGCAGCAATGCAGGGCGGGTTCTGGGTCTGGCTTTCCTCTATTAATCATAATATTGCTTGAGGTTTGGGTCTCCTGCACAGCTTGTAGTTCAGAATGGGTGTGAGTGCTGTGAGGGAATTGCCCCTGCCCATACACCCCCACGAGCTATGTCAGGCAAGACAGTCATCTTTAGTCATATGTCTGAAGTGTGGAGCAAAGCAAGGGCTACATTCAAGAATCCTTATCAATGGCTCCGAATTAGCAGGCATGTGATTTAGGAGCACCAGCTGCTTACAGTTTCTGATAACCACTCCCACCAGTCTCAGAAGCCAACGAAGCACTTGTTTATTACTGCAAAAAACTTGAGACCTCGTGGGACAACCAGCAAATATCTCTGTGCTTCTAAGAGGAGATTTGGCTCCGGCTGCATCCACTGCGAGTGCAATCCTGAGGAGGATTTGCCATCAGCATAATCAGAAACGTGGTGAAAGGGAAGGATGGGATTAAGAGCTGGCTGCTGGCAAGCATATGTCACGTCAGTTAACTGTGCGGAAATTTCTATGCTCAAGATAGTGATAAAAATCAAATAAAAGAAGTGTGAAAACTCCGCTCTGGAGCACACGCCTGGCTAGTTAGACATGGAGGTGTGTGTACACAAACACACAAATACATGCTGGTTTTATTTTTTAATGTTTGTTAATATAAATAATTAATTCCTAGTCCTCTTGAATGAGCACCAGGGCCCCCACTCAGATCACCTGAAAAGCCAGATACAGCCTCCTGGCTCCTCCTTGCCTCCCCAAATCAAGCTCCCCAGGGTAAGTCATCAGCCAGTCTGATGTCTCCACAGGCAGCACTTCTCCCTGTTAACCTGTGACCTCACACATCTCACATCTGCACAACATCCCCTGGGCACAGCAGCTGAGCTACTTCTCTCAAATCTTTCAGGGTTTTCCCTTCTGGTTTGGTCCCGAGGCACAAGTTGCACCCTGAGAGGGTGCCTTTTCCTCGGGAGAAGGTCTGTTTTTATGTGGCATTCCTGAAAACTGTCTTCTAGGTAGAATGCTGAAGCCCTGGACTAGTTTGGGTCCATGGAAGACATGAAACAAGGGTTTTGGAGGAGCTGGAAGGAGGCAATGCTGTCTCACCATGAAGAGAAAGGCAAAGTAGAGAACAAGTGTGTCACACCTGCAAATGGACCCTTGCAGGAATGAGACCCCACACAGAATCCTCAGGGTGTATAACCACATCCCTGGTGCAGCCTTGGCACCACTGAGATGTATGAACTTCTCCAGGGGGTGAAGCCACACCACTACTTTTATTGTGCAGATCAAGCTTCAGCAAAATTCGACACAGCAGGAGCCAGAGCAAGACCACAGCAGTTACAACGCAGCAAACAAGGTCCAGCGACACCAGTTGCATGGGCAGACAGGAACATGCATTGGTCATAGAATCATAGAATGGTTTGGGTTAGAAGGGACCTTAAAGACCATTTGGTTCCCACCCCTTGCCATGAGCAGGGACACCTTCCACTAGACCAGGTTGTTTAGAGCACCATCCAGCCTGGCCTGGAACACTTCCAGGGATGGGGCATCCACAACTGCTCTGGGCTATAAATGATCCATTGCCGTTGCTGCAGACCCCAGAAGGCATCCTGCAGATTTAGGGGGAGAACACCATAGTACAAGCACTGCGAAACAGAGGTGCTTTGTTTGGTTTTTCTGCAGAGAAGGAAGGATCTGTCCCTACCTGAAGTCAGCAGAGGCTGTGGGAGCCACCAATAAGTACAATGAGCTCCATCTTTCCTCTAAGCATTCCGTTGTTTGCTGTAATCAAGGCAGCAGGACACTCTCTCTTCTATTTGCTTTTATTTTTTTTGCAAACCACTTTCTTTGCAGCGGGTATCTGGTCTGGGGAAACTTTTTTGTAACCACTGCAATAAGTTACTTTTATTAGCAGCAGTAGGAAAGATTCAAAGCAACTCAGCAAAGCAGGATTATTTCTCCAGCACAATAATAACAGGGATTTGAGAAATCTTGCCCCTGTGCTTTGTCTTTCATGAACATGAGACCAAAGGTCTTTCAGCCTGGGATAATTCCAGAAGAGAAAATTGCACCAGGAATCTTTTTTTATGTCTTGCAAGAATTGCCTATGAAAAGGTCTTTCCTCTGGAAAGGCTGCTTGGTCTTTCTTCCCTGATCTGCCCCCCCTCCCATGGACAATATTGTTTTTCAAAACACACATATGTTTATTTGATTTTCCTTTATTTTAACTGGAGATTTGATTTCTTTCCTGATTGGGTGGGATGCATTTAATTAAAAATAAAAAGAAAAGGAAAGAAAGAAAACACAACCTCACCAACCTCATTCATCCTTAGGATTTTGTATACAATGCTGTAGTGGTAGGTAGATACAGGCATCCTGTTTTTCCCTCTCCATGTCTGCTGAGGCCTAAGAAGCAGGAGGATAATCATGTCTTTAGGGTAGGAAAAATATATGGATTTTTTTACAGACCAACACATATTTCTCCTTTGAAATATATGGCAGTGTTTGCCAGCATGAGGCAAGGATGGGGACAGGAAATGAACAATCAGCTGCTCTTCCAGGAGTCTTCTGTACTTCTTCTGATCAGCAGAACTGAGTCCCTTTAGCCTCTTCGGCATAGTTCCAAAATTAAAGAGAACAGAACAACTGCAAATCATAGCCCTGAGACTCCATCCAGTTCTCACAGAGACAGGCAAATGTGTGCATTTACTGAGCTACAATTCAAGTGCTCTAATTGTACTTTATAGGTCTTTTCCATGACAGTCCTGAAGCAGACACTGCTTGTCAGCTTAGCCTAGGAAGAACTCCCTAAAACCTTCTGAAGACACAATAGGTGGGATGTCATCTGAGATTAAGTGAACTAAATTTAGCTGTTTATAGGTGAGTTAGGTGTCTAAAAATACTGTTACATCTTAAATATTAAAATAACTGGATTTTTTTATAGACTGACACATATTAAACTATAAATGTACATTGCCAAGTGAGGCAAGGATGAGCACAGCAAATCAGCAATTGGTATCTCCAAATGGTGCAAGAGGATTCAGACAGACACCAAGAATTGTGTCCCTGTCCACAGTAGGAGAGTTGGAACTAGATGGTCTTTAAGGTGCCTTCCAACCCAAAGCATTCTATAATTCTATGATTCTTTAATTAAAACCAATTGAAGAGAGGACACCTAAGAATAACTGGAGACTGTTGAGCCAAAAAGATTTTGTCTCCTCCTTTGAGAGGTTTTAATTCACATTGAAAAACAAAACCTCCAACATTTGGAAGATTATGAGACCTTGTATTCCAACCATAAATTCTTCTGCTGTACCTAAGAGACGCGACTCTTGAAGAGGTTAAGTTCTTGGTAAGTAAAGTTCTTAGCAAGCAATCTTTTCCCACTGAGTTGGCCTCTTCAAGTTTCTATTTGGGCTGCTAATGAGGTTCCCACAATCTCCAGGAAGCTGGTCTGAGTTCTAATTAAACAAGACTTGAAGAACTCTTCTGCCAAAGTAAGCGCTGGGTCTGCCCACCCCATTGACAGAGGAGTCGCACTGGCTGGATATGTGGAGGCTGGAAATGTAAATCACATACTGACACGGGGAGTTAAACTCTCCAGTGAGGGTGATTCCTACAGCTGCAGCATTTTATTAAACCTTTGCCATCATCCAAAAACAACACTCATAACTTGAGCAGTCCCCAAGGCTAGAGAGTCTTCCAGGATTCTTCTGGCCATGTTCTGATCAGGAGATCTGGGTTCCTCTGGCTGCTTGAACATGGTCCCAGGCGTTAAGAAACAGGACCCTGGACAATATGGCTCTGGGATTCCATCCAGTCCTTTACATAAAATACACATGAACATATATTTACTGGTATTAGAACGTTCTCATGGAGCTGCAGTATTCCAGAAATAACCATGGCATAGACATGAGAACTACAAATGCCAGCTTAGCCTCAGAAGCAACTTGTCTTAATGGACTTCCAAATTCTTTGGAATATTTGTTATATGTATTTACTTATTATCTAAACTATTTTAATTGGTGAGTTCCAAAATGCTTTCAGTCACTCCGGAATGCCAAGCTATCCATTCAATGGCAATCACAACTGAGTCCTCCCCATGAGTGTCACCATAAGTAAAAGGGCTGATTGAAAAACACTAAACCAGCTTCTGTTCCACTCCCATAAGAAACAGTTTTTCATGGTGTTTTATGCCAGGTCCTGTGATGAGGGCCAGCAGAGAGAGAGTGGTGTAACTCTCCAAGGAGACGTAGCAGAGACAAGATTAGCGTCTGTTCATCCCAGGCCAATACAAACCATCCAGATTGTGAGCACTCAGGCATGTGACAGTGTCTGCAGGCTCTGACCAGACAATGAAGGTTTTCCAGCCAGTGAGAAAGTCCCATAGTCCCCAACCTCTCCATCCAGACTGAGGAGAAGCAATCCTCACACGGCCTGTGTGACATAAATAAAACAGCCTGTGCATCTGTTTTGAAGGGAGAGGTTTTTACTCAGGCCAGCCAAGACCAGTGATGGTGAAAAATGTGTCCAGTTTGCTAATTATACCCTTTCATGGAGGCAACCACTTTGTCATGCCCATATTATCTTCCTGGAAGTTCATTCACCCCAGCCAGGACTGACACAAGGAAACAAAGGAGAATGATCACGTTACTTCTTCTTTACTCTATACTAAACTCGGGAAGTCTTTGCCAGGCCCAGGCCTCCAGTGAAGGCAAGTCCATGGAGGTGGTGACCTCCACATGTTGGTGGTTCCAGATCCCACGTTGCACAGACCTGACCAGAGGGCAGAGCACACTGGTACATCCCTCTGGCTTGCAAACCTGGGCACCAAGACAGAGTAGGAAGAACTGTCCAGTGCACACACTAAGGTCTCTTTTCCCACATGTATACAAACTGTTGTAAGCCCCTAAGATCAAAGACTCACTGCCAGGCACGAAGAAAGAGGCTGAGACAACCCTCACGGTCAGTACTGACTTCACCTTCAAACTGAGTCTTCATGGCTGCAAACTGTGCATGCAACAAGATGGAACAATATTTCCCAAAGAAGGGGGTCCCAGATGTCCTGTGCTTGTGCAGGACTGTGCGAGCTGATTACAGAGC
>JAWWLV010000179.1:59655655-59674070 GCA_035041135.1 Platyrinchus mystaceus
CAGTTGGGAAAAATATGAGATTCCTCAGTGAGCAGTTACTAATACCAACACAAAGTGCAAAACCATGTGCATTCTGCATCAGTGCTTTGCCACCTGCGATGGCTCAGCCACAGGCAGTGCTCAGGGCTTGTGCAACCTCTCATGGTTTGTGGGGCCAGGCTTCTCACAAAGCAAGCCAAAAAGCTGAAAGTCCTTGAAACACAAGGTATAATGGGGAGAGAGAGATTTTTGGGGTGATGCAAAACTGAGCCTGTGGAATGCGTGGGGACACCTCAGAACAACCTGTGTGAGAGGCACTGCTTGCCACGTCTGGCGTGTGGGTTTACAGGTAAGAACTTCCATGCGCTGTCCCAAGGATCCATGGTGCATACAAACAGCTGGGAATAACGTGGGCAGCATTTGGATCCTCCAAGGGCTTAGTTAGGGTGAGTGCTGCTGGCTCAGCAGCCTCAGAAGATACTGCTCTGTGTCCAAGCACTCGCAGTGATCACGCACTCTTAGTGTCCCCTGCCTGAAAAGTGAAATGAATTCATGACAGCAGCTTAAACATACATGTTTTACTTGTGCAGAGAACAGGTGAAAGACGCAGGTGCCATCTCTCAGGTGGTGTCTAGGGAAGGCACAGCAATGCAGCAGCATCTGATCAGGTGGCTATTCCCTCCATGCAGTATCTCCCCAGCAGATTCTGACATTGCTGGAGCCATTCTGCCACCTTATACCTTTGTATGGGCATTTTGCACCACATGTGTTTCACACCTGAGGCCATATCATTCTCTGTTTAATTCAAGATGGCTCTACAGAGTCTACATAAGCCAATGTCTAGGAAAGGCCTGCACAGCCTCTGTGGGTTGCGTATTCACAGAGTAGCAAAAGATCAGACTGACTCATCCGGAGCTTGTCTGGAGCCAAGGTGGACCCAGGGCTGCAGAAGCTGGGTTGAAATAGTTAGGGAACTATGGGCCCAGAAATGCTGGGCAAGGTGGTTTGGCTCCTTGTAAAGATAGAGGCAAGAAGAAAACTTCAGATTCTCCTCCAGATCCAGATTTTTCTGAAACTTGAGCATGCTTAGATCAGAAGGTCTGGCTTGTCCTTTTCCCTGCTGCTAACAGCATTCCCTGTGAAATGTACAGCGTGCCGGAGAGTGCTAATGCCTTGCAGACCTGGGTTGTGTCATTCCCCAGTGTTATTTATACATAACTATTTAAAACATGGGGTAAAACTTGTGGCAGCGTCTATGTGGAAGTTTATCTAATTTTATCCACCTACAAGCTGCATGCCTTGAACTAGACACTCAGCTCAGAGATGACTGGAGTCTTCAGGGCTCCCTTGCAATCCAAGTGCAAAGACAAACTTCTCCATCAAGTCATGTGCCTATCCTAACCTGGACACACATCCTGGAAAGAGAAAAATCACCTTCTAGCCATGTGTCCTTCTCCCTCAGCTGCACAGTTAGCTCTGAGCAGTTGCTTCAGCTAAATGTTTGGCTGTTAGCTGGGTAGATAAGGTAGAAGGAATTGTGCTGGTGTGACTAAAGAACCTGATTCCCATCCCTTTCACATCCCAGCCCAAGCCAGGTTGTTGGAGCCATCAGGCAGCTAAAAATACCGATAATGACTTGCAGGCTGTTACAGTAAGGGGTGCCAGGCTGTTACAGTAAGGGATGCCAGGCTGTTCAGCAGACTTTAGGTTCATTAGTCACATTGCTACCTGCTTACTTTCAAAGAAGTTTCTTCCTCCATGTCCAGAAATCCTTGCACACAGCCTGCATACAGCTCCTGTTTCCAAGGCAGACCTGTTGGTCTAACTTCTCTGGGCAACTCAGGACACATCATCCCCCCGTTCTGGATTTTGAATACTACCACGATGCCAAGAATAGGAGTGAAGGAACAAACCCAGCAGATGCCAATGAAGACCTCAATTGAATATTAGGAAAAATTTCTTCACTGGAAGGGTAATCAAGCACTGGAACAGGCTGCCCAGGGAATGGTGGAATCACTGTCCCTGGAAGTATTCAAAAAACACATAGATGTGGCTCTAAGGGTACATGGTTTAATAGTGGACCTGACAGTGTTAGGTTAGTGGTTGGACTCAATGGTCTTAGAGGTCTTTTCCAACCTTAACGATTCTATGATTCTCTTTTAGGTCACATCTTCCCTTCTCTGAATGCATCTGAGGAACTTCAGGCTTGGATGGACCCTCTTTGTAGATCTGTCTCCTTCATATCTGCTCCAGCAGAAGTGCAGGAGATACTTAGTGTTGTTCTAAGAAGAAGAAACTGGGCCAAGTCCAAGCAAATAATGGGGAAAGCTGACAATAAGCTTTCATGAAGTTCCTCGCCCTCCATGGGATGAACAGTGGTCCTTGACACAAATGAGCCAGAAATGCAGTGGAGGCAGCAAACCAAGTAATCACCACTGTGCAACAGCTCCTAATACCTGTCCTCATTAGCATCAAAGACCACAGGCTCTGAGGCAGATCATCTGCCTTTCCTTAGCTCTGGGATTATGCTGAGAGTGTCTTGTTAGAACTCCAGCGCTGGCAGACAAACCCTGCTCAGTGCAGCAGCAGAAGTGTCCCCTCCATCTGTGCTGCCACCACACAAGCCAGAGCAGCCACATGAAATCCAAGGTGGCCTGACAGTAGTTTCCTCTGTCAGCAAAATCCCAAGGAGGAAAAAAAAGAGAAGGAAAAAGAAAATAAGAAAGAAAGCTGCAGGGGGAGCAAGCACAGCAACAAGCTGGATAATCATCTGCAATTGAAAGCAGGGAGGATATCTGCTTATTCCCCTGATCTACCCACTGCATCTCAGAGCTTTCCACTTTGCAACTTCCACCCCAATGCTCAGCAAGTAAATAAATACTCCCAGAAATGAACTGCAAAAATTAGTCACTGCCAAACATTCTTGTTGTCTGTGGGCTCTCCTCAGTTACCCCAGCAAAGCTGAAATTATCTTTATTAAGATAATTGCTTCACTGCAGACAATTTAGTCTGTTGTCTGCAATATGAAGGATGACCAAAGGAGCTGGATCTGCTCTGTGCCACATCCCTGTGCCAGGGTGGGAGCCCGAGGAGATCACTGAATGCCAAGAGCGAGCCCTCCCTGCTGCGGGGCTGCCCAAAAAAAGGCTGACGACGTCCCTTCAGAGGCTGCTTTCAGCACTCCCCCGCTGCTCCCTCTCCACAGCCCTCCAGCCACGAAGGAAATATGAAGTGTGAAGTACTACAAACCAAAGAAAATCTCGCTTTAAAGGCGACGCACACAGAAAAAGAAACGAAAATAAAAATCGAGGGGCACAGCGAGGGAGAGGGCTTTGAAGGGCTGGTTAGTGCCAAACATTTCTACCTCTCCATCGGATCAGGGAGGGACGGAGCAGCCGGAAGGTCAGCGTTGAGTTGAGGAGAAACAGCCAGAGCACTTCAGACATGAAACAAGGCTTGGCAAAACTTTGGGAAAGAAAGATTTTTGTCAGACTTCGCAAACTATTTTTGTCATTGCTGTTGCTGGGCATTTGGAGACAAAATAATAGAGTCTGGGGGGAGAGGGACATCTGTAATTTAACCCAGGGATCCATGTCCTCTCCGAGGTTCAGAGGAATGGATGACCTGCAGATATTGCTTGTTGGCTTGTACACTGTGTAACATACCATCCACTGCTTCCCATTTCCTCTCTGCCTTTTGTTTGTTTTCTTTAGACGGGCTCCCTAGGCTATGTTTTTGCTCTTTTTACCCTGTTTCAAAGATTTTCACTCAGTTGGATCTTTTCTTTCTGCTCTGAATAGCTGTATTATACTGAGAAGGAGCCAAACATGAACAAGCTG
Organism: Platyrinchus mystaceus; assembly: GCA_035041135.1. Taxonomy (NCBI): domain Eukaryota; kingdom Metazoa; phylum Chordata; class Aves; order Passeriformes; family Tyrannidae; genus Platyrinchus; species Platyrinchus mystaceus. The sequence goes on from JAWWLV010000179.1 coordinate 59,659,474, forward strand.
ACTGCAGTATCTGAATCAAACTGGAAATCCTTCCATTTAGATGTTACCTTCAGGTGTCTGCTCCTCAGACTTGGTGCCAGGCACTGGCTTATTCTGTATCCATCAAGGGCCAGAGCAGTTTATACCATCATTCTCAAACCCACTGCAGCCACAACAAGGCACGGTGGTTTAAATCATACAAAGATCTTGTGTTTGACACCCTAATGGCCCTAAAGGAGGCAAGTACCAAGTGGCTGTGCTCAGCAAGAGCCTGGTGTCTTCTCCAACTGTTTCAGCTGACGCTGCACAAGGGCTGTGGGTGGTGACACTACTCAAAACGGCATCATGTTTTACACTTATCATAGAATCATAGAGACTTCAAAGATCATCTCCTTCCAACCCCCCCCACCACCACAGGCAGGGACACCTTCCACTAAACCAGGTTACTCAGAGCGCCATCCAACCTGGCCTTCTACACACCCAGAGACAGGGCAGCCACAGCTTCCCTGGGCAACATGTGCCAGGGCCTCACCACCCTCACAGGGAAGAATTTCTTCCTAACATCCAGTCTAACCCGGCCTTCTGTCAGTTTGAAGCCATTCTCCCTTGTCCTGTCACTCCACACCCTTGTCAAAAGTCCCTCTTCAGATTTCTTGTAGGCCCCCCCACTTGCAGATCAACAAGCTTTGCTCTTCTAGGAGCAGGTGGGAATGATTTCATCTGGTGGGATTTGTCCTTTTTTTTTGCCTTTATGCCTGAGGACGCTGATTAGGAGCGGGCAGAACTGAACGGGGAAGCACTACATTCCTGCAGATCCTGGGTTAAAAATAGGGAGAATCAAGAGGTCTTGCTGCAACGTGCATCTACTGCTTCCAGACCATCTCCTCTGCTGGCTCATCATTCCCCCCAGGAACTGCTCATAATTAAACAGAAATGAATAACTTTTATTTCTCGGGTTTGGTTGTTTGGGGTTTTTTTCTTCTTTCTTTTTTAATCCATTGCACAAGCACAGTCTGGGGAACATTTTCTGCAGTTGCCTGTGTGTCACCCATCTATTTTCTCAGAGCACTGGAAACAATGGGCCCTGGTGTTTGCTGCCAGGGGTGCAGCTCTGCTGTGCCATCTGTTTGGGGCAGTGGGGCAGTCACGCTCTCCTCCTCCCGCCTGGCACTCACACAGTGGCTCCAAAAATGGACCCTGATGAGGCAGCCACAAGCATCTTGTGGTGAGTAAGGGTATGAGGGCTCCTTCCAGAACCCTTGCAGGCAGGAGGGTGACCCATGGGAACCACCTGCCTCTTGGGAAGCCGCAGTGGATGACTTGGTGTTGGCCAGGGCTCAGTGACTTGCAGCAGAGGTTGGTCTCCAAGGCTCAGGTGGTTGACATGAGTGATTCATCAGGGAGCTAATAAAATAATCGATGCTGGGGATAACACTCTCAAGTAATTGATAACTGGGGTCCTGTAGGTAACAGCCGGGACTGACAGGTAATAATCGTCCGGCCAGGAGAAAATTGCTGCAGTGCAGATCACTGTCAAAGATGTCTGCTGCTCGTGATAGATATCACCAGTGTGTCTCTCTCCATCTCCTGCTTCACCAACAGGGAGTGAATCCACTCTGTTGGAAACCCCCCGCCTGCTCCCCAATTACATCTAGCACAGCTAGATAATTTTAGAGATTGGTCCCCAGCCACTGCCTACCCTGATCTTTGCAAACAGAAGTACTGATCACTGCTCCCTGTTTTATTACAGGTCTGCTGAGCTCAGAGACCTCAAAATGCTGCCTTGCAAATATTAATTCATAATGCCTCACGTTTGCCTTTGGTGTCAAGGAAATGTTCGCAACCATTCTCAGCTAATCATAAAAACAGAGGCTGTTCCTCACCATTGTTCTCATAAAAAAAAAAGAGTGCTCAGAAAAAAAAGTTGGCTGGGTCATGTGCTCCATTCATTGCAAATGTTGTCTTTAATTTATTTTTAAAAAGCATAACCACTCGCTCATATTTTTGTGCCCACTATAAATCAGCTCTGTTTGAAAACTTGACAAAAAAACATCACATTGGTTTAGCCTCTGGGTTTTTCTGTTGTTTATCCACAGGTCTAGATAAACCATCGACTGCAGCAAAGGTTAAACACAACAAACCAGAGCAAAGTCATTCACCTGTTTAAATTAATTTACCCATGAAATCTGTTTGTGGCTCCCACAGCTGCAGGGCACCCCTGCACAGTAACCTTCAGTCTGCACACTGCACCTGCCCCTATATCAAACACCTTGGGCAACCCCAACCCCAGTGATTTAACCCAAATCCAGAGGGCAAAGGGGTAATTTCACATTCGGTTGAAACATCTGGAATGGATCAAGCTGCCAGCAGTCCCCTCGCACTCTTAGCCCAAAGTGCTGCATGTGATCATGTACTTAGGGCCCAGTTCAAAAAAAGCACCTCTAGCCTGAGCCTAATTTTAAGTAAACTTTGTGCCAAGTACTGTGCCAAGTTAGGGGTGGGTGCTTCTGAGCCCTGCTAATAGAAACCATGTGTGTGCAGACAGACAGAGGAGCCTCTGACTTGAGTTTTCCAGCCCCTTGTCAATCATGTGTTTCCCTCTTTTCAAATTCCCCAGAGAAAAACCCAGCACCCAAAATACGCATCTCCTCCACAGTCACTTATTTATGGTGCTGAGGCTCTAAACTGGTACTTGATAAGTCTCCTTTGCAAGGGAATTGGGTCAGGGTTGTCAATATTATAATACAGCCTAATCAATTATCAGTTCTCCCCTTCACACCATCATTCCTCGTCTAACAGCTCTGGCTTTTAGTGCTGAATACTAATGCCAGGGGCTCATCAGTATGCTGGAGGGCTGCATGTGCATCTCAGCCACGCACACTGATAGCATGAAATCCATAGAGGGCACAATGAAAATTCATACACAGCTCCTTAATACCATCAGCACACTTCAGAGCCTCTTACCCATCCCTGGCATTAAGAGCTGTCCCATGGACTTGGCCCTGCCACACTCATAGCCCCACACACAGGTCTCCTTTGTGAAATGCAAGTGAGATGCCCAGGAAAAAAAACAAAAGTCTTTTCCAGTCTGGCTCTACCTTTCCCTTTTTTTATGCAAATCTTTCATTTACACAGCTTCTCCCGCTGTCAGACTGAAAGCATGACCTTGAGCAAAAATGCTTTGCTCCTCTTAAGGGACCCAGCAAGATCCTGAGAGCACAGAGAGCCCTGCAGGGAACTGCAGGGTCAGCAGTCCTTTGGGGTGAGGGATGGGATACAAATCAAGGCAGCAAACACCTGGTCTGAAGCATTGGGGTCCAACACTTGCTCCTCCGAGAATGGCATTTGTCTGAATTTCATGTATTTATTACTTCATGTATTTCCATCCCTTATGGCATTTCTCTGGCCAGACAAAAAGGGCTGAACTGTGGATGGGGCAGAATCCCTGCAAGTGTCATCTCCATCCAGGAGCAGTGGGACTGGTGGACTCCTGCCCTCCACAGCATTTCTGGATTTGCTCCATAGCACTGACAGAGCATCCCTGATGCAAACAGCAAGACAAGGTCTGCCAGATCCTGTCAGAGGGGTAGGTCCTGACCACATGGAGAAACTATCAAACCTAACCCAACCAGTAAGCAGTGAACCCAGCCTGGGGTGGAGAGGCAGCCTTGGGTCTATAAGGAAGAATAACTGCAAGTCCCATCCTATTTCTCCTTAGGCAGATGCACCCCCTTGATTTATGTGCTCAAATGAGTCAGGACTCTCATAAAAATCATACTAAAGAAATAACAGAGAGAAGAGCAAAACCTCATGGTCCCAGACACTGAGTAACCACAGAGGGACAGATGATCCCTGCCCCAAAGCACTTGTGGTATGGCTGGATGAGACAGAAAAGCTATGATGGAAACAAAGAGGGAAAGGTGTACTTAAAATCACCCAGCAAAGTAGCAGCAGTGCCAAGAGCAGATAACAGCTCCCAACCCTGGTCTCAGCACCTTGCTGACCCACATGTCATCTCTCACCTCAGGGGCATTCAGAAGAGAAACCAAATGTAACACAGAAATTAAACACATAAAGCTGGTTCGCCCTCTCCTTATTCCATCTCTGTACTAAGTGTCTGCTCCACTGTCAGGGCTCTCTCTTTTCATCCATATATACAATATACCCAGTGTTATCCCCTCTGACTCTGGAGTCGCATGACCCAACCATGAAAAAATGGTTCTGATTCATTTACATTAAAGATGTGGATATTTTAAGGGGCATAGAAGACCTTCTCTCGTGATTGTTAAATGTCCACAGAGAAGCACACAGAGCATAAGCCCCTGGGTCATGAAATGGAGCATTTTTTTCATTCTTATCTCCTTTCTCCAGCTTGCCAGAACACTGCAAGCCATCATATTGATATATAAGCAGCAAAATCTCCCTCCCAGAATGAAAAAAAAAAGGGCCTTTAAACAACATTGGCCTTTGCCAGGGAAGCACACAGCTACAACTGCAGGAAACACAACACAGGTTATCATAAATATTAAATACAGGCAGCCAAAGGGTAACAAGGAAATGAAGCCATGAGCATCATCTCGATAATTTGTGAAAAGATGTGTGGTGCCACAGGGCAGCGAACCGAGCTGGCACACGGATGCACAGATCTGAGTTTTCCAGGCAAGTAGAACTGAAATCAAACAGGATAGAGGAAACAGGTTTCCAGACTTCAGGCTCAGTTCCTCAATTAGGTCTCTGATGAAGCATTGCCTTTACTTTGAACCCACTCCTGGGGGAACCGGCATACAGCTGATATATCCCATGTGCAGACCACTCCTCAAGTGCTGGAAATGCCTATTTTACAAGCAAGGTAGATCAGAGGGAGAAAATTACAGTTTCAGCCTCCCACTCCCGTCCTTGCCAGCTCTGCCTCTCTCTCTCAAAGCTCTGCCCCCAGTTTTCTCAGACTATACCTGAGCAGCTGGCAAAGGCTTTGCTAAGTGCTCTCTGGGTCAAGGGATCGCTCCCCTCAAACCCACACACACAGACCTTGGAGAAAACAGGCATCCGGTCTTGAAAGTCAGTGACAGGCACTAAAAGGGCCTTCAGGAGGGGTGTCCTGCTGACAGCAGAACCAGTGGCTGCGGGAGGCACAGCAAATCACAGCACTGGAGGGATCTGTCCCCGGGCTGGGACATAAGGGGGCCTTGGGGACCCATTACTGAGACCTATAATACAATATTCAAGCACGGAGCAATCAGTCATGTCCTCTGCCAGCCATCACACACTGCAGCCTATCTTTATAAATTAGTCTCTATTTCCCCTCCTGTAAAGGAAGAGGAGGAGGAGGAGAGCCTCTAACCTATTCCCTCATCTTAGGGAAGAAACCCTATATTATTAGTATGGTCATCCATCACGCTGCCTGCTCTGTAAGAAATGCACTCCTTTTAACGCAGAAATCAATCCTTTCCTATGGAAAGGAAACAAATGTAATCACTACTGACTGTTGCTAGTCCTTCTTGGCTTTTGTATCTGGGACCCCGAACATCTTGATATTCTTCATGGATTTTCAGTGCTGACCAAAAGTTGAACTTGTTGCAAGTGAAATTTCTGGAGGAAGCTGGGAGTGTCCCATCTGAAAGCTATAAAGAACTCTGTGAAAAACAACAGAAAACACTCATATGCCTGCAACAGATGTATTTGTTGGATTAAGGAAGTTTTCCCTAAAGTTTCATTTTATGTCTCAAACTCAGGAAAGCATCCCAGATAGGGATATCACTCAAACAAATGATTAATTTTAAAGCAGACATGCCAAGCACACAATCCATGGGCCAGATTCAACCTGCACAACACATTCACCATGAGCTATTCTCCATAATATTCTCCAAAACTGTATTTTTATTCCATAAATTATTTTTCTTGCCTTCCTGGCTTCAAGGACCAGCAACCTGGTACAACCACAGGCAGCAGGATCTGTCTGACTGTGTGAGCAACCAGCGACGATTCTGAGGGGCAAATATCATGGATCCCCTCTTTTCATTCTTCTCATCCCACACAGTGAAATGGGGTCAGAACTCCCAATTCTTGCTTTGTCCTCCCGTGGTTCCTCTGGATCTCAAAGAGGAATCTCACTCCTACCAACCTCTGCAGGCTCACCAGAGTGTGTCCTGCTCACTGTGAGCACCCAAGTCCTTGCACTGTGCCCCCAGGGGAACTTGGCTGCAAGTTCCCTGCATAGCTCAAATGTCTTTCCTGAATGAAGACCCAGAGGAAAAAAGAATTTAGAAGAATTTAACCAGCTATCTAAGAAGAGAAGGGAGGAATGCAGAGAATGAACCCACCAACATCAAAACCCAGGAAGCTGCCTTTTAGCCACTGAGACAATCTCGCTGATAGACTAGATTTTTCTCACCCCAGCTGGGAGTAATGTTTTCTTTCCTTTTTCTTTTTTTTTTTTTTTTTCAAAAAAAAAAAAAAAAAAAAAAAAAAAAAAAAAAAAAAAGACAACAGACATTCATGGCTCCCAGCTGTCAAAAGCCACAAAATGCCTGAGGCTGTCTGTCTTCTTGCAAATGTCGAGCCATTTTCCTGTAGTGTATGTTCTCATTAATCAAGTTTTAGGCTGGTCTCAGTCTATATCGTTGTCTAGAAGCCAAGAGAGACGCTTTGGGGTCATTAATGTAACACAGCAGCACCGAACCCCCCACGGCATTGTTGGACACAAATGTCTCAGCTGGGCTCTTCTTCCACAGGAGTCAGTGGGGTTTTATTTCAATGTGGCTCAATTCAGAGTCAGGAATACAGGCAATGTCTACAGATTGAACAACGGTTTCTTTGAACATGGTCACCAGAAAAAAGCAAATAGCTTTGGTGGGTTGACTAAACTCCATCTCCTCCAGAACTAATACAATATGTTTAATTTTCACTGAACTACCGGTGGTGACTGGTGGTGTCCCCCGAGCTCCTCTTGCTGAAGTCCTGAGAGCAAACAGGGTCCTGGGATGTGGATATGTGGGGGTTGCCAGGAGTGAGAACAGCATATTCACCATTTGCTGCTGAAAAAACATATCCATGTCTGGGGCTCTCACTTCAAAAAGAAAGTTGAAAAGCTCTAAATGGTTCAGAGAAAAGCTCTAATAAAGGGTGAAAGCTGGTTTTGAGTGAGAGGTTAGAAAGTCAATCTGCTTAGCTAATGCAACAGAGAGTTCAAAGATGCCGATGTTGAGGCCCATAAATACTGCAAGAAGAGCAAGTTTCCACTATCAGAGCCTCTCCCAACCAGCAGAAACAGAATGATGTCACATGGCTGCAAGTTTGGGCTGAAGAAATTCAAAGTGTAAATCTGGAGCTACAGAAATTGAACTGTGGCAATCATGAAGAAGTGGAATGGTCTCACCAGCATCGTGCACGTCCACAGGAAGCTCAAACGCTCGGCTCATCCAGAGACTGAGCAGAGGTGCTGCAGCTCTGGCACGGGCTGTGCCCACAAAAACCTCTCATCTTACTCATGGCCACAGGGATTGAACAAGTTAAAACTGAGGCCAGCAAAGATCAAGCAGTGACATGACCCATCACTCACTGCCAGCTCAGCAACAAGGCCCACGGGCCCAACCCAACCAATGCGGGCTGGAGCAATTGGATGTAATTGCTCCCTCTTGACTTCTTACCTCCAGAGAAGCCACAAAAGGACCTCCTATGTCTCTGTCAGTGGCAGAGGGCCTGGCCCTGACATCAGGGCCCAGCAGATAGCTCACAAGGCTCCTCTCAGCCAACCTTCACTCTGGCAATGAGATATTTCATGTGTTGCTCTTCTCTCCTTTGAGGCAGGTAGAGGGTCAAGGCAGGTTGGCTTCACACTGAAGCATTTGTCACATGTCAATAATTCAATTAATGGATGTGAAAATGTCCATTAGGAGACCAGTGACAGCCAAGTGATATGAGGGTCACCATGGGAAGACAAGCGGCAGGAAAGGGAAGAAGTAAGAAATATGAGCAGGGTCCTGCATATGCTCCTGGAAGAAAAACAAGACCTTTCTCCATCTCATTTCATTCACAGAAATGCCTTTGCTTAGAGAGCTTGTATCTTGTCTCACCATTCAGGTAATCTTTTAACTGCTGATAATTTTAATTTCAACAGGCACTTGATGTGCTAATCAAACCTGCTGCCTCTCAGCAGGATGGAAAATCCCAAGCATGGATGTGATTATTTGGCTTCTGAAGAAAAACACTGGAGTGTAAAGAGAGAAAAAAAAAACAAACACAACTTTTATAGGGATTATTTACTGGTCTCTTCACATTATTCACCCATATTGGTCTCTTTTATACCCAGAGTTATCCAGGCACATGTTACTTCATCTGCTGCATCCAAGAGCAGAAGGAGGGCATAACATGAGGCAAATGGTAATGGGAGCTCCCTGGTTTTTTGTGCCATTAGCCACAACCCTTCTGCTTCTCCAGAGTTGACAAAATCTCACATCTGCAATCCCAGATCACAAGGATTGCACACCTATTCCCTTCAGGAGCAGAGTTGGACAGCAGGTGAGGGTGCAGATGTGACCCAGAAGTTCAGGACAGTGCAGGCACCTCAGGCACAAATTCCCTTTTCCCAGATTACCATGCCAGCCCTCGGGCTGGGCACCCAGCTGATGAGGTGACTTCAGCATGGGATCCAGGTCCTCTACCTCTGCTTGCTGTGGGCTGCTGTGGGTGGGCTCATAACTAGGGAGAAGAGAAATGTCTCCTCCCCTTCCCCTGACTCAGGCTTGTAAAATACAGCCTCTTGGAGAGACCAGCACGCTAATAAATCCTAGTGCCTGGGTGAATGGTTGTGTGATATGATCAGTCCCAGAGGGAGGCAATCACTGCCTGACAAGATTAAACTGAAGGGACCCAGTGGGTGGGCAGGATTTGGAAACTCCCAAGCAGTGATCCAAGCCTTCCTCCCTTCCTGAGCAGTGGTGCTCCCCAGCAGGCCAGTGTTTGACAGAGGAGGAGGCTGAGGAAAAGGATGCAACCACTCATCCAAAGCAAAGCAGCCTCTTCTCCAGCTGGGAGCAGATTTTAGGACTGACCCCAAGAGCAAAGGTAAAATTTCTCCCAGAACCCAAAATAGTTCTTGCAGCAATGATGTCTCTGCGCTGCCTTCCTCCCCAGTATCCCCAGTTCCTGCTGACAACTGCACCACCATGCCAAGGCAGGTCACACCTGAAACTCACTCAGCCTCAATGCACTCAGGAGAAGGAGCATCCCGAAACCAGGCAGCAGAACAAGACACCCCACAGCCATTTCCACTCCAAACCACCCTGAACCCCAACAGGTTCATACAAACCCCAAGCTGGAGGTGGCTCAGAAGATCCAGAGGTTCATAGCAGAGACCGAGGCGTGCAGAACAGCATGGCTTGAGCAGCCAGGTTGTGTGGTCCAGGACATGAAAACACCAAGCAGACAACATTCATCGAGGTGGCGTTAACCTGGAGTGGGGTCTGCCAAGCAGAACATAGTCTAGCAGCACGGACCAGCTCATTGCAATGGCAAACATAAAGATACAAATCTGTCCCTACAGCAAACCCTTCACACACAGAATGTGGCATCCCTGCCTGATCATGGCAGGGCAGATGGTGACAGGACAAGGGGGAGAGGTTTGGATTAGGTGTTCAGAATAAACTCTTCACTGTGAGAGTGGTGAGGCCCTGGCACAGGTTGCCCAGAGAAGCTGTGGATGCTCCATCCCTGGGAGTGTTCAAGGCCAGGTTGGATGTGGCTTGGAGCAATCCAGGATATTGGAAGGTGTCCCTGCCCATGGCAGGAAGATTGGAACAAGACTATCTTTAAGGTCTCTTCCAACGTAAGCCATTCTAGGATTTTCTGCTCATGTACAGCCTCAAGTCTATAATGCAATTGTCCTTGAGAGGGCCCACCAGTCCACTCTGAGATAGTTTTCATGGAGATATGGAGAGAAAAGCAGCCACTTCTGCAAAATTTTCTTCCCTGTCCACCTACCAACAGCGAGTGAATTTGGAGGTCAGTGCTCAGGCAGTACACAAGGGCATCTATGGTACGAGTCAGTTTTGAGATGCTCATCTGGCAAACTCTGTGTGGAAACACAACAGCTGCTTATCAGCCTGGGTCCTCTTGTGTTTCATCTTTCAGAGAAATCCAGTTAACCTGCTTCCTTTTGCACTTAGCAGTTCTAACAACAAAGAGCATCACCTGGAAGGCCTTTCATCGGCAAAATAAATGCCATGGCAACTGGCAAGATATTTCCAATAAATCCCAGCTGTGTCCTTCAGACTTCAAGTCCAGGGGACATTTCCCACATTGTAATTTCTCTCTTTCAATATCCTCCATTTCTGGGGAAGTATTGATTAAGTGTTTAAGCCTCCAGACTTAATTTCTGGTTCGATCCCCTGAAAGAGCAAGAACTTATCATTCTGTTTCTCTGGAAAGGCTGGTACAGAAACACTGATCACTGTGATTAATTGTCACATCTGAGGGAGCATCCTATTCAGGGAAAAATTAGACTCAGTTCTACGTGGGTTATTTACAACCCAGCTGCTCCAGCCATTAAAATTGCCCTAAATATCTGCTTCCCCCCCCACAGTTTGGACACATGGATTTTGTTTCAAATCCCTGTGTTCTCCAGCTCAGTACAGCTCATCACAAAATAAAGGCCTTGCTTCAATAAATAGCACTGTTGAGGACACTCCTGCTGGAATAAGCCTTCCCTAGCAATGTTTCAAGTGTGGAAAGAGCCTGCTCTGAACGCCAAAGAAACCCATCAGAAATTACCTTGGAATTTGTATGTTTATATCTGCGTAGCTGTGGAAACATAACGAAGAGGTATGGCTTTTGTTTTGCAAGGCAAACAGAAAATCTGTGATATCCTTCAATATTACAAGGCTTCCCTCTCATCCTTTTGCAAGCAAAGGGCTCTCACCCAAGCTGGTTTTTTTCTCTTTTTTTAATATAAACACCTCCCTTCCCCTAGCATAGATCAATCCAGTTCTGAGCACATTCCTTGGCATCCTCACCCCTAATTGCTCTCAGGCTGTTGCAACACTTTACATGTTCCCGGCTGGATGTGGTGACCCAAGGGTTGACTTGGCATTGGAGGAGGCTGGGTTGACCCCTGGTCTTGCTGAATCCACACTTCCAGTGGGGTGTCTGGGACACACACAAGGAGGCTGGTTGAGAGACGAATCACCTGTTGCTTGGGAGGAAATAGATTCTTTTCTCTACAGCTCGTGGAAGGTATTGCTGGGGTGGCTGCAGGCAGCAGAGAGGCTGGAGAGTGAAGTGCAGGGCATCTGCTGGGGCACATCCCTGGTTGGATCTTCATGCCAACAAGTGCCCTGAAACTATCTACGGGAATAACTGAGCTTAGGTTTTCCATTTTCATTGCTTCCTTATTTTCTTCTCTCTCCTCTAGCTCTTGTCCCCACCTCCTTTGTACCACTGCTGGGAGGGCTCCCTGCTGCCTCCTTCTATCTGATTTCATAGAATCACAGAACTATAGAATGGTTTTTGTTGGAAGGGACCTTCAAAATCATCTCATTCCAACCCCCCTGCAATGGTCAGGGACACTTTCCATTAGACCAGGTTTCTCCAAGCACCACCCAGCCTGGCCTTGAACACTTTCAGGAATGGGGTCTCCACAGCTTCTCTGGTTTCCTTTCAAATCTCCAGCCCAGCCTCAAAGGGGTGAAGCCAGATATACCAAAAAATCTCTTCCAGCAGAACAAGCCCCCTTTGCATCTCTGCTTTCTCCCTCCTACCCCACACATCGAGGAGACTCAGGACCCCTGCAACTGCAGCAGGCAGAGCCTCCATCCTGCTGCCAACTCCAGCATTCATTGGCATTTGGGTAATGTCCTTCCTGGCACTGAAAAGCCTCAGGCCAAACTGTGCAGGGCAGCAATTGGTCCCTCACAAAACCCCATTGCAAACTGCCTACTCCTTACACCACCCCAAAATTTCCTTCCCAAGTACCTGCATGGCACCAAGCATTCCGATCCCAGCCGGAGCCCCGAGCGCCGCTGTGATGTTAATAACAGGCACAACCCATTAGTGCAGCCCAGTTATTGCATGTGCTGCACACACGAGCTTGCCCTTAATGATGCCTGTGTGCACAAGCTGTTATTCCCTGCAGCAGCCCCAGCAAACAGGGTAACCTGGGGCAGTACAACGTGCTCGTCCAAGGCAGGGTTAAGTAGGTGATGATAAACTATCACCACCATAATCGAAACCCACGCACGCAGCGCCAGATGTGTTTGGCATCCTGCAAACAAGGGCTCCAGGCCAGCACTTAGTGACGTGTGAGCCAAAGGGTTTTCCCAGAACTAGGCTGAGGCTTGGGAAGGAAACTGCTCCTTTGGGGAAGGACTACCTTCCAAGCAAGTGCATGGGACACCACCTAGAAGGGGACATGGGACCGGCATTGGTAACACAGGAACAGAGGCTCCTGCTGCAAAAACACCCAAGCAAGTTGTGGGGGACAGAGGTTGCTCCACCAAGGCCATGGAGAGATAGGACAAGGGGAAATGGCTTTATACTGGCAAACTGCAGGGTTAGTTAGATTAGATGTTAGGAAGAAATTCTTGGCTGTGAAGGTGGTGAGGCCCTGGCACAGGTTGCCCAGAGAAGCTGTGACTGCCCCATCCCTGGAAGTGTTCAGGGCCAGGTTGGATGTGGCTTGAAGCAACCTGGTCTAGTTAAAGGTGTCCCTCCCCATGGCAGGGGCTTTGGAACTAGATGATCTTGAAGGTCTCTTCCAACCTGAACCATTCTGTGGTTCTGTGATCGAAGGAGATTTTCCAGACCATCTGTTGTAGCCACACTGTCAGCTCATCTGCCAAGGCCCCAGGCCTCAGGACTAGAGTCTGCTGTCCTGTTCATTAGGAAGAACTTTTCAACTCTGCTCAGGAAAGCATAAGCATATGGAGGAAAGGAAAACCTGGATTTGGGTAGGATACAATGGAAGGACTAGGCAAGGAAACCATGAGTGGGAGATGTATTGCCTGAGGCAGACCTAGAGGAAAAGCATGGACAGAGAGAGAAAATTAGGGCTGCTCAAGAAAATCACTTCTGGTATTCTCCAACTTCGTGGTGCTTGGCTTGGCAAGCATGTCATCCTGTATACAAGAGCCTCCAAAAGGGAGGGTACAGGAGCTGATATGATGGAGAATGTTAGGAGCAAGACAGTGCATTGGGGATCAGCCAAATGACAAAAATTAGTGGGATTTCAGGGCCCGATCTCAAGGTTTTTAAAGCTGGTTAAGCATCACTGTAGATCTGAGACATTCTGCTTCAGACCCCTTGCAAGGTTCAAGGCCTGCAACCATTTTCTTGATCCAAAATAAATGGATTAATTCTTGCCAGGAGTAGAGATAATATGTTGTTGATGTCCTTAAGTATGGGTATCTTCATGACATTCAATATACCCCCTCCTTTCTGCGTTAGAAAAAAACAAAACCAAAACTCTTAGGGAAAATCTCTTGCTTACTATCTAATCTAAACCCACTCTCCTTCAGCTTAAAGTCATTCCCCTTTGTCCTATCACTCCATGCCCATATCCAAAGTCCCTCTCCAGATCTCTTGGAGCCCCTTAGGTAGTGGAAGGTGCTCTGAGGTCTTTCAGGAGCCACAAGACTAGCTCCCTAAACACTGCATCCTTTTGCAATTAAGAATTTCCTCCCCCTTTCCAGCTTCAGTTTGTAAACTATTTGTATGCTGATGGTTTTTAAATAGCTCCCAATGAGGATTTTGCATACAGGGAATGGCAGAGGAAAGTAAATCTGTGGGCTGGAGATTTATGTAAACACAAATTCCCTGCAACAGCAAGTTCCTCACTGCATGTCACTAGTTTCAAAAAAACACACCATCAGATAAAGGCAGGTACGTGATTCATTTGCTGCCCTCTGATGTGGTGGAGCAATTGAATGAGAAGTTTAAACTATCCTGCTTAAAATCAGACTCATAGGACTCACAGGCTGAGGTGACATGGCAAAAGGCAGGCTGAGTTTCTAAAAGACATGGAGTTGTGCAAAATGGACTGTTCTGTGGGTGCTAAAAACTCTCATGGGGGGTAGGAAAGAGGTTTTGTTCAGCTGTGCCAAGATGTTGTTGTGTGGAAACTGGAAAGTCATATTTATATCTACTGGCCTGCTCTGGAAGCTGTTACAGGCTTGACATTCACTGCCAGCGGATGTTTTATCTTCCCTTGCTTGTGCTAGAAATATCGTGGGACCACAATGATGGCAGACTGAGAGATAGTGCAGCCATTATCAGACCAAAATAGATGGGTCCTGTCTTTGCTGCTGCTACATTTTCAGTCACATTTGCTTCTTCTTTCCAGGAAACGGGCCAAGGCTGGTAAAATTACTAAGTATTTTGGGAGAGAGCTGTGAGCACATGTGCCTCATGGAGGGCTGGCATGAGTCCACGTGGCTCTATAGAAACAGAATGGTTTGGGTTGGAAGGGACCTTAAAGGTCACTCATTCTAACCTGTCATGGGCAGGGACACCTTCCACTAGACCAGGTTGCTCCAAGCCCCATCCAGCTGAGCCTTGAACACTTCCAGGGATGGGGCAGCCACAGCTTCTCTGGGTAACCTGTGCCAGGGCCTCACCACCCTCACAGC
>JAWWLV010000179.1:59674170-59706795 GCA_035041135.1 Platyrinchus mystaceus
GCCTTGAACACTTCCAGGGATGGGGCAGCCACAGCTTCTCTGGGTAACCTGTGCCAGGGCCTCACCACCCTCACAGCCAAGAATTTCTTCCTAATATCCCATTTAATGCTGTCTCCAGTCACTGTGAAACCATTTGCCCTAGTCCTGTCTCTCCATGCCTTTGTCCAAAGGCCCTATCCAGCTCTCTTGTAGCCCCTTTAGGTACTGGAAGGTGCTCTAAGATCTTCCCAGACCATTCCCTTCTCCACGCTGAACAACACCAGCTAAAACAATCATGAGATAAAAGGCACTTCAGTGGTGGAGGTACAGGACTCTCTGCAGGGGAGTCTGGTAGCCCCATTTCTCAGAGGGGAAAACTAAAGCCCTGGTAGAGTTGCTTTCAGAGCCATAAGAGGCTCCCAGTGGGGCTTCAGCCCTCTCTGCAGACACCACCCAACTGACCCCACCAGCTGTTATGCACCAAGGATTGTGCTGCTGTACCCAAAAGAAAAATTTGACATCCAAATCCCCAGCCTGTATGTCCTGACCACAGTCTGTCTAGACTCAGTGGTTACTCATATGAAACAAGGAGGGTTTCATGCTGGAACTCAGAATCCTGTTTTGTCCCTGTGGGAAAATGTCCAGCTCCTCCCTCACACCACCAGCATCCGCATGGTGGGTGCACCAGGAAGCTCTTCTGACAGTAAGATATCTCACTCTGCCTTAGTCATCCAAGTAAAATGTCCAGGTAGAACTTATGCAGAGAAAGAAAACCCTGGCCCCTGGTCTGCCTGCAGTAAAACTCCTTCCTCCTCCCCAAAACCCATCCCGGATCTTCTGGCCCCAGAGGCCCTCTGGCCCCGTCTGAGCCCCCTGCTTTCTGCCTGTATTTTGGAGAAACTGGGTGAAGGCAGACTCCAAGCACAGGCCTGAGGACTTTTGGTGGGGTTGGTGGGCAGTTTGCTCTGGAAAGCGGGTTGAGATCAGTTCACAGAGTGGATAAACCTTCTTCTGAGCATGGAGAATCATCCCCTGTGACAAAAGGTTACTTGGTCAGCACTCCAAGCAAAGAAGGGCAGGGGGTTGATGTCAGACAAAACTGTTCTCTCCAGCTGCCACCAAATGAACTTGTCAAGGGAGCTGAAAACCAGACACTTCAGAAGAACACTTTAAAAACAGTGTTTAACTGGCCCTGAGTCCTGGCACTGTCTTCACAGTCCATCTGCTGAGAGCTCCCTCTCCTTTCCTATAGGATGTGTTATTCCCAGCTCCCCCAGGACCAGAGAGGTTTGAACACACCAGTGCCTGGTTTACGTAGGGTGTTCCACAACCCTGGAGTTTCCCTACAGAAGCCTGCCCACATTTTGCTCCTGACCACGAAGCATTTGCTTTGCATTTAGCAGGAACAACCAGTTTAGTGTTGGGATGAATGATAGGTGTTAATTAGTAGCATTCAAAATTAAAATAAAGGTCAGAAGAGGGTAAGCATTATCAAAGAGCCTTGCTTGCTCAAAGGAAACATTAATGACACTTGTTCAGTGCTTCAAGATAAACTTGTTCAGGCACTGAGTTAATGAAGAAATAAATACTCCTCTCCACAGAACGTCACTACTCCTCAAACACAAACCACATGTCTTTCATCTCAAGGTGTGCCCTGCCCTATCTCTCATCTCTCCTCTCTGTTTAATTTCTCCTCACTCTCCACATGCCAGCTCCCCTCCCCTGAGCAGCTGCAGGATCACCATCACCATCAGTTCATTGGACTTGGAATGACAGCTTCCCACTGCAGAGGTGTCACCCCAGAGACTTCTGCAATGTCATCTCACTGCCCCTTCTTCCAACTCTCCTTTATGATGAAGCAATGAACAAGGGGGTGTCACTGGGCTTGGGAGGATGGAGCAAGTCCTTTCAGGACCTCAGTCTTCTCCAGCCAGTCCAGACAAGCATGAGCTCCTCTCCTTCTATTCAAACCTGTCCATTCAGAGACACCTTGACAGGCTGGAGAGCGGAGCCCGTGTAAACCTCATGAAGTTCAACAAGGTCAAGGGCAAGATCCTGCACCTTGGTCAGGGCAATCCCAAGCACAGGTACAAGATGGGAAGAGAATGGCTCGAGAACAGCCCCAAGGAGAAAGATTTGTGGATATTGGTGGATGAGACACTGGACCTGAGCTGGTAATGTGGTCTTGCAGCCCATAAAGTCAGCTGTGTCCCGGGCTGCTTCCGCAGCGGTGTGGGCAGCAAGTGAGGGAGGAGATTCTGCCCCTCTACTCTGCTCTGTAGAGACCCCACCTGCAGTGCTGTGCCCAGCTCTGGGACTCTCAATGTAAAAAAGGACATGATGCTGTTGGAGTGAGTCCACAGGAGGCCACAAAGATACTCAGAGGGCTTGACTCCCTCTCCTATGGAGACAGACTAATTGTTCAGCCTGGAGAAGAGAAGGCTCTGGCGAGACCTTCCAGCACCTTCCGGTACCTAAAGGGGCTATATATGGAGAGGCACTTTTTACAAGGGCATGTAGCAACTGGACAAGGGGGAATGGTTCAAATTTTAAAAAAGGACAGATTTAAATTAGATATAGGGAAGAAATTCTTCCCGGTGAGGGTGGTGAGGCCCTGGAACAGGTTGCCCAGAGAAGCCATGAAGGCCCCATCCCTGGAAGTGTTCTAGACCAGGTTGGATGGGGCTTAGAGCAACCTGGGATAGTAGAAGGTGTCCTTGCCCATGGCAGAGCGTTGGAACAGATGGTCTTGAAGTTCCCTTCCAACCCAAACCATTCTATGATTCTGTGACCTGTTGCTCCTGGTTTTGTAGCTGTCTAGGTAGATGCACCACCAGATCACAAGCTCCCCTGGGCAAGGCAACCTTCCTGCCCCATGTCTGTGCCACATCTGGTGCAACAGAGCCCATCTCAGGGTCCCAGATACACAGGAGGATGTGTGGATCCAGATCCTTCTAAGCTGCCTGCAGGTGCTTTGCTGGTGCAGAATGAGCCAGAAGCAAATGAACCGAATTCTCACCTGAGAGCTGGGTCACCTTCTGCAGGTGCTTTGCTCCATCGACAACAGAGGGAGCCCGAGGATGTCTGTGCTCCAGAGTCAGGCACCTCAGGCAAATTTAGGGTGGGATGAATCCAGGGCTAAACAAATATGAATACGTTCAGAAGCCAGTAGTAGCAACATTCACATGTATTTATATATACACAGAAAGAAAGAGGGAGGGAAAGCGCACACACACCCTTTGGGTCCTCCATGACCCCCCAAAATGCCATAAATCACTTTCAGCAGGACAGCACAATGCAGCAGGTTTTGCCTCTTGCCATAATTTTGGCAGACCCTGCCCTACCATCGGCAGAGCAAGGAGGGGGCTGCAGGGCCAGTGGGAAGAAACCGAGGTGCAGGAGCAGGAGGTTTCCAGGCACCATGGTCCCTGCGCCAAGAACACAGGGCTCCAGCTCCCACTGCTAAAACCACAGAAGGTTGAGGAAGATGATATTTCCATCTTTTGGAAACTAAATACTGGGAACACGCCTACACAGTCTTTGTCACAATCTTCCGAATTCAGCTAGAAGTAAAGAACAGGCAGAGGTCAAACTTTTCCCGGCTTAACAGAAGCGCTATCAAAATTTAACCCGTTCCCTGCTGGAATCGCACAGATCCCAACAAAGACACCCTTGTGCATGATGAGCACACGTTTTTGCCTTTGCAGCAGTGTAATTTTCCTTCTCCCCCTTTCCCTGCGTGCTCGGGCGGTGCAGACAGCGACGTTTCCGACACCGGCAAGGAGGAGCAGACCCGGCTGCGTGGCAACCATCTGCGGAGAGATGCAGTCCTGCATCCCGCGTCCCATCCGGCTGCAGACGCCCGGCGGAGCCGCTCTGCCGTGCCAGGAGCACACGCGCCAGCCTGACGCTGCTGCTTCACCCCATCTCCCACGCTACGGGAGAAGAGGCAGGAAAAGATGGGCTTCCAGGGGGAGCAGATGGGCACCTGTCAGCGGCCATACGTCAGGGGATCAGTGCTTTGGATTGTGCTTTACCAAAAAAAAAAAAAAAAAGGAAGGAAAATAGAAAAAAAACCAAACCACCTTCTGCAAGATTTTCAATCACATGATTCTCAGATGCTATGTGGGGAAAAAAAAATAAATTGGCAGCTCTCCCCTTTTTTTTTCTTGAGTGAACAGGAATGAAACAGCCTCGTATCCCACATTTGTCGCAGCACCCCTCACCATTTTGGAAGAGCAGAAAAGAGGAGTCTGTTTCCCTGAATTATATTCCTGTGATGTTTCAGGGGAGCAATGGGCAGCTGCATGCAGATAGTCCAGCCTGGAGAGCAGGAGCAGCAAATTGGTGAAAGATTTGAACTGTGCAGCTCATCAGCATCACTTCCCAAGAGGTCAGGAGTTAATTCAGATCTATGGGTTGATGGTCATAAGGATCCCAAGCCCCTGAAAATCGATAGGGGACACCAAATGTGACACGTTAGACAGTGATGGGGTGAAGATGCTCAAGTAACTTTATCTTGCCCAGCAGACCTGTGTCAAGGCTGTTTGCTCCAGCCCAGCTGTCTCTGAGCTCAGGGGCCATACGGCTGGTAGGACTTCAGAGAGGGAGATCAAATTCAGAGGCAGCAAAGCATGAGGCTGTTTGCTTTCCACATCCCTGCTCAACTCTTGGCCTCCTACTTTCGCAATGAAATTCTGGGAGGTTCTCAGCATTGCTTGCTCTGCAGCAGACTGCACTTCCAGCTACAGAAATAGCGCAGACACTAAAACGATCTTCAGGAATCAGATAAGAGCTCCTCCCAGGAGGAACAAAAAGGTTTCTTTCTTCTCTTTTCTTTTTTTGTTCTTTGTGTTCAAGAAGGCTGATGTGTTACAAATATAGATTGTGATTTCCATCCCAAAGTGCTTCGCAAGAGCTCTGCTGGCACCTCTGTGCAGTGCTGGCAGCAGGCACCGCTGGGATGAGCTTCACAGAGGAGCACAGCTTGCCTGGGCTGCTCACAAAAACTGTCCAAATAACTGCACAGCACAACTGCAATAGACCCTCTGGTGTGGAAACTACCAGAGGTGACAAAAAGCAGTTTTCCTCCTAAAATGCAGCTCAGAGAAAAAAATGCATAGGTAAAAGCTCTGTCACATCACAGGTTTCTGTGGCCTTGGACAAGTCAGTTTTGCCACAGTTTTGCCAAGGAAAGCCTTAAGGAGACTCCCACCTCTCCCCCAGTTTCCAGCTGGTCACCCCACTCCTCCCTTCCCATGAGTTTGATGCTTATCAGGCTCTCCAAAGCCCCCTCATCTTGTTAACTCGGGATGAGTGCCTGGGCCCTTGTTGGGTCAGTGTTCTCCCATTCCTGTGACTTATATCAGCTCTTGGAGGGGTCCCACCAGTCCTGGAGCCGGGGTGAGATAAGCCCTGGGAACACGAGGATGGGAGAGGGGAGGGAAGGGAGTGTGGGACTTCCGCCAGTCCTTCTCCCCACTCACTGCTTTTCATGGAAACACATTTGAAACCTTTCTCTAAAATGAGAGCTTTAGAACTCCCTTATCTGCATATTGTTACTGATAAGCACTCTGATATATGTCTGGTCACACTGTGAACCCCCTGCCCCTTGCTCAAATGCATGTGCACATAAACAGATACCCACAAGCCCCCAAAAGAGAGCCTTGAAATGCTATGTAAACATAAATAGAGGCTACATAAACACAAATAAATAAATACAATATATCAAATGAGGCCCTGAGGGACCTCGAGTGGTCTCTCAGTACATCTCCCAAGGCAGGGTGAAATTACAGTTTATTGCCCAACCCTGTGCTAAAAATATCCATTGGCCAGAATTCCAGTCTTCCTGGGCAACTGTTTCCCTTGACTCTCTCCTTTTCACCCTTTAAAAGCTTTTCCTGGAACTGGATGTTCCTCACTGCACTTTAAGCCCAGACACTTTCCTGTCCCCGGCAGACACGGGGAATGTTCATTCCCATCCTGCTCTCAGAGCACATCTGGAGTCAGTTACATCTCCCACTCGAGCTCTGCTATGTTTGCGTCTCTTCTCTGGACAAACAGTGGCATTTTGTTCAGGAAGAAACAAAGAGCCAGTGGTCAGTCATAATGCACAAAGCAGAGCTGGTGACAGTGCTGGAAGGAGCGGATGACATGGCTCATTTGTTGGTGGAAGGATGAAAACAGGACAGGTTTCAGCAGTGGCACCGGGGCCCGGCACTGTGAGACTCCAGCGGTGTTTTGCAGCATGACTTGTCTGCTGCTCACAGCCCCAGCATCCCATTTCCACCCCTGGGTTGGTACACATGTGCCAGACTGTGTTTTGCAACGTTTTTCCATTTTTAGTGCTCTTTTAAAGATTCTCCTTTGCAGGGGGTCAGAAAGAGAGGCCTAGTTATAAAATAGTCATAAAACCAGACTGAACACGTACTGGACAAAACCCACATGCTGCAGCATCAGTCTGACAGAGGACGGACTTAGATTTGATATTAGGGAAAAATTCATGACTGTGAGGGTGGTGAGACACTGGCACAAGTTGCCCAGAGAAGCTGTGGGTGTCCCATCCCTTGAAGTGTTCAAGGCCAGGTTAGAAGGGACGTGAAGCAATGTGGTCTAGTGGAAGGTGTCCCTGCTTTTGGCAGGGGAGTTGAAACAAGCTGGTCTAGAAGGTCCCTTCCAAACCATTCCATGATTCCGTGATCCTATGAATATGGCCTCATTTCATCATTTGTCATGGTCCTCACTCAATGCTCCCCCTCCAACATGGAGCATGGCCTGTGCATACAACAGCACCTTACAACATGACTCACCTCCACCCAGCAAAGCATATTTTCCACCCACAACGCTGCAACTCCCATGTTGAAGGTCACCACCCTTCAGCAGAGGGGAACAGTGGCTGGGGACAGGGCACACATCCACCCCTCTGCCGCTGCGCCCCCTGAGCACACGAGCCCTGCCAGCATTTTAGATCAAGGCACCAACCCCTTCCATGGGGAGCCCTTGATGGGAGACCTCATGCCCATCTCACACCTTTCACTGCATCTCCTCTCAGAGCCCTTAACAAGGGCAACAGAACAAAACCATACAAGAAGTTGTGTATGTAGCTGGGATAGCAGACGACAAAATATGCCACATAAATTCCTGGACAAAATATGCCACATAAATTCCTGAGTGTAGCATGCTGATGTTCTCTTTTCCCTTTAACACCAACAAAGACCCATTGAGCCTTAGCTGTAAATCACCAACATGCAAGAATTTTCTGAGTCCTAACTGAAAGGGAAAACACCATCTATTGCACAGTTTTCTGCCTCACAGAAATTCTGCATGAGTTTCGCTCAGCTCAGTAGAAGAGAGCTGATGAAATCCCATCTGAAAGTGTCAGGGCCTCAGGTCAGTCTAAACACTCTTCTGGGAGCATCCCGAATCCTCTTCCCTCCCCCCCAGCCTCGGAGACGCTGCTCCACATTTTTGCTTTACTGTTTTTCTTGGCAGCTGTTTTCTTTCAAGTCAGGCTATGGCTGTGTCGCTTTTAGGTACTTAAATTCATATTCTTGATTCATTTCTTCCCTAATCACTTGGGATACTGAGTTTTACAAAAGGGAGTGTAATTAATCTTCCAGGTTTGTGCATGTGTGATGAAAAAGATGTGATCCGTGACAATTTAATGCCCTAGCTAGCTGCTGTTAGACAATGGAAATTTCTGAGTTATACCCAAAAAAAGCCACACCCAGGCTCACAAAGACTGCAACAGCTGACAAGCATCTTCTCCAAACTCCTCAACAGGAGCATTTTTTTTGAGGGCGCTTTTGTTGTTGTTGTTTTAAACTTGGCCCCAAAAATAAGTTGCAGAAGAACAAAGCTGGCAACTTCTGCAGTGGTTCGATGAGTTCCACAAGCTGTTGAATTTCTCACGGCGTTATCAGCGATCTGGGAGACCCACCAAGGTGAATTTCATACAGCAATTGCTGTTAACGTGCTCCTCTCCCCTCCAACATGCATTCCTCCTCCCACTCCCCTCCAACATGCATTCCTCACGATCCCTGGTTTGACAGTCCACATCCCTTGCAGACAGCTCCATCCCATCTCAATTGCTCTCTCAGATGTTAACAACCCCACGATGGACAACGTGGATATTGGCTGCCCATTACAAAGCTATTAGAGTGGCATTTCGATAGGAAATGGTGGGAATGCTGCAGCAATCAGACAGAGTTATAAAAGGTTAATGAAGATGAAAGGAAAGAAAATACAGAGGAAAAGCCCAGGCAGCCAGAGAGATTTTGGCAAGATTTGCTAAGCTGCTGCCTAGCTACGCACTATTTCCTGCATTTCCCAATCCAGCTGCACATTTCCAGTAGCCTCAGCAAATCTGTATCGCTGGGAGAAACGCTGAGCTACTGTGTGGCTGGTCACATTTGTAGCAATTCGTGTCCATTATTGAGCAAAATGGTCAAGTTTCCAGAAGGAATTCAGGAAGAAAGTTCATTTCATCTACATACAGTGTCCCTGGAGAGGGTGAAGTCAGAAGTGCTTCAGCTTAGCCTGGAAATACATAACTGAAGTATTATCCATGTGCCGCTCACCCAGAGAGCTCTTTTCAAGTCACCTCAGTATTTTTGGAAGGAAAATTTTTCACTCAGCGCTATCAGAGACCTGATAGGAACAATCCTCTGGTACTGCTGGGTAGGACAGGATGGTGCAAGGCACTCCTTCAAAGCAGGGGGAAGAAATGACCACCCTCATCAAGGGACAACTCCTGACAGTACACTTTTACTGTAATATTCAAATTTCACGCTATGGGATTCCACTCCTTCCCTTTAGAAAGTTATTTAATGCCATAATAAATATCTTCATCACATTTTCTTTTTTTTTTTTTAATCACACCATTGTTTTATTCCTTATGTCTCTCACCACCTAAAATATCCCAGCTTCCTCAGCAGCACTCCAGGCTTTCAAATGACTGCGAGCTCTTGCCTAATCTCTCTCCTACTCCTCATCCCATGTCCAGAGGGTGCTTAGCTAAGCTATGCACATAGCTCACTGTCAGCATCACCACAGTCAGTCTCCCCAGATTCAGCACTGTTGCCAGTGCTATTTTCTGAATCCCTGACACTTGTCACCACATCTCCAAGCCAAGAAGGGGACATGGACCTGCTGGGTGGGATCAGACGGGCTCCACAGCGAGGGACTTGCAGCTCACACTCTCCCCAGCACAGGGCATCAGCACATAAAACCTGGCCCATCACTCAGCAGTTTTGCTGCTCTCTCCTATAATTCATCCTTCATATGATCTCCCACCAAAATTTCTCCATGCTCTTTTCAACTTTCTCATCTCATCAATAGGAAAGCTATTTTTAGCCATGTTGTTTAACTCGTGTATTTCCTAAGCAAGCCTTGATCTCCTCTGCTGCTCATTCCTCTTGGTTCCTCCCAGTTCCACAGTGACTGCAGGTCTGACTACACTGCACTGAGAATGCTCATCAAGATTTACCACCAGCACCATCTGTAACCCAAGAGACACCTCCAGCACTCCAGCCACACATCCTCCTGCAGTTATGGCTGCCATTACTGGTGTTAAGGGTATGCGTAGGCAAGCAGAGCTTATTCACAATTAACTTGGACTCCATACAGCATGGAGACCTCTGGGCCTCCTAAGTCTCACCCTGTGGGGAGCTGGGGCAATCACTGCCTCATCTCCCCTTCCCCATGGCTGTACAGATTTATTAGTCATGATGTGGCCACAGTCACGGTGCCCAACACTGGCCACCCCAGTTGCAGTGCTGGCCATCCCACAGACTGCCCAGCATGGACAGCAGAGGCCGGGCGGGGTGCATGGCACTACCCACGACTGACAGCAGTGTCAGCCTCTCCAGACTCGGGAGTTTTGTGGCTGTGAAAAACTTTGAGCTGGCTTTCAATTTATGCAAGGTGCCATATTCATGCCACTTTGAACTGCCTGCATGAGTAAACCACCCTGACAAGCCAGAATTCGTGGGGACTGCAGTCAGTCACATTACAGCCCAAGACAGATTTAATTGCAGATTAAAAATTGCATAGTAGAAATTTTACAGGAGACTTGAGATCCTAATTGTTTCCTGCGTAAGGTAGGAGCTTAATTTTATTTTTAAACTCTCAAGTGCTGACAGCCAATATTTTGGTGTGAAGAAGCTAAAGAAGCAACTGCTGCCTCACTGTGAACAAGTAACAACTTCCAGAGTTTAATCTTACACCTTAATTTGTTCTTAATATTCAGATCGTGGCAGCAGCCAGGAGGCATTATCAAGCTAAGTGCTCCTTTGTGTCAATACACAGCAGTAGAAAAATTCCCCACCCAAATGAGCTGTGATTGTTGTATCTGCTGGAAGAAAGCCACGCTCTCTCTTATGCTGTACTAATGCACTTCTAGCGACAGAACTGATTAGGATTCCTGCTTTGGATTTGCTCAGATCTAGCCTGGTTGGGTTTTTAATCTTTGGGATAAGCTGTGGATAGAGAATTAGCCACTTAGATACAAATGCATCACTGGGAAACTGTTTGCCAGGACCCGTCACAAAATGACTTCAGAGTCTGACCTGCAAGATAATGAAGTGATAACCAGAGGTGTGGGGGCAGAGGGGGGATTTTTTGGCTCTAAAGAAGCACCAGGCATCTTTGCCTGATTTTGTCTCCACTAGCACAGAAATCAGAAGAGTACTGAGGAATGTGTGCTACGAGTGAAAATAAGCACCCGCCACTCATCTCAGATTTAAAATGATGCCTGATAGGGGAGTTACAGAGTCGTCACTGACAAGGGCAGTACAGGGAGCATTGTTTAGGCTGTTGGAGCCTCCTGGTTCTCCAGTGTCGTACTTTGATAGAGCTGCCCAATGAAAACGGGCAGGACGTGTGTCCTTCCCATCTTGACAAGCATCACATGTGTGAGAGGCACCAGGTTCAGGCTTAATCCAACTGTGAGCTTCTCCACAGCTGAATCTGCAGTGTCTGACAAGGGGCAGTGCTCCAAGTCACACTCTCCTCTTGCAAACAGCAAGAAGGTTGGGTGTGCATTTTTCCAGAAGGCTTCTTTCTCCAAAGCCATTATTTTTCCTCTGCCCTAAAAAGGTCTGACTTAGTCACCTCCCTCCAGTTGTCCATCACATAGTGGCAAAGCCTTTGAGGCTGAGCAGGACTCAGGAGTGACACAACACCACCATGGACTCTGCCACAGCACCTGAGCACGGCAAACTGCTGGTACCCTGCTCCAACATACTTATCACCACACTTGCTCTGGGGCTGGGCTCAAATTTAGCAGCAGAATAGACACAGACACACAGATCGCAGCCTAAAGATCTCAGATCCGGAAGCACTGGCCACACTCCACCTGAAACTGATGACCTTTCTAATTCCCATGGATATCAGAAAGATTTACCCAGAGAGATCTTATTTTACAGCCTCTGTCTTCTGGTGTGTTGGCTCTTCCAGCACTCTGGGTTCAGAAACTGCTGCACCCTCCCCAACCCCTCTCTCACCCGTGCTGGAGGGCTATAAATTGTAACAGACTGCAATGCATTCAGCTATGGCCCTGTCCATCATCTGTGCGTGGCATTAACCCTCTGAAACTTGGTCACCCAGATCTGCATTTCCCAAGCTTTGAATCCTTATCCATTGCTAAAGCCCCTCAGACAGCCGAAGAATGAGGCACGGATAGCAGCCGGCATTTCTAAAGAAAACTTGATGGCTTTCTGACACCCGACACATGCAATTCCCAACAGAGTTAATTGAAGCTAATTCCTCAAAGGCTGAGATGAGAATATCCCCATAAATTATGTTCCTGCTTCATTCCAGACATGGACGGCATGAATGCATTACACGCAATCCCCCAATTTACAGTATTAAAACAGGCAAGTCAATCAAGGAGGCTGAACAAAGTCACTTGAAAGCTGAAATTCATTTTCATCCTCGCTCCATCTGTACTGTAACCTGAAAGGTTGATTTTTGAGGGCATCTTTCATATTTCCATGCACAGCAGGACCCATTCAGTGAGAGAAGGGCCTCCTCCATGGATGCGACATGTGTTGGGTACGGCAGAGCCCCTTCTTGGGGGATTTTTCTGGGGTGCAGGTTTTCAAGGCCATTGTTGAGGCAGCTCTCAGAGATGTCTCTAGAGACCTTTAAGTTACCAAGACAGAGAGAAAAACACTGTAGGACAGAGGGCTCCATGTCCCTGCTGTTGACGCAGAAAAGCCGGGGCTGGTTATCGTAGGGGGCACACACAGAGACATGCACATATATAAATCTAACCTATAACACTGCTACTGCCAATCTGCTCTCATTAACAGAGAGTTATTTTTAAATCCTGTGTTTTTTGGACACAGTCCTAATGACAAGTTATTTTTAAATGGCACTTTAAAAAAAAATAAAAGGCACAATTCGTGTGCCATTCATGTCACTCTTCTAGGGATTGAATTATCACTGAATTGTACTGTAGGGATTATGCAAATTAAAGCCAGATTCAGTGAAAACTGCCCAGCTTCTGTGCTGCTCAGAATCAGAAGGACTGAAAATGCATTTCTGGGAACTTTTATTGCCTTGCTCTGGAGATGTAAAAGTTGGAAATCAATTGAGCTGTGGTCTATACCCAGTTGGTTATATGTTGGAAGAGGCACGAGTGCTTCATGTTGACTACTGGGAGAATAAATACCCAGGTGAAGCAAAGGTGAAAAGCTGAGCCCTGATTAAATTGAAACCCTGTGACAAAACCAGGATCCTGTGAGTTCCACCATGGTTTAACCCCAAAGCCATGCTATGACCTAGTATAGACTAAAGAATAAGACTTCAGCATCATATGTCATGTTATAAATGACCTGTAGGGCAACACTACTATACACTTTTTCATTTATAAGGTATTTTAGACATGCAGTATTTGGCAATTAATATTTGCACCAAGTTCAAGCCCAGCTGTGGTGAACCTGCAATAATTCTAGCTGGGATACACAGACTTCAAGGGCTCAGGGAGATCTGAACGACTGCCTTGCCTGACCTTCTGTACATGTATCACAGTTTCTGCCTCAAGCCCATAACTCCTGACTGAGCTATGACCCATCCTCAGGGAAATACGCAGACTCAACATAAAGACTTAGAAGATGGAAAATCCAACTTGCCCTTGAATTGCTGTTCCAAGGTTAGCTGCCTTCCTTGCTCCAAGTGCTCCAGCTCTATTTGAGCTGACTCTCGTTTTCCTTCTAACCTTTTCTGCTAACATGAAGCATCACCTCACATTAGAAATTTCCCCCATACACAGGTACTCCATGACTGCAATCAAGTCATCTCCTGACCTCTTCGATCAGTTAAACCCGGGGGGTTATTCCATAATAATATTTTCCCTATAGGTGCTGTAGGTCAGTACATGCAGGGATGTTGCTGCTCTGTAATGAGTAGTGGTTGCCACAGGTCAGCTGAGGTTGAGTAAATGTCCACATAAATGCCCTTTGCCCAGAGCTAGCACAGGATTATCTCTATAACACAGCTCAAGAACAGCCATAAACTCATTTGTATTCTTTTCCTCTCGTCTAATTGCTTTGGAGAGAATAATTCATGAATGAAACGCCCGACTCGAGAAGTGTTAAATGCATTGAGACGGCATCCCAAGTACATTTAAATGAAGTAATATTTACCCATAAGAAAATATAGCGGTGATTTAAACACAGTTTCTAATGATTAAATGGTAAAAATTTTGTTACCAGTTCAAATTCACAGAAAAGAACCAACTTCAGGGAAATTCATTTTCATTTCTATAAATGAAAGGTTGGGAAAATATTGTTCATCAATGATACATGAGCAATATAATGTTCTGTTCCTCTATTCTACCCAAGAGATCATGTTAATCCTTTTGATTTATGCACAGCTCCTTAACTAATACTGTAACAAATGGTATTGACAATTGAACTCACTTATGTAAGAAATTCATTGTATTTGCAGCACCCACAGTAAGAAATGCCTTCACACTCCTGACAGGAGATCTAAATAAAATTAAAGAGCTAAGAACAAAGGCTGTAGAAAAATCAGGAAGGCATAGCAGCTTAAGAAGTGTGAGTTGCTTATATGGGGGTAATTTTTGTATACATCTAAGGCAGTATAATGCACATAAAAAAGGGAAGGGGGTGTCCAGTTTAAACACCTGAATCTTCAGTTCTTTGCTTCCCAATGCAGAGCTGCCTGAGCTACTGACCATCATACAGTGCTGGCTTTGAAAAGGCTGGCAAAGACCTGAATCAATTTAATCTTATTAAAATACAGAGCAGTTTAAAGATATTATCCCCAGTGGCTTACTGATGGCTCAATTGCTGCTACAATCTATGTAAAGGCTTCGAGTGATGAAACTCTATTAGTTCCTGCCTTGTCTCTCCTTTTCAAAACGGTTTCAGAGGTTACTGCTATCACTGGCTCATCAGTGCTCAAAGGAAATACTTTCAGAAGCAGAACTAGAAATGTCTCCCTCTTGCATTACCAGCATGTAATTAGGGGAAAGCTGCATTCCTTTCAGCTGTACACACAGAGTCACACAAAGCATTTTCTAGAAATGGACTCGACTAGGGTCAGACAACAGTAATCAGCAATAATTCAGTCAAGACCATTCAAAGGAATTAATACTGATTACAGGTTATTTAGCCATTCTTCTTTAAAAAAAAAAAAAAGAAAACCCCCCACTCTTGTTGAAAACAGAGCACCTGGCACGGCACAGCATTGCCAGGCTGCCACAAAGCGCCGGCGATTACACCCCTGCCGAGCGCGTGCAGCAAATCCACAGCATCAGCAATAGCTCAGGATGAGGCACCAGCCCAGAACCAAATTCATACCACTTAAATACCAACCTGTGATTATTCTCAGGCAACAGCACCAAAAGCAGCCTAAGGTTTGATTACTAAATGAGCATTATGTCACACAATTGCACGGCAATAATTATAATGGCCCTGAGCTGCCCGGGCTATGGCAACTTCCCGCTAAGCGACGTGCTTTAGGAAGAGAGAAAATATGGATTACACTGTAAAAAATGAACTCCTCTCCTGCTTGGGGAGGGCAGGAGAGGGAGAGGTGCCTGTGCTATGCACTACAGCCACCGTTCACTTGGTCTGGCGACACCGAGCTCCCACGTGGTGGCAGCTCAGAAAGCACAATCAGCAGGGTAAATTGTCAGCTTTCATGATTTTGAAGTGTGTCCCAGGCAAACTACCTCATAATGAAATCACACTCACTCTCAGCTACACTCATAGCCCCACACAATGGGACCACCAGCAGCTCCAACCCGTGGCAGAGGCTTGGCTTTTGAAAGGCATTTCTTCAGTTGTCTTTCAACAAGCCCTCAGTAATTTGTGTCCATACCCTGCTATTTATTGAAGCTGGTTCAGGAAGGAGGAGGATTCAATGCCTGCCTCGAATCAGTCCCCCTAGAAATGGTCATTTTTGCTTGTAATGAACATAGAGGATTCCCAGTGCTGGGAAGGCATAGCTCAAGTCAGAGAGTAATCACCTGTGAGGTGATGAAAGAACAGGAGGTTTTCTGAGAAAAGGGGGAGATTTCCAATCCAGCACAGTCATCATCTCTCTGCTCCATGGAAGGCTTTTTTAGTCTGCAAGGAGAGGAACAGCTCAGCATAAACATCAAGATAGGGAGCAGGGGGATTGGAACAAGATGATCTTTAAGGTCCCTTCCAACCCAAACCATTCCATGATTCTGTGATTTTATACTTTCTCTCAGCACATCATGACACTGTCTGGAAAACTTGCAGAGGAAGGTCCTATTTTAGAAAATGTTCGTATTTTAGTGAATGGAAGAAAGACAATGTCAGCCACAGCGTTTACAAATAAAGAGTTGCCCAAAATATTTCACTCCTTCAGTTTTATTTTAAAAGGGCTGGGATGTTGCAGAAGGCATGTTGCTGTTTTTAAGGAATGCTACCTGTCCTGAAGAAATGCAAATCAAAAATAAAAAGGGGAGGGTGTGAGTGTGTGAAGTAATATTTTCAGCCATCCATGGGATTTCTCACATAGATTCTCCTCAGAGCTCAATAGTCAGAGAGGAAACAAACATTGGCAGAGAAATTGGGGAGATATTTTATCAGCAAAAGTAAGCACAAGCAGCATATGGTGGGGAATCAGATGGTCTGAGGTGTGAAAGATGTGTCTGTGAAGCTAAGGACATCTGTGCTGGGGTCCACTGACCAGCCTGCAGGATGTGACACTCCCAAGTGAGGGGGAATGGCAGGAAATTAAGCCCAGAGAGTTTCCTGGCTACACCACTGTCACCTCCACACTCAGAGAATGACCAGACCCAGATGTGGGCAGTTCCCTTGGGATAACATCATGAGTTACCAGTGATACACAATGGCAGGTAAAAGCAAAGCCATACCTGTGTCTTGTGAGATTGTTTTTAGAAAAAAAAATAGAGGGGTGGGAGGAAATAGAGATTAA
Source organism: Platyrinchus mystaceus (assembly GCA_035041135.1). NCBI lineage: Eukaryota > Metazoa > Chordata > Aves > Passeriformes > Tyrannidae > Platyrinchus > Platyrinchus mystaceus. The sequence continues at coordinate 59,690,593 of JAWWLV010000179.1, forward strand.
TTGTGCTTCAGGTGGAAATATGCTTTGTGGAACTTCAGAAAAAGGGGTCTTTCTGTATGAGGACTGTACTCTGTTCATCTCCTCATATTCCAGAAGCCTTAATGCATCTCCTTTGCTGATTTTCATTGGCATCTCAAGGTTGGACTTAGCCTGTTCAAGTCTCTGCTGCCCCACTCACCCACACGGGTAATTCTGCAGCCAGTGTTCTGACTGCTTTACAGTCCCTAATATGACTTAGATCATTCCCTGCCTTTGTGACAACGTGGCAGGCTCTGCTGAGAGGAAATCTTCAAAGGACTTTGCACAGTGGAAAGGTGCAGTGACCAGCCAGATCTGGACCAGGGATCACTCTCAATGGGCTCATCTGTGCGAGCGGCCCCCGATTATTCCTCCCCTCTGCTGCTGCCCAGGGGTGACCCTGCATTCCTGACACTGCTTTTGCTCCAGAGGACTACTTGAGAAAACAAGCTGTAGGGTGTCCCAGACCTCCCAGCTCCGAATCCCATGCCTTCCACAAAAATCTGGAATTTCCAGGTGCGTTGTGAAGCTGCTGCAACATCCTTTTGCAAGACAAGCACCCAAACCCAGATCTGAGGCAGATCAAGGAATCTCCCTTGCACAGATGCCTCTTTCCAAACACCTAGTGCTATCGTCCAAGTCTTTCAACTGAGTCCAGCGTCCTCTTGGTGATTACCCAAGGCTTTGTTAGACATGCAAATGAGACACTCATCTGGGATCTTCTCAGATGAGGACTTCGTGATGCGCTGCTGCCTTACAGTGACAATGAGAGACTATTTTTTCCTCATGCTGGAGACTTGCTGAGTGTGCACAGGAGAGCAAGAGCTGAGAAACCAAGGTTTTGAGGAGCTGACAGCATTCCCAAGCGACAGCACACCAGTTCGCCTGTTCAGCAAAACCACCGTGGAGAGCAGTGAGGAGCGGGCAGGCAGCCAACAGAGCCTCCCGTGCTCGTCCTCACCTTCCTTTCATCCTGCAACCTCACCTGCCCTCTTAAACAAAGCCATAGGCTTCAGTCTGAGGCTGGCTGCCTGTTTATTCATTATTCCCCTGGCCTCCAAAAGGAGTCTTTGGACACTGGTACAGCACAGAGTAAGTGCAGTCACCATTTCAGAATCAGCACCCAGCAGGATCTCAAACACCTTATTCTCCCAACACTCGTGCTAAGAACTAGTTTTCCAGCTAATTGCTGAGAAATGTTGGCATTTTGAAACAGGCTCCTTGATGGATTATTGCAATCAAGTTATGGGCATGGCACTATTGGTAGTGTTTATCAGGTGCTGCAATTTCAAAGAGGTTAAACTTAATGAATGAAGCACGTGGTCATTAGTTAATAGCCTGGACTCACTAAATAATCACTCTCTCTCTCTGTATTATTCATTCCCCCACACCAACATTTTGTGATTCTAAAACACTTTGTCAGGATGAAGGTATTCTGAAGGAATGGGAAAAGCAAGGATCAAGTGATAGAAGAGGAATAATAAGGAAGGAGTAAAGGCTCAGAGTAACTCAGGCAACTGGCAGCTCAAAGACTGCCAGATCCATCCAGGAAGTCCATTTTTGCAAAACAGCTTCCTGGGATAGGGCCTTCACAAGGGTAAACAGCACTGGAGAATTCATTGATTTGCCAGCAGCCAAAGATATGCAGCTCTGGCCCAAAGTAATGAAAGAGCCTGAAATCCCAATTCTTCTTCATGGGCATCAAGAGCCCAGTAGCTCATTTCAACCCTCAACGTGGCACAGCCTGGTCAGCATAGTGCTACACTATATTATATGCCATGATACATTGTTAGTGTGGACTAATAATCCCTGCTGGATGGCAGCTCTATTTTGCTCATTCCAGAGCCACCTTCAGCTCTCCAATGCACAGCATCACCTTGCTCCAAAAGACCAAGACTGAAATGCCAACACTTACAGAGCCCAGGATGGGCTCCCCCATCCTGCATCTGAGCATTATTTCCACATGCTGCTGTGTTTTGCTAAGACATTCTGCTCATTTCCAGAAGGATCCCACGGGGTTTAGGAATTAGCCTGGGGCATGGGAAAGCTGAGCTTCATTCCTTGATCTGCCACAGAAACCCCAAGTGCCACTGGGCATATCACTCAGCACCTCCACTTGGGTCTCCTAACTGTAAAATAGGGATAGGAACCTTGTGAGGGTGTTGGCAAGAAGATAAAACCTATTACCATCTGGGAGGTGCTGTGATGCTGTGATAAGAGGGGCCATGCAAGAAACTTAGATAAACAGTTTTAATACTCTCAGATTTTTGGTGCTTTCTCTTCTGCAGCTGATGTACTCTGCGATTTCACACAGCCAGCTTGAGTCTTGTTTGCTCACAGCTTCCTTAGCGTTAGAGGTTTCCAGCCCAAATCACACTCCTTCCCTTGAACTGCAAAAGGTTGTGATCTTCACAGTTTGCAGCCCGTGTTTTAAAGGGGGTAAGCAGAAAACTCCATAATGCTTTGACACCAGTGGACCTAAGGATTTACACCTGGAGCATGAGAACATCTATGTGTTGTTTCTCAATGCAGTCCATTAACCGCAACATTCACCCTCAGAGCACACCATCAACTCAAGCCTGTTCCAGAAATGCTACATCTCTACTGATTGCAAGCTCTAGTTTGCCCATCAGCACTCCAGCAAACCTTTTAGGAGCATGACAGAGAATTATAGGTCAGTCAGTCCCCAAAAGCCTGAGAAAAAGAAAGCCAGTCCTGTAAATACTTTCTAGGATCAGTGGTTTAAGCTTTCGTAGACACTGAAGAACTAGGAGATGACATGAAGTCACTGCAGGAAGATGTAAACAACCCATGAAAAAAACATTGCATTTCAAAAGATAGTGCACTTCTAAGGCCACAGCATTCTAAACAGAATTATCTGATGCCAGCACTGTTTATTTGGTAGCTGAGGTCTCACATGCAGGGCAGCCACAGCTTATCGGGGAAGAGTTGTCACCCATTTAGAGAAAAGCTTTAAGCTAACAAATTCTTGCACTCTGGAGATACCAACCACATGTGAGAATGGGGCTGACCATACTCATATTCCACTAGGGAAAACAGTTTCCAGCATCACCACCTCCTTCCTCAGGATTAACACCAATCAAACTGCACGGGGAAGGAATAGGTGAGCCAAGCAGGAGCCCTGACATCAGTATTCCAATTGTATCCCATGCCCTAAAGACTTAATAGATTGAGCATCTTCAAAGCAACACATTACCTGGCTGAATTAACCCTCACTTCCACATTATTAGAGGGTGCTTAGGAGACTAAGAAGCATTCAGGCATGTTCAGCAACAGTGCTGTCACACACACTGGGGCACACTGCACAAAAATCCAGCAAGAAAATGACATGAACAATTTTCTCAGTGTCTGAAATGACTTCGCTGATGGTTCAGTGTCATTCTGCAGGTTCAGAGGACAACAAATACCCTTCTGGTCCTTTGAGAACCTGTGAATTACAGCGAAATAAGCCCCAGTGGCCTGTTCCTTGACATTAACTATGGAATTGTGATGACATACGAAGAGTCAACTCGTGTTGCTCAGCATTTACCCAGTGCCAGCCAGGAGCATGCTCAGATAATTCTGTCTGAGTAGTTACAAAAACAGCAGAACTAGGGAGAAAAGGCTCCTGTGAAATTTGGCATCATTCCAGCTCACCAGCTAAATGCTTCCATCTGATATTCAAAACAGGCAGGTGGAAAATTATCCAGAGACATACCATCGTGTTCTGCCTGAACAAATGCATGAGGGACTCAAATACCACTCTGGACAGTAAGTCAATGTAAATCTGTTTTCCTATTGATCCTCCAGTTTTCCTGGAGGATGCACAGGCTATTTTGCTGTGGAAGAGACCTGTGTGTCTGAGGGTTTGGAGGGGGGCGGTAATTTAGGTTTTCTTCCTCACTCAGTGGGACTTAAAGGAAGTCCAGCTTGCTTCACCATGCCAACCTGTCATTCTATTCCACCTGGCCTCCTGTGCAAATAAAATCACCCAGTGGGTTTGTAAGGTCTGCTCACAACAGCGTTACAACTAATTACCCACAGAAGCCACGACAATGCCAAGCAGAGCATGCTCAGAACTGTGTCTCACCTGACATCCAAAAAAATGGTTGCACATCACAAACACTGATCCCCAAGGTCGCCTCCTCTCGTGGCAAGGTGGCTCTTGCTCGATACATCAGGTGTAGTTCTTACACAGTGTGATCTCCACCACCAGCCCCACAGGTTGCAAAGAGCCGGTGATCACGTCAGTGCTTCTGAAGTGGCAATATCCATTAGAAAGATGCATTAGGATTTATAGTAAACTAACAGGCTTTGGTACAAGAAGACATATATCAATTACTTAAGCCCTAATGCCAAACTTGCTCTGTTTCAGAAGCAAGATAATACGACACTGACACAGTATATTATCCTTGCTTTTCAGTAGCCATAGATAAGTATCGTTATGTCACTGTGAAAAAATGCACTCAATTATCCTACGTTGTTATTACTTAATCTGTGTTTCAAAAAAAGCTTTAGACTGAAAAGATGTTAGATAAAGGCTAAGTATTGCAGATAAAGTCATTGCTTCACTGAATATATGCTGTAAAAGCATGAGCTGTGGTTGCACACATTTAAATGAACCAGGCTCCTCTCAGCACGTTCCTGTACTGGCAGAGTCACAGCCACGACCAGCTGCTTGCACAAGAAGGTGGTTGGAGCCCAAAGAGCAAAATGCAGAGGTAGGCTGGGGAAGGAACCTGCTCCATGTGGGAGAGAGCCTTTGCAGAGACTTCCATTACCTTCCCCAGCACATGGAGAATGGGTCTCTGCTAAGGTCTGTCCAGGCACCGCACACATGACCAAGCTGTACGTGGCACGACTAAAGGGGATGGTCCAGCCCGAGCCTTTCTCAAATGGGAAGAGGAGCTTTGTTCAGAGGAGTGTGTCCTCCAGACCCTCGTTCTCTACACAGTCACCAGAGAGAGGTAGCAGGACTCTTACTTTGGATGCCCATGTTTGGATTACAGCTGCAACCCCGCGTCAGTGCTGTGTGCTCTCATGGTCCCAGAAAACGCGTCTGCGACTCTGAATTGACGACAAATTGATTGAAACCAGATGCCGTGAAAAATGCCTTTTCCAAGTTCAATGGCACATGAGTGGTCTTAGCATGCCCCCGGATAATCTGACTTCTGTGCCCCAGTCTGCTGCAATAAACTAATTGGGAGGTTAATATTTTGTCTCTGTGCTCTGAACTCCTTGGGGAAATGAGCTTTTTAATTGCATACACAGCCCATGACCTGGTGGGCTCTAAATCTCACTGGATGATGTGCAAAGTTAGAGTGGGACCTCAGCTGAACACCCTGAGCTCATGTTACCGTCTGGATTAGCAAAACTTCAGACTATTACATCGTCTGCAGTCTTCAGGCATTGCTGGGAGTTTGGTTTCCCCACTGAGCTAAACTCTTTTTTGACTTACAAAAAAAGACAAACAAAACACTGCAGGTCCAAAAGCACGGAAGGAAAAGCAGCATCAAGCTCCTGTGTGGCCAAGCCAGCAGATGCACAGTGGCAATATTGGCTTTGTAGAATAAAAGAGGTGGCCAGGGCTTGCATGCCCAGGTCTCACCACTTTGCAGACCTCATCATAATGAATATATTTACACTGGATACGCCTAATTAACACACCCTACCAGACCCAACCTTGCACTCTTCAGCTGCACGTGCAGAGCAAGACCCCTATTTGGTCAGCTTGTGCTCACCAAGGCAGATAAAAAAGACCTCAGAAGCCAAGCTTGATCCATGGCCTGCTGTCACATGGTCCCTGGGAGGATGATTGATTGATCCTGTTTACCTTGGGCACAGCAAGGCATTTAACATCAGGTTGGGAGAAGCTTTGTAGTTGTTATTCTAATGGGCTTCAAGACAGAACTATTTGTTTTGGAGCGTGATAAGACTTTTCAGACCACTGGCTCCCCGGGCAAGGCTCTGAAGGTCTATCACGCCACAAAATATGCTGTGCAGAGTATTACCAAGAAAACCTATCCCTGTTATATTTCCTTGTCAAAATTACAAAAAGCCCAACAAATCCTACAGCGTTCAGCTCACATCTTTTCCAAAAACTGGGGGAAGAAGCCTGCAGCAAAGGTATGGAAGAGGAGAGGTTGAGAGCAGACTCTCCTGGTGACTAATGCAGCCGAGATAAGCATCTAGATGCTCGCTAAAACATACAGTATCACGCGCAGATTAAAGGCTCCTTCCCGAGATTTTGCAAGCAGCCAGTAACTCCTACCCAGCCATCTGCCCAGAAAGGGCCTCCGACTTGTCAACCAATCCATTTCCCCCAGTGCCACAGGCTGGGCGATACCGATCTCTGCTGTGTTTTCTTATGAGAGCTTTGATGTACAATCTCCTCCGCAGCGGCAGCCCCCTCTAGGGAACAAAGCCTGCCTCTAGCCAGGCTCCCCACCAGTTGTCCAGGTATTAGGTTCTCTTTTCCAGCTTCAGGGCAGCCCTATCACTAACCTTTTCCTCTGACCTTTTGCAGGGAACCTTCTGCTCTTGGCCATCTGTGTCTTCCCCCTTTTCCTTTAAAGCCTTCACCTGAGCGTTTGCAGCAATTACACACACACTGGTTTGCATCAGTCACAAAAGCTGTAAGCCTCCAATTAACCACCTCATGCCTTTTAATGATACAACGCTAAACAAGGAAGAGAATTAGAGGGAACATCCTCAGAAGTGGTTTGCAGCAGGACAGAGCAGTCTTTATTATTGTTTATATGAGGGTAGCACCTAGGAAACTCAGCTAGAGGCTGTGAAAACAAATAGAGAACTTGAGGAATTAATTTAACGTGGAGAATTTATAGTCTATAGGACAAGACAGAGTAGGTGGATGAGGTGTAGTGTAATGAGGAGAACACAATGATTTTCTAAGGATCAGAATAACCTGTCAGCGTCCTTTACTCATCACTGCCAAGTTCCTGTATCCTCCCTCCTCGACACCACTTCAAGAGTGTGAATGCTGGCAGAGGGCTCAACAGCAAAGGCAAGAGCTTCTTTGACTCCCAGAAGACCCACGCTGCCAGCGCAGGGGAACGCGTTGTCTCCGTCTTCAAAAGATAGCTGGAGATAACTGCACCTGCTCGGAAGGTTTCAGGCAAAACAGCATTTCAGAGGCATTCACCAATTCAGCAAAATCTCAGCAAGGTGAGTCAATTTTGCCCGGGTTCCCATGAAACTCGCACAGGGCTCCAAACATCAGAAGCCTGCTGAGTTTCCTGCCTGGTCACCCATCTGGTTCCTCCACCGTTCAGGTTTCCAGGGCCCTGGGGCAGCCTGCTGCCAAACAGCCTGCTTAGCAAGAGGGGATTTCACTGCTCCCACACCTCTCAGTTTGGGGTATCCCGCATGTTGGACCATCTCAGGAAGGAAACACCAGAGGATCCACAGATGGAGAGCCCATGAAACCCAGTGAAGAGGCTCAATGCTCCAGAGACCAGCTCTTGAGACAACCCACAGTGAGAAGCTGCTGCACTAATTCCCTTTTGCAGTATTTCTACCTGGTTGTGTTCTGCTGCACTTTGGCAGGAATGCAGCCTAATTTAATCAATATTAACTTTTTTCCAAAACAGATTATTTTTTTAAGACCATTCCTAGCAGACACCCTCACAGGGCAACTGTAGCCAATTCCGTCCCAACAGCACATCAGTCCAGTTCCAGCTGCTCTCGAGTCGGGGGCAGAGAGTTGTACATCCTGTATAGCCCACCACAAACGCTGCAGGGATACACAAATCAGCCAAATCTACATTGTCTGGTCTGGAAGACAGATTGTATAAACTATCTTACAGTCTCACGAGCTCCTCTTGGGAGGAGAACAAGGTAAAGTCTCTGTATTTACCCATCAGCTACTTGTGGAAATATTTGATCTGCCTGAGGACTGCACAACTGATCTTGTGAGTGACTACAGCGTCATGGGCTGACCCCAGGGCTCAGAAGGGAACTCACAGAGAAAGGGAATGGGGGGAAAAGAAGAGATTCACTTGGAAAAATCACTGCCTAAGTGACATTTATTCTACGATTTGCTAGAAAATATGGGGGACAGATTTTGGAAAGACTGAGATGAGGCAATACCAAAGCAAAAGGGACTGAAGGATACTTAAAGTACACGAGACATTTTTTGTTCTGCTTCATGTAACACTGGACATTTCTCACTGCTCATGGACCAAATGACAGCAGCAGCATCCGCTGTGCACAGACACCTTTGCTTGCCCTGTTCAGCCACTATTAGGCTCCACTGGGAGCCTAAATTTATTTATACTACGAGAAACATGTTTCCAGAAGTCTGTTGTTCCCAAGGCATACCTGCAATGTGTCAAGCAAGCACCAAGGCTTCTCCTTGGCATGCATCCGGACACGCTGTGAAAGCTGAGAGCTCCCGAGCACACCATGGGGAAGTTCTCCTGGGAAACATCTGTGGGAGACACTGACACCAGCTGAAGGGTTATGTGGGGCTTGAGCAACAAACCATCTGTCAAGATCTGCTTATTAGGATGTTTACTCTCAAAATTGGCCTTTTCATCGGTGCTCCAGGAGCAGTTTCTGAAAGCAGCCCTGACCACCAAGGAAACAGTCTCAGAATCCATCAACAGGAACAGGAGTGGATCCAGCAGCCAGAGGAATCAGTTTTTAGCACAGGGACCAGATACACTTCATCCATTTTGCCATCTCTCCTAACTGTAGATCAGTAAATTATTTTGGTTTTTAGATCAATACCAGTGAGGGGAGGGTCCTTTGGAAGGACAAAGGGCCTTTTGTTTTCCCCCCTTGCAAATGCATTGACTCTCTGCTACACAGTAGGGATGGTGACCTATTATTTTTGCTTTTGCTGTTTCCTGTCCGTATCATGATGCTTGTGGTTGAGTAGTTAATAAAGGGTGGGAAACCCAACAGAAAGAAAAGCCAGTTCTCCACTTGTCTTTTTTTTTTTTTAATATGAAAGTATTTGTTTATTTCATATTCTTGTGATGGATCCACTAATTTTACTTAGGCCAAAGACGTAAGTGCTGTGCTCCGAAGTCATGAGGAGCACTCCCACAGCCAGATGACTTCAGGTGAGAATCAACAGGACAGAGGATGAAAGTTAGAAAATCTTGTTTTAGTGGCAAAGATGAGGGAAGGGAGGAAGGCTCAGACCACCCACATTACCATGTTCATGAGCCCAAGTAACCTACCCAGGGAGATGGTGGGCATCTGCAACGGGCCCAGAGGAAGACATGCTCTGAATCAAATGTCAGTGGTTCAGCAAAAAAAGCCTCTCTCAGGGCTAAGACCATCCTTCAAAGGCAACAAGTCTTACCATAGATCAACACAGGAAAAAGAAAGCAGCAGGGACCACAGCAGAGATCCCTATCTCCATAGCAGGGAAGGGGAGGGGAAAGAAAGGAAGCTTGTCATTCAACAGCAATAATAAACACTTCTGAGTGTGCTTCCTCCTCTCCCTGCAGGAGCATCTTCACCCTAAGCACTGATGGGATCAGTCAGATCCAAACCTCTCAATTCTGATATCCCTGTCAGAAAAACATCTTGGGGTAGCTGTGGATTGTGCAAATACAGAGCTGTTTTAGGGTGTCCCATGGTGCTGAAGACACTGATGTTTGTGTTTATTGTTCCATACAAACCACTGAGAAGACACCTGTAAAAAACAGGTATGTCGCAGATGAGAAGAGGATCATATCTCTTCCTTTCAAGCAACTCACTGTCAAGGAAAACACTACTGTGAAGTGTTTGACAGGAGAAACAAGCCAGAGCTTCACTTTCATTCAGCTCTTTGGCTTTAATGCCAAGCCACAATTTACTTCATGAAGGAGAAAAAAAAGCAGTAAAGGAAACACTAACCAGGGTGAACATACTGCCTGCTGTGGCCTGGAGGCAGGAAGGTGGCTTCAGCAAAGGCAGAGGTCAGGATACCCAGGTCAGTGGCCACCACTGCCCTTGACCTCACCACCCATGGCTGCTTGCCTGACGCAGCCAAGAGCTGCTCCCGTGGCTGGTGCCGTGGCCTTTGCAAGCTGCTCCAACAGGATTTACAGACTGCTCTCTTATCAAACCTGATGGATTTACTCTCCCACTCCTTTCCCAGCCCTTGCCCTGCACTGGGAGATACAGAACATGATCCAACACTGAGGACTGACCTTATGTCTAGAAAGAAAAGGACATCACCGTGATTCTGCTTTCCAAGACTCTGGATTTTTAGCAAACTCCTACTCTTTCCTGAGTTCACCTTCCCGAGAGGAGAGCAACTTCAGGAAATCGTGTCAGTCAGGAGTCCAGGAAAGAAAACTGTAATGTGATATAGGTCTAACCCAGAGAAACGCTGGGAACGTCTCCTTTTACAGAGGGCCCTTCCAAAAGGAAACCGACCCACTGTAAATAATGTGTCTGGGAAGAGAAGACAAACCTTTAACCATTCCCTTGCCTCTGCTGCTTGCTCAAACTGCAGCTTTCCTTGAAGCCAGGCAAAGTTACCCTCTCTACACATCCCAGCTCTATTGTCCAGCTCTGTGTAGGTCAGAGATCCCACTGTTTTGCGAATCCCATTGCCTGAAACTGGGATTGAAGCAAGACTAGCCAGGCAGATGAATGAGTGGTGCTCCAGACCCTACAGATTTCGTGCTTGTGCCTAGCCCTTCCTGCCTGCCTCATTTTCCCAACTCTACCCGGGCATCCAAGGGAAGGGAGCAAATATAGAAAGGGTCATTCTGTCTCTTCCCAATTGCCATTCCCAGGGATTACACAAAGTCCTGCTACTGATACAGAGCACAAAGCACATTTACTCATATATCTAAAGTATTTTTAGCTCAGTGGCCTCAAATACAACAATTAACAGATGCATTTCTTCCTTTGAAAGCACTCCTTGATATTACTACTTAAATCATGGACTCGAGGTGCTGCTTCTCTTGAATTCAGACTAATGGTTTGAATCAAATTTCACCATCCAGGGTCTGGCTCTTAAGGGAGAGCAGGGAGTTCCTTCCAATATTAGCCAAGGGAAGTCACTGGGACAGCTTGTACATAGGACACTTGCAAAGCTTAGAGACCTTGAGCATTCCTGAGCATGTGTTTAATTCACCCCATACACAGCACACTCAAATCGTGGACCGAAATGCTTCGCTGAGTAAGAATGGGCTTAATTACGTGCTTAAACACTTACTGCATGAGCACTTCAGAGATTAAGATTGATTAGGTCCTTCCCCTACCTGTACCTCATGCCTCCTTTCCTCATGAAAAATCTCATTTCTGAAGGCTCAAGGCTCACAAGGAGGTACAGGGAACTATTTTTCGACAGATTGCAAGTTTTCCAGCTTCCTGCCCTTGACGACAGAAGACTTGACATTTTTGGGGGGGATAAAACAATTTCCTTACAAAGCCTGATGGCATGAATCCCATCATGAGGTCAGAGTCCAAATCATAGAGGTTTTCCTTTAGTACTGTCATGCAGGTCTTAGTTCCCAGGACTTACAACTCCCTTAAAAAGAATAAAAGCCAGATTTTCAGAGCTTGGCTCAGTGAAATGAAGTTATTAATGTTAATATACTTTATTGATCTTAAAGGAATACAGCATGGAAACAAAGGCCATTAATTGAGAGAAAGGCTCTGTTTACATTAGAGGTCACTCAGCACAAAAGGAGCAGATCCAAAGAGAGTTCCCCACAAGTACAATATACACAGTTCAAGTGTTTACTTTAGCCTAGATTAAGTCTGGTCCCCAATGTCATTTGGACCAAACTTGCCCTTATTTTTTGACTGGAAGCTCTTCCAGGGAGCCATCACTGGGTCAGATCCCCATATCCCTGCTCAGGTAGAAACACATCTGCTGTGTCCCTGGAGTGGACCATGTGGGTCAGTGTTCTCAAGGCATCTACCAAGTGTGCACCAAAACTGCTCTGCTGTCCAAACCACCACTCACCAAGTGGAGATGACCATGGGACTCACTCCCAGACTGCTCTGTTGCTCCAAGCCAAAGCACCAGTGGAGGCACAGTCTCCATGGATGGAGAGAAACACTCACCAAGGACAGCAAAGTCCCAAGGCAAGGAGCAATGGAGGCACTCTTGTCTCTAGGATGGTTCATTTGGTTTGGAGGTCACCAGGTGTAAAATTGCTGCCCAACAGTGACTCCCACAGTAGGCTAATGACTGAAGTCATGAGGACCATCTATGGACTGTGTCCATAATGGTGTTTGTGGCACAGGAGATGATGCTCACCATAACAGAGGACTTCAGCACGGGCTGCCCAGGTGAAAGGGTGGATGAAATCGTGCCACAGGACAAGAGTGACCAGAAACACATGCCCATAGTCTGAACGTGTCAACCAAGAGTGGAAAGTGAACTTCTTTGCAAAGCAATGCAAAACTTCTTTTCAGCAGCACTTGTGAGGGCAAAAGATCAATAAAAAGTGAGGAAATTCCATTGCACAGACAACCCCTATCAGCCAGTCCAAGATCACAGGTGCACAGGAAATGGTCTGCTGGGTCAACAGGATGGTGCATCTCTTCCAGCTAATGGTGGTTCAACAACAACAGGGCAAGACAATCTTGAGGGGGAGCACAGAAGCCTGGCCACTATTTGCAGTACATTCACCTCACACTCTTCCCAGCATCCACAATCACTGACTGGGGATGGTAGAGCACATCCATCCCTACCTTCTCTAACACCTTTGAACTGGCTGATATTAAATCTCTCACTATTTCCTGTGGTAGCAGATTCCCTGTTGTGTAAAAAAGCACTTTCTAGTATCCCTTTTAAATGGATCCCCCACTGGTTTCTGTATCTCCCCTCATTCCAGCACTGTGAGAATTTTTAACCTCTAAAGCCACTTGTAGAATCATGGAATAGTTAAGGTTGGAAAAGGTCTCTAAGATCTAGTCCAACCATTAACTCAGCACCATCCTGTTCACCGCTAAACCAAGTCCTCAAGTGCCACATCCACACATTTTTTGAACACTTCCAGGGATGGCAACTCCACCACTTCCCTGGGAAACCTGTTCCAATGCCTGAATATCCTTTAAGAGAAGAATTTTCTCCCAAGTTCCAATCTAAACCTCTCCTGGCGCAACTTGAAGCTGTTTCCTCTTGTCCCATCACTCATTTCTTGGAAGCAGAGCCCAACCCCCACCTCTCTACAACCTCCTGTCAGGGAGTTGTAGAGAGCAATAAGGTTCCCACTAAGCCTCCTATTTTCCATGATGAGCCCCCCCAGCTCCCTCAGCCACTTCTCATAAGACTTCTGCTCTAGTCCTTTCATCCTCTATTGTCCTTCTCTGGACACAGCTGTTTCTCACCACAGTTCTCCATCTATAATGTTTAGTTAGGAAAAGCTACACTGTGCCATGCAAGGAGCCCCAGTGCAATACCTTGGAGGTTCAGAGAAATTCAGGAGAAAAGCAAGTTTGACAAACAAGACCCAGGGTTTGTGATTTGCCTCCACTGGTTTCTGTGTCCCCTCCTACCACGCACAGGACATTGCAGAGAGCTGAGAATGGCTCAGTTTTTTGTACCAGCAGCTCAGTCGTGTGTATTTTTGTTGGCTACTCCAAAGGTACATACTAGACACTGAAGTTAGCTATTAAAAATGCATTTAGCTGTTTCTGCTTCCTCAAAAATGTTCACGTCCTTGTTCCCTCCTGTGAGAAAAATCACATGCTGGGGGAGAGCCGTGCCCGTTGTGGTGAAATCATCTGCCAAGTGGTGACCACAGCTAATCCAAGCTTTTGCTGCCCTTTGTGACAGAAAGGGATGCAGGTCCCTGAGGGATGGCTTTTCTGGCTGCCACCTGAGGAGCAGCACTCCAGCTGCCACCTGACCTTCCCCTGAGCCAACAGACCGATTTGGAATTACTGAAGGCACAGGACTGTTGTGTAGAATCTGTTTTCAGTCCTTATCCAGCATGAATCCCAAGCCATAAGGAAACTAGAAAACTTGTAAGGGATGGATAGATTCCCTCTGAAGCCCCAGGACAGGGAAAGATGCAGAGGGCTGGGACTTAAAGGCTCTCTGCAAACAGGGGCTGTGCCATGGAAGGCCAAACACAGACCTGGGGGACTGAAGCTCATCACTTGTCCCCAGTTCTTGCAGGACTTGGTCAGATGCTTTAAGCACCTCAGCAACTGGCAGTGCTGATAGTGGCCTTGATCAGAGGGTTCTGGAAAAAAGGAGGCAGAATCCCTCGGAGGACGCTGTTTAGTCCAGTCCAACTTACTGAGCTGAAACATTAGGCTGAAACACCTCTTCTTCCAGCCTCTCTTAGCAATACAGCTGAAGCAGGATCAGGCCACTCTATTTATGGGACTCTCCATTCCCCCCATTCCTTCAGACCCAGCTGTCTGAGCCCTTGCAGCAGAGGCACGCTGGATTTCTCACGACAAGCATGAGGGCCACAGCAGGGGCCCCACGCAGTTGGGACGTCTCGGCACGACGCCAGGGCCTCTCCCTGACCCTGCATGCACCAGACACAGCTTGATTCTTTATTGGCTGACCCACAGCTGGTGCCTGGGGCTGGGGAGCAGAAGACAGACCCAAAAAGCCTACTGGAAGGCAGGCAGCCCAGTGACATGCTCATCCCCTCAAAGTGTGATGCTGATTCCCAGAGTGGGGGTGATGGTGCTCCAGGTGTGCAGAAACACCGTGTTTCCTGAATCACAAGGAATAGAGCTAAAGGGGTCTGCTCGTGTTCCTTTATGCTTCTGTGCTTTCCTGCACTCAGTTACATACAGAGCATAGGGATACCTAATCCCCAACTTCCCCACCACAAGCTACCCCCACCTTGAAACAGGTCCCAGTGCAACGAAATGTTCCTGCTTCAGACTTCCAAAGGCAACCATAAACACTGGGGATGATTAAAACATGAACATTATGAAAAATACACTGGCAAGGACTCCAGGCTGTGAAGCTGGAAAGCCAGGTAGCTTAAAGAAGTGCCAGATATTCAACTGGTCTCCAAGATCAGCAGATGTTTTTCAGCCAAACTTACTAACTCAGATGTGTTTCCCAAATCAGAACCAGAGACGAGAATGTGTGTTGTGTATTGGGACCATATCAAGTACTTTTCCAGCACTGTTAAGATCTGTTAATAAAAAAGAAATATGGAGGGGGTTGGGTGTAGACAGAAAAAAAAATAGGCTTGCCTAAAGGATTCTCGATGCTTACCTAAATCCTGTAAAAAAAGGAAAATTCCTTCCCCATACTGAAAAGACTCAGATGCAATTAAGACAGAGATACCATCAGCCCATTTCCCAGTATGGTATTAAGCTATTCAGCAAGAGAACTGCAGAATACAGTGGCTGCAGCTGATACAGTCTTAGTGATATTTAGGGGTTTATTTCATTTTTCTTTTACTCAATTATCTGAAAAGAAACCATTCAGCAGCTCACTTTTGAAAAGCAGCCTCCCTCACCTGGAACAAGGCAATCTGCTATAGCCCTGCAATTAAAACCTTATCCACTGGTTGCTTTGTCTCTCCACCAGTGGCTCCTTTACAGCCAGAGAGACGGAGTACATGGCTGAGGATCCTCTCTGCAACTCTGCTACAACTTTGAGGAGATTCACAGGGATTTGCACGTTTTTCTCGCTCAAAGAGAGATTAGGTGGCATGATCAAGAGATGTTCTAGGAAACAAACTCCCAGCTTCCACAAGACATTCCCTTTGTTTGATGTAACACCCATCAGTTATTCACGGGAATGCATGAAGCTGCTGCTTAGCCTTAGTAATGCCATATATCATAACAAACCTTACTTCTTTCCCCTCTCTGTGGTGGCAGCCAATGTCCAGTAATTTCTGTTGAATTATTTTATACCATTATATAATTTTTTTATACATACATATATATGTATACAAGCTGACTTTTCATGTGTAAAGCAATAGGACAGTTATAAGCAGATAAGAGGAGCGACAGCTTTTCCTGTATCATGGGAGATGGAAGTGCAAGGACTTTCTGGGTCACTGAATCCATAGGCTCGTGATGTACTTTAAAATCCTTAAAGAAACTGATATCTCTCTACTTAAAAAAAAAGGAAAAAAAAAGGAGGAAAAAGTAGTATAAGACATTTTATAGGTAGGGATTTACTACACTGCAGAATAAAAAGTAGAATCTGCCCCTTGGAAAAAGTGTTCTCAACTGTCTGAGGAGCTGCTGCCAGAGATGTTTAATTCT